>CAUYUJ010021416.1:62500-106412 GCA_963575745.1 Prorocentrum cordatum
GCTTCTCGCTTCATTTTGGAGCCCCTGGGGCCCTCTGGGCCTCGTGATGGGTGCCCTGGAGGCCGCCTGGGCCACCCCGAGAATCCTGGGGATACCTTGGGCCAGGGGTACTTCTAGCAACGCCCGAGCTTGTTGGCCCCAGGTGCCGACATCCAACGGGGCCGACATCAAGGAGACACACAACGGCCCGCGCAGGAGCCCGTACCGTCGGAGGTCGGAGTCCCTCATCCGGACCACCTTCCCCGCCGTCGCCTCCCGCCCCTGAGTGGCACCGCCGGCATCGCCTGACCACCTTCCGCCGTCCTCTGGGGGGCCGTCCACAAGAAGCCTTCCGCGAGAAACTCAACCCTGAGACCCCAGGACGTCCATTGGCTTTTGGTGTGGGGGCGTCGCGCAATCCGTAGCAACGCCATCGAAACCCAAGAACCCCAGGGCCCCCTCCTTTGAGGGGCAGCGATAAAGGGGGGGGGCTCTGGCCTAAGGGGGGATGCTTCGACCCAGGATCGGCGATGCATCGCCGGTAACTCGGCGAGGGGCCCCCGATGGTGAAGCCGCACCTTCCTGGGAAGGCTGGAGCTGTCGAGCCCCCCCATCGGCGGTGATCCGTGGGCGATGGGTGGCAGGTGCATCCCCCCTGTGCCTATCTTTAGGTCGGGCGTGTCCCATACAGGGAGATTTCGGGCGACAAAAAACAAATAGTCAGAACGTGCTCAACAGCTATTCGAACATTGCCCACACATGTTCTACTATTTCTGAATATTCCCCCATGTAGAGGGACAGGCCCGACTTCAGCCTATGCCCCCCATCGTTGTCCTCCCGCCAGGACGGGCACACCGTCGAACCCGCTTCGGGGGCGTCCGAGGAAGGGGGGCGCGCTCAAGAGGGGGGCTCGCAGATCGTGGCCCGAGGCGCGTGCGCGGACGAGGGGGCACCAGGGGGCGCACCGAAAGAAGCAGAGGGGCCACGAGATCTGGGGTGACACCGTGGCCCCCACCAAGATATCCACACCTGCACGGATCCCTCCCGGGCCGTAGGCGACCCGAAAAGGAGGAAGAGGCGGAGGAGGGGGATTTTTGTGACATCGACCGTGGCAAGTGCAGGCGGCGGGCGTGGTCGGGCGTCGCCTCCTGCTCACTGGACTGGAGGAAGGCCGTCCAGCGACCGGAGACAGAGAAAGGAGGAGGACAGGCGCGAAAGCCACGGGGCGATTTCCCCAAGGGGAAGATCCCCTGTGGCTGACCGCCCGCCCCCCTTAAGCCCAAGACCAGAATAAAAGTGAGGTCGGGGCTAGAGACGCAGTGCAATGCACGACATGGACTGCATCTCTGATATTAATCTGAATCACCAGACGGCGGCACGGGTGTCGCAGCTAGGGGTGTCTCGTCCTCTTGGAGGGTGAGTGCTTCCCTGTCGCGGACAGTCCCAGCCGACCTCGGCCTGGCATGTGAGTGCGGGGGCCATGGCGGCTCGCCCGTCTTGGGCGCGCCAGAAAAAAGTACTTGGGCAGCTTCATCTTCTGCGCCAAAATGGTCCAAATGATGGGGCCAGGGCTCAGCAGCAACGCTAGTGGAAGACGACGACACGCACGACGGGCCGACGGCTCGATCAGGCTGCTGGCCCTGGCCCTTGCTCGCAGGGGACCCGCTCTCTGGCTCCTGTCTATCAGGGGTGCCAGGCTGCCCACCTGCAGCGCGCAACAAGCGCCGCGCAACCTTGGCATTGCGCAGCTCCTTCTCGCATTCAGTCAGGCGACGGGGGAGGTCCGCAGGCAGGTCATCGTCTGGACCGTACCAGGGCCCCACCTCAACAGCAACGCCTGAGCGTTTGGGGCACTTGCCTTCCCCAGCAGCTTTCCAGGCACCGCGCCGTCGCGCTGCAGGAGAAGGCTGAGTGGTTGACCATGCGACGAGTAGGCTGTGCACCTTGAACATATGGTAAGGGCAGCACCATCCGAACAAAGCAACGCAATACAATTGTGTCTCAAGCCCGCCAGGACGGCAGCATCAAGCTTGGGATCTCTGGAGCACGCACCAGGGACAGGCGGGGCCTGACCTCCAGGCGACTTTCCGTCGAGCCCAAGACGCGGCACACCTCTAGCAACGCGCAGGCAATCAATCCATTGCCACAAGGTAGAGACACGCGCCCACTGGCGAGGAGGAAGCGCGACTTTGGACCGAGGAGGCTTACGGTCAAGCTTGACGTCCCTCGCGTTGAGCCTCGGACACCCAGGCATGAGTTCAGCCGCCAGACTCATGACACACTTGGCAACACTTATGCACCTCTCAAGCCACTCAACATCAACAGGGTCGGGCTGCGGGTGTCTGGCTAGCGAATGTTTGGCGATAGTGTCGGCAAGGCCATTCCCTAGCTTCTCAAAGCGCTCCAGGTCGGCAGGACCCTGAGACTCTTCGACGTGGGCTTGCACTTTGAACGCCCCGTCAGGAAGCCTCCGATGGGTGGGCAGCACAAACCCCGAATGCACCAGCTGGTAGGACAGGGAGCGCATGAATGGGCTCGTTAGCCTGGGCGACCACATTCTGGCAGTCGGAATGCATCGAGCTGCCAGGCATGGCATGCATCGCAGCAACAGCATAGGGCCGAATTCCCCGCCTTAGGTCCTCCAGAGTGATGCGGCAAACTTCGGCACCTTCATCTCCTACGACCACTATCTCCCGCCCAGCCCTGGAGAGCTCTTTGACAGCATGGGTGGCGCACGACCCATCGACGCAAATATGTCCAGGCATATCCAGGGATTTACAAGCACGATCTTTGGCCCATGTAACCTCGAGGCCAGCGTCTTCAACGTCATCGCGAGCAGGAAGCAGAAACGCATCTCCTGGGTGCCGAAACAACCCCCTGGTGTAAAGTAAGAAATCCCCCTCGTTGGTGTCCGCCGACAAGCCAGGAGGTGGGCGTTGGATTTCTTGAAACGCCGGGGGACCTCTTCGCGCTGGTCGTGGCACGCAGGACAGCGCCACAGGCGGCGCGGCACAATGTCTGGACTGACCCGGCATATCTCGCAACTCGTGTCGACGGCGTGCCCTGCCTCAGCAGCCCTGGTTCTGGTCTAAATAGAATTGCATGCAACGGCCTTGGCGCGTCCTCGCTGAGAAGGTGCGCCTTTCCTGGAACGCGTCGCGGCTGCAACAACATCGTGGCGCGCTCGCGCCCCGAGCGAGCGAGGAAGCAGGGTGGCGCCACTAGCGCGCGCGTGAGTCCTCTGAACAGCCGCCTTCAACATCTTCTTAAGCTGGGCTGGATAAGCGACCGCGAGGGGCACTTCAGTTCCAAGACCGTCCAGAAGGGTGTAATAATTTGGCATGGCCCACGAGAGGCGTCCGAGGGCCAGCTTCACGGCCCCCGAAAGGCCCTTCGCCCCCCGCCAGGTTTCGGGCCCAGGGGGGAAGGGGCGCCGAGGGCCGCATCTGCCGCAACCCGCCCCAAGGAATAACACAGGGAAACAGCTTGGCGCGGTTCGCCCGGGCTTCCCGGGCGCAGCGCACGATCGGCGCCGCGGCAAGGTGCCAGGCGGGGTCCTGAGAGAGAATGAGCAGAGAGGTCCCCGATCTCATCATCTTGGCAGAGGGCTGCGTCGCGCTGGCAGCAGACCTGGGGCCTTCCCCGCTCATAGTTGGAAAGCCCGTGCACTTCGGCTCCCAAGGTGAGGGTGGGGGGAGGGCCAGCGGTAAAGACCTTGGACGCAAGCCTCCCAGGAAACCTCTCGGCCCCTTGGAGCCTCTGGAGCTATCTGTTGAACGCGCGCTGGCGGCCGCCAAACTTTCGGCCGCGACCGGGGGCGCGACGGGGGGGCCCAGGGGCAAAATCAATCCCGAGGTTCACAGCAGAGGGAACCACGGGCCCAGAAAGGCCCCCCACGCGATCTCTGGCCGGATTGGCGAGCGCATCCGACGAGGCGGCGAGGGCAGCTTTATCAATCGAGATCGCGCCGCCCATGTCATCCTCGATGGCGGACCTGAGGCTAGCGGCTAGCTGCTGCCTCAGGGAGATGGCTGACTTTGTCGGCGCATGTCCCGACGCTGTGAGACCGGTGTCATCGATGTGCACGTCGAGCGCGATGCCTGGCGGTAGCTGCAAGGCGTTGGGCGCTGGCGCAGCGTTGATGCGCACCACGGTGGTCGCGAAACCACAACCAGCGACGATGCCGTTGTTGACGAAGAAGGCTCCGACCACCGTGCCCGATAGCGAAATATACCGGCCGTGCCGGCGCCCTTGCACTGCCGACCTAGGCAGCTGCACGGGGAATGAAACTGGCGGCAGCGCCGAGAGGGTCGAGAGATTGACGAGCTCAAAACACTTGGAAAAAAGGGCCCATAAAAGCGTGTCGATGGCTTCTTTCTTGGGCGCAGCTCCTTCAGCGCGTGAAGATTGCCTCCCAACCACGTCGACGGGAAACGATAACTGGGAACCCGCGAAATAACTCCGCTGGAATACACTTTCCCAGTGGACGGCAAACCTCCGTCGACATCGCCCCCAGAGGCGATAGGGGCTGCAGAACAGGCCGGTATGCCTGAAGCCGCCAGAAGGTTTGTTAAGAAGGGAAAGGACCGCCAGGGAAATTTGCCCAGGGTAAAACACAAGAGCCTCCATGGCCGAAAGCATGGCCCCCAGGACATCCAAGGGCCCCGTCCGACAGAGAGGCATAATGCTTCATGTGAAAGCCAGCAACTGTCGTGGCATACCTAGATGAGTAGCGCCTGGAAGCAGAGCGCAGTTCATCGGCAGTGGACCTGAGGAGAGGATCCACAAACAGAAACTTGGGGCTCAATTGGGGCGGAGTGTTCGAGGCATCCCACAACTTACTCCATTTACTAGCCTCGGCTGCAAGCGAGGACAGGGGGTCTGACATGACGGCTCCATCCCGACTCAAAGTAATGGTTGGGGTCCATGGTGGACTGCCTCGCATATGCTGGTGGGCCTTCCGCGCTCCCTGATCGCTGGATTGGAGCAGCCATTCCCTCCGCTCGGCAAGTGCCTGCAACTTGGCCTTGACGGCGAAGGTCGCCAGATACTTGTCCAAGTCGGTGAGCATGGCTTCCCCCGCCTTAAGATCGAGCAAGTCATGCTGGCCTAGAAACTGCTGCGCTCCCGAAAGACAAGCAGCGTGCGAATCCAGCCTTTGCTTCAGAAAAGATTGGCGGGGACAACAGCAGCCTCCGCACCTCCTGCGCTTGAGCGGCCCCTGTGCCAACCGCGTCGAGCTGAAGGAGAAACCTAAATTTACCGACCAACCACTGAAGGGAGAGGAGCTGGAGTTGTCTGCGGGGGGGCCTGCCTATATTGGTCCAGGATATCGACCCACCTCAGCTGAAGCACGTTCCCCCCTGCTTCCCCAACGCGGGGGGATGGTGTGACGAGTCCCCGCTAGCTCCCTCTCGGCCAAGTCGGCCCAATGCTTATAGAGGGCGTCGAGCGTGCTCTGCACAGCATGAACGTCGCCGCTTCGACGAGCTTCAAGGCCGCGGTCAGCTTCAGCTTGCACCGCTGCCCACCGGCAGCGGTGGCGGCATGGCGGCATGGGGCCGATCGGCATCTCCGTCGGCAGTGGTGGCGGCTTACGGACTACAAGGCCGTGGAGACGCCCAATGCCTGCATGAAGCCTGAGCTGCACTGGTAGGTGGGTGACGATGTTCGATGCATGAATCCCTTCGACTTGGGAGATGCCGCTAGCGAGCCCCGAGGAGATGACGAAGGAGCAGTAGGGGGAGGAGGACCACCGAGGACCATGATTCAGAGCCACCACGACCCCCGAAATAGCCGCCGAATTCCAAAGGAGTTGCGCGGTATTTTTTTTGAGGGCATGCAATGCTGGGCGCGCAGGCCCGCCTGCAACGCCCCCCGGCGAGCATCCATTTTGAACCGAACATCGCCGCGGCCGTCGCCATCATCACCGCCAAGACCACAAGAGAACAAATGTTACATTCATCATCGCGCTGAGGGCACGGCAGCCTGCGTCGCCGCACATCGACTCTTTGCCACAGCCGAGTGCTGCGTGCTCCCAGCAGCATTCGTCGATAGCTGTCGCAGCAAAACCGCCGACATGGTCCTTGAAAGGGCCGCCAAGAGGGCCGCCGAAGGGGCCGCAGAGATCGTCGGCGAAATCGCCGCCGAAATTGCCGCCGAAATCGCCGCCGAAATCGCCGCCGAAATCGCCGCCGAAATTGCCTCCGAACTTGCCGCCGAAATTGCCGCCGAAATCGCCGCCGAAATCACCGCCGAAATATTTGCGAACTCCGCCAAAATCGCCGCCAAAATTCAGCCGCCAAAATCGCTGCCGAAATTCAGCCGCCGGAATTGTCACTGCCCTGTCCCAAGCTAAATCACTATCGCTATCAAGCTATCAATGACGCCGCGGACACAGGCATTGAGCCACAGCCAAAGTCAATTTCGGCTTCTTTTCGGCGGCACAATCAGGAATTTCGGCGGAAATTTCGGCGGCGAGTTTGGCGGCAATTTCGGCGGCGATTTCGGCGGCAATTTCGGCGGCAAGTTCGGAGGCAATTTCGGCGGCCCTGTCAACGGCTCTTGCGGCAGCCCTTTCGGCGGCAATTTCGGCGGCTCTTTCGACGGCTCTTTCGACGGCCCTTTCGGCGGCGCTGCTTTTGCCAACTGTCGACCAAGGCTGCCGGGAGCTCTGGGCACTCGGAAGCCCCGGCGGGCCCTGAGAGGGCCCTCGAAGGGCCTCGCCAGAAAGCGTTTGCGAAGTAGCTCAAGCCACGCGTGATTGGCACGCAACGTGCAGAGCGAATTCCCCGTCGCAACGTGCAGAGCGAATTCCTCGCGTTATGCGTCAGGACGCTCTACGATGCGCATGGAAACCACCGCGCGACAGGGCGCGCCTGCACACCGAAACCATCAAGAAAAGCTCGATTTCGTTTGGAATGAATTTCGGCGCGCGCCCCTTTTCGTCTCCAAAGAAAGTGCCACTACGAGGAGGAGGAGGAGGAGGAGGAGGAGGAGGAGGAGGAGGAGGAGGAGGAGGAAGAGGAGGAGGAGGAGGAGGAGGAGGAGGAGGAGGGCCGCCTAAGCTTTTCGGAGCAAACCTCCATCCACACCCCCTCGTCACCCCCCCCTTGGACGCTCCCGACTGGTCCGAGCCTGCCGCGTGGCGTCCCGAGCACGGGTCGGTTGTCTCTCTGGCCGCCGCCGACGCGGGCAGCAGACGCCTCGAGCCCTGCGCCGCACAGAGGAGGAGGAGGAGGAGGAGGAGAAGGAGGAGGGAGAGAAGGAGGAAGAAAAGGAGGAGGAGGCGAAACGGTGCGGCGGCAGACCGTGCGGTGACCTCGAAATCCCCCAAGACCTCACCGCACGGTCCGTCACCGCACGGTCTTTGGGACCCCGGAGGCCCATGTCGCCCGAGACATCCCCGGAGAACGACCCGCGTCCCAAAACCGTGCGGTGACCCCGAATCCCCACCGACTCACCGCACGGTGTGGTCAACCGCCCCGTGTGGGGGCCCCCGACCGAGGGAGGATGCCCCAAGGGGAGGCCGGCAAAAGGGCACAAGCGCCACCCGAGGTACTCCAGATTTCGTTTTCAAAGGGAGGGGGTCACAACCCTCCCAGACGAGAAGTTTTAGACCCCCCCAGACCATCCATGAATGGGCGGCCCTTTGCCCAGACCCCCCCGAACCCTCCAAGGCAGCTCAAATCAGACCCCCCCCCAAATGTGACCCCCCCACTATATTTTGGAATCTGGAGTAGCCAGACATTCGAGTCCGTGCCTTACAGTGGAGGCCACTCCACACGAAGCCTTCCACAAGAGACCCAACCCGGAGACCCCGGGAGAACCATTGGATTTTTCGTGTGGGGACGTCACGCGCTCCATTGCAAAAGCATCAACGCCCAAGACAGCCCAGGGAGCCCTGGAGGCAAGCAGGGTGCTTCTTGGTGTGGGCCATCACTGTACATGTCTGGCCCTGTCGCGCGTCAGGGAGGACACTCTTGGAGCGTCTGGAGACGCTGTGGAGTGGGTCGAGTGAAAGATCATGACCTTGGGAGTCTGGGTCTCATAACAGGGCTGAACCTAAACGATGCTTTTCGTTTTCGTTTTCTTTTCGTTTTGGCGAAACGAAGTCGCAACGAAAACGAAGTCGAAACGAAAACGGCTCACGAAATCGCCAAAACACCCCTTAGGTCCACCCCTGTGAAAAATCATGGCGTCGGGGGTCTGAGTCTCATAACCCCTCGGTTGCGTGTGGGTTTCGGTCACCGGGTCCAGGAGCGGCAGCCGCTCTTGCGGCCGCCGTCTCAGCCCAATGGACTGGCATCCTTCACAGCGCAGCTTTGCGACAGGGAGGGGAGGGAGGAGAAGTGGGTGGATGCAGAGGGAGGGGTCAGGGGGGCGAGGGAGGGTGAAAAGAGAGGGAAGAGTGGGCAGAGGGAGGGGGTAAGGGAGGCGTGGAGATGGGGGGGGAAGGGGGGGCAGAAAGGGGGGGAAGGTGTAAGGAGAGAGACACGCTTCAAACAAGTTTTGAAAAAGGCGGAGGCAGGAGGGATGAGAAGATGATGATGAGGCAGGAACGAGGGACTTCCACCAGGTGCCCCGCCCCGAGTCCCGAATCCCGACGCGCAAGGCAGACCGCTGCGACCCCTCGCAGTGAGCTTTGGCTAGGAGGTCTGGGGACGCCGTACAGTATAGGCCAGTCCACAAGAACCCTTCCACAAGAAACCCAACATTGAGACCCCAGGACGTCCATTGCATTTTCTTGTGGGAGTCCCACGCTTTCCATAGAAGAACCGTCGAAGCCCAAGCAACCCAGGGCACCTTGAAGGCAAGCAGGGTGTTTCTTGGCATGGGTCTCCACTGGTGAGTGCTTTCTTTTTTTGGGCGTTTCGACATTGTGCGGAAGGGGGGGACAAGGGGAGGGGTCTGGCTCTGGACCTCTGCTTACCGCGACGGTTTGCGACAGGGCGTCCTGTGTGGGAGACCCCACATGCCCGAAACAGGCCCCAATCACAGCCAAGATCTACTCCGTGGGGGGAGGGGGGAGGGGGGGGGTGCGAGGGCCCGCGCCGATCGGCAACACAATGAATAAAACACGACGACCTGTACTTGCAGCAACAAGCGTCGATGCGCGGGGGCCCCCTGGGCATCCAGGACGAGCACCAGAGCACCACATGCGCCGCACGCGCCAAGGCCCGAGACACGGCGTCGGGTCCAGCGCTTCGCCCTTCCAAGATTCCCGTCGGAGATCTGCTGACCCGGGTCAATCCAGACCAGGGCCAGTCGGGCTTTGCAGGACCCTGGAAGATCCTGCACGATCCTGCAGGAACATGCACCCTACAGTGGGGGCCAGTCCACAAGAAACCTTCCACAAGAAACCCAACCCTGAGACCCCAGGACGTCCATCGATTTGTGGTGTGGGAACGTCGCGCCTTCCATCGCAAAACCATCGAAACCCAAGAAACCTAGGGCACCCCGGAGGCAAGCAGGGTGTTTCTTGGCATGAGCCTCCACTGTAACCCGGGTCAATGCACTCCTGGCTCTGCAGGAGCCTGCAAGATCCGGCGCTCTGGCTGACCTCCGTTTGCATGGACCCACGTCCCTTGAGCCCCGATCTTGAAGAGGAGGCTGGTTTCCGGGCGCACGGTCCCAGGCCGCCCTCGTTCCTGACGTCGTACATCGGCTGCATGGCGACCGACTGGGGCGCGAGACCCTTCGTCGTCGAACCTCCTGCTCCTGCTCCTCCTCCTCCTCCTCCACTTCGCCGTCGCCACTGCCCTTGAAATGTTTGTGTGAAGCCTCTGGAGACATCCAGTGACTTCCAGAAAGCTTTGCAGTCTCGGACGATTCTGCTCTCGATGTACGTGCAACCTCCGAGTGCAACGCGAGAAGACGAAACCCGACCAGGAAGGTGAGCCTCGCGTGCTGAAGGGAGCTCACTCTGCGGCCAACCTTTGGGACACCGCGTCGAAGAGGTGGAGGGCTGCGGATCCAGCGTGCTTCTCGTGATCGCTCCTGCCTTGAAAATGATGACGCGAAGAGGAGCCCTCTTTTCTAACAAGGCAATCCACGAGGCACAACTGGTCTACATTCAAAAACCCTGATAAGGACGCGCGGTAAGGACGCAAGACCCTTGGAAGCCGAAGTTGGGACTGCTGGGGCGGCGGACGACGAAAAAACCTCACGGACGCAAGGGCAAGGAAGAGCAAGGACGCCAGGGCACCCTGAGCAACGTCGCGCGTCCTTATTAGGGCTTTTTGACTGTAGTTCTCCTCGTCCACCTGTTCCAACACCTCACGTGGTCCTTCACGGAGCCCTGTCGTCGCCGCAGTCCTGATCAGAACGCGTTGCCGGACAGACATGTCGAGGGGCCAGTTCCGAGGGGGCGGGGTACGAAGAAAAGGGGGAGGAAGTGGATGACGCAACATATCCAACATCTTCGACGTTCGTCGACGAAAAACCAAGGCCGCCCACGAGGAACCAAGGCCGCCCCGCGCCGTGGCAACAAAAAAGCCCGCGACGCACACCCCCGCGGCACCCCTCCGCGCACTCCCACTCCTGCACGCAGGCGGGGCTCTTGGCGGCGCGCACCGGGGGGGGGGCAGGGGGAGGGAGGGGAGACGTTGAGTCCCAGAAGGCGGGGGCACAACGGGGCTGCTTCTAAGGTAAAAAAAAAGGCCCAGGGACACACAAATAAATACACACAAATCCCGGGAACCCCCATATTTATACTGTTATGGGTATGTTCGTCTTCCTCCCCACTTCCCATATTTTTCCATATTTTCCAGGGAGATGCACTTGGACGGGAATCACAACAAGCTGCGGTGGATTTGCGTAGTGGCGTCGCGAGCGATGGTCTCTGACACCGCGTGGATGGTTCGATGATCCTCAGGCAGTGTGTTAGCGCCAACGTGTGTTTGTCCAGCGAGACCTTTCAATACGACGCAGGTGATGTAATGACCTATTTGTTTTTCTCGATCAAAATGTCCCCATCGACGCTAGCACCCAGTTTTTTGACACGGAAAATCTTGGTGGTCAAACTGTGCCCCTGGCCCCTCTGGTTACAACAGCAACGGCTACCGCCTGTTTACTCAGGAGCCCGCTACTGCTTGAGACTTCCTCACACTTTCCTCAGGATCAGCGCTCCCGCTTTTGACTTCCTCGCAATTTACTCAGGACCCCCGCTCCCATCTGAGACTTTCTCACAATTTACTCAGGAACGACGCTCCCGCTTGAGACTTCCTCGCAATTGAATCAAGACTTCCTCGCAATTGAATCAAAAACCCCCGCTCCCGCCAGACAGCCCTTCACATTCTATTCAGGAATTGCGCTCTCGCCTGTGAATCCCATGCAATGTATCCAGACATCGCGCTTTCGACGCTCAGGAAACACGCTGCGCCAAAGACGCCGTCACAATTTGCCTAGGAATCGCGCTCTCGCCATGCTCAGGCATCCCGCTTGAATGTCCCACCGGCCCGACCCGCCCGTGAGGGGATCGCCCGCCCGTCGTGGGTTCCCGCCCGGGACTTCCTTCGGGAACGGCGCTTTCGCCTAGGACTTCCTCGAACGTTCACGCTCTTACCTTCCTGCTCCTCCTCCCTCTCCATGCTCCCTGTTCCCTCCTGTCCTCCCTTCTCTCTCCCTCCTCTCTCCCCTCATCCTTATGCCTCTCTGCCCTATCCCCTCTCCCTCCTCTCCCCCCTCCCTTCTCCCTCCCCTCTCCTGCCTCCTCCCTCCCTCGTTTTTTTTTGGCTCTCTCTCTCTCTCTCTCTCTCTCTCTCCTCTCTCTCTCTCTCTCTCTCTCTTGCTCTACCTCTCTTGCCTGTCTTTCTCTCTTTCTCTGCCTCTCATCAACCGCCCCCCTCTTCGTTCCTTCTCTGCTGAAATTGTTCCTCTTCCTTCGTTCCTCCCCCATCCCTTCCTCCCACTCTCCCTCGTTTTCCTCCTCTTATTTTTGCAAGGCCCACACAAATTCCAATGGCAGGCACATGTACGCCCACGAAGGGTTGTCCGCCCGTTCAGATTTGCTTGCCTGTCTAAGCCCGCCGCCCCCCGCAAAGAGAAAGAATCCCCCCAAAGAGGGTGTGATCGAAGACAACAAGGGCGGGTATCGAGGGTGTGGGGAACTCGTTTCGAACGACACACGGGCAAGTAAGAGCGAACAGTCTTAGAATGATTGTTGGAGTTGTTGTTGTTGTTGCTGTTGTTGTTGTTGTTGGTGTTGTTGTTGTTCTTGTTGAACATTATTACTTCTAAAGAATAATTATTGTTGGGGCCCCTGGTGCATGGCGCCCCCGCCGCGCCTAGGCCGCAGCCTCATTTTCATCATTTTCGTGAGGAAGTCTCAGGTAAAACGATGTCATCCAGATCCGGTTGTGTTGTTACGATCGGTTTTCCCTTGCAAAAAAATAAGCTAACGTGGACATTTCTTGTTCTAACATAACCAAACTTCAAGAATCCCTTGCAAAAAATAAGGTAAAGTGGACATTCGCGCGCGCAAGACGAAATCCTTCCAAAACCTTAGTTTTCGTAGCGATTTTAACATAAAAACATTTTTTTTTTTTTTTTTTTTTTTTTTTTTAAAAAAAAAAAAAAATGGTTTTTCAACAAAAAACTGTCAAAATCTCATCCCGCGCGCTCTTGCGGATTCGTAGGAAACCCAACACTTTTTAAACATTTCTGTCAAACGGGCTTTTGCGAGCAACTTTTTCGAACTTCTGCAACAACGGTTGCGCACCTGCCAGGGCCATCATCCCTGTCAAATAATACCATGCGGGACACATTCGTTTTTTCTTCGCGCGCGCACGCCGTCGTCGTCGGCCGCGGGGCCCTGAATAGTAGCCACGGTCGTCCGCATGCCACGAAGTGAAGTGTCCGAACGTCATAGGGCGGGAAGCTGGGTGTGGGTGGTGGCGAAGAGTCGTTTGGAAATTTGGTAGAGCTTGAACCGGCCCCCCCACAAAGTGGGGGTATTGCCCGCCTCCTATGAAAACCCTGGCACTGGTGAGAACGGAGTGTCCCCACGTGCTAGTAATTGTTGTTGTTGTTGTTGTTGTTGTTGTTGTTGTTGTTGTTGTTGTTGAACCTTAATTACTAAACAATTATTATTGTTGGACCCCCTATATTCGCCCTGGCGCTCTCGCCGAGGCGCCGGCCGCATTTCCTCTGAAATTGAAGCTCACGCTCAGGCGTTTTGGGGTTCCGCCAAAACCGGCCCCCCAACAACAACAACGCTCCGGCTCGAGACTTCCTCCTTTTTTACTCGGGCTCGGTGCTCTTGCTCGCCGCCGAGAGCGGTTCCCGGGCCGGACGCCCGGGTCGGCGCCCGAGCCGGCGCCCGGGCGCCGGAAAATCGAGTTCGCCGAGGCGGCGCCGAAAAAAGGCCATTCCAATACACACTTTTCTTTCGAAAATGCTGAATTTCTGCTTCCGGCGCCCGGGAGGGAGGCCGCCCGGGCCGATTCCGGAGCTCGGGCCGGCACCCGGCCCGGCTCCCGGGCCGGACGCCCGGGTCGGCGCCCGAGCCGGCGCCCGGGCGCCAGAAAATCGAGTTTCGAGGCGGCGCCGAAAAAAGGCCATTTCAATACACATTTTTCTTTCGAAAATGCTGAATTTCTGCTTCCGGCGCCCGGGAGGCCGTCCGGGCCGATTCCGGAGCCTGGGCCGGCACCCGGCCCGGCTCCCGGGCCGGACGCCCGGGTCGGCGCCCGAGCCGGCGCCCGGGCGCCGGAAAATCGAGTTCCGAGGCGGCGCCGAAAAAAGGCCATTCCAATACACATTTTTCTTTCGAAAATGCTGAATTTCTGCTTCCGGCGCCCGGGAAGCCGTCCGGGCCGATTCCGGAGCTCGGGCCGGCGCCCGGCCCGGCTCCCGGGCCGGACGCCTGGGTCGGCGCCCGAGCCGGCGCCCGGGCGCCGGAAAATCGAGTTCCGAGGCGGCGCCGAAAAAAAAACCCATTTCAATACGTTTTTTTTTTTTTTTTTTTTTTTTTTTTTTTTTTTTTTTTTTTTTTTTTTTTTTTTTTTTTTTTTTTCCCCCGAAAATACTGAATTTCTGCTTCTGGCGCCCGGGAGGCCGTCCGAGCCGATTCCGGAGCCTGGGCCGGCACCCGGCCCGGCTCCCGGGCCGGACGCCCGGGTCGGCGCCCGAGCCGGCGCCCGGCGCCGGAAAATCGAGTTCCGAGGCGGCGCCGAAAAAACCCATTCCAATACACATTTTTCTTTCGAAAATGCTGAATTTCTGCTTCCGGCGCCCGGGAGGCCGTCCGGGCCGATTCCGGAGCTCGGGCCGGCGCCCGGCCCGGCCGGCACCCGGCCCGGCTCCCGGGCCGGACGCCAGGGCAGTTCCGATCGCGCCGAAAAGAGGCCATTCCAATACACATTTTTCTTTCGAAAATGCTGAATTTCTGCTTGCGGCGCCCGGGAAGCCGTCCTGGGCCGATTCTGGAGCGGCTTTGGGCCGGACGCCCGAGCCGGCGCCCGTACGTGGTGCTTCTCTGCTTCTGGCGCCTGCGCAGCTTCCCGAGCCGCTTCTGGAACCATATCTGGGCCGGTCCAGCGATAGGTTTCCTGGATGTGCTGAACCATCCAACTTTTTGAGACTTCTGCGTCTCAAGGATAGGGAGAGAAGACATTAAAGGAGGATCAAAAAGCAACGTCGCTATGAACGCTTGGCTGCCACAAGCCAGTTCTACTTACTTGGACTACTACTACCGTACCACTACTACTAGTGCTACAGCCGCAACAACAATATCATCAACTGCTGCTACTACAACTACTCATCCTTCCTCCCCCTCCTCCCCCTCCCTTCTCCTCCTCCCCCTCCCTATCTCTCTCATCTCCCCCTCCTCTTCCTCTTCCTCTCCCTCTGAGATGCGGGGCATGCGCAAGGCGATTGCGAAGGCGATGTGCCGTCCGAGCTATGGATGTCGAAGTTCCTCGGAAGAGGTGGTGGCCAAACCTTCTTGGGCGGGATATATGTGTGAGGGAATATCGGATCCCGCATGCCAGAAAAATCCCCCATGATGGGGTGTGTTATCCAGATGGATGCATGTGTCATGTGGAAGCATAGCGCATGAGGGTAAAATGTTTGTTGTTGTTGTTGTTGTTGTATGTTTTGCCTTCTCCGAACGAGACATTGGACCTTGAACGACCGCAGCTTGGCGATAACGCAAATCGATCGATACCCGCTGCCGCGTAAGCGCCGCGAGCTGGGCGCTCGTGGTCGGCCATTCACCCCTTGGGCTGCGCACCGGCATTCGGCGGCTTCGGCGCAAGAGCAGTATCATCGCACGCAACAAACAAGGGGCGATGATCGAACATGAAAAGGAAGAATGCGGGGGGGAAGGGCGAAAAATGATTCACCTCAGCGACGAAATAAAAACGGAAACGTCTGTGTCGACATTGCGTAAGCTGCCCGCGTAAGGTCGCGCGTAAGCGCCCTCGTCTCCATTGTGGCGTGCCGCGCTCGCGGCCCGCGTGAGCTGCGGCGTCAGGTCGCTACGTCATCTCGCGCAAGACCCGCCGTAACACTGCGTGCAACAAACCAAGGGCCGACGATCGAACATGAAAAAGAAGCACGCAGAGGGGAGGGGCGAGGGATGGTTCGTGTGCAAAGCTCAGGAAGTGTCCAACCACGGCCCGCAGAGAGGGGGGATATATTAATGTGAAGAAGACGACTAATACTAAGACGGATAAGACTGATGTTGATAAGTCTAACAACAATAATAAGAAGACGACGAAAACTGAAAAGAAAACGAATAAGACTAATACGACCGATCATACTAATAAGACTAACAATAAGAAGAAGGCCCGGCCCCGCGCGCGGTCTGTGCCGTGCCCTGCTCACACGTGAGCAGGCGTGCGAGCCAGCCCCTGCAGCGAGCACCGAGAGCATTCGATGAATACATCGAGCGTGGAGCGCCCCGTGCAGCCTTGCGTAAGAGAGGGGATACAGTGGAGACCAGTCCACAAGACACCTTGCACAAACAACCCAAGGATCCCAGGACGTCCATAGATGTTTGGTGCGGGGACGCCACGTCTTCCACAGCAAAACCGTCGAAGCCCAAGAAACACCCAGGGCACCCTGGAGGCAAGCAGGGTGTTTCTTGGCATGGGCCTCCACTTTAGGATGAGGAGGACTATGAGCAGGATGCTGTTTCATTTTTTTTTGGGGGGGGGGGGGCATTGGCCGCCAGCTCTTTGGGCTTCTGGAGCGCGCTTAGAGAGGGGAGGTGGGGGGGAGCAACAACTAATTGGGTGCGCTCGGGCAGCATCTGGCATCCACCCCTCCCACCATCCTTTCCCATTGCGTTGAATCCGTTTCTCTCTGCCAACGGGGGTTCCCCAGAGGACGTCGATCCCAAAATGGCAGTTGCAGGGATGGGCGTAAGCTAGAGGCACTCGTGACGCAACTGACATCGTACCTCTTCGCGATTGGACGGGCGGCTTCCGTACGTACGTGAGGCGGATGAGCAGGAGGAGGAGGACGGAGGAGGGAGGTTGAGGAGGATCAGCAGGAGCAGGGGAAGGAAAACGATGGGACATGAGGGGGAAGGCGACGACGACGAAATACTGGGGTCCAGAATTGCGGCCCGCGCAGGGGCGAGAGCGCCAGGTTGAACGACGTGCGCAACGCACCGAGCCTGAACTGTGGCCAGCGCACCAGCGGAGGTTCTGCCCTTGGAGGGCCAACTGCGCTCCGATTGAACAACAAATCAAACATGAAATGTTGACAGCCTGAGTGGGTATGGCCATCAAATGCGCGGGAGAGACGATGCCGCGCTGGACAACTGTCGGGGGAGAGAAGCGAACGGAGTTCGTTTTGCGTACGTGTGGATGGGAGGAGGAAGATGAGAAGGATGAGCAGCAAGTGCGTGCTGGCAACAGCGGGTGAACATGATAACTGGAACAGGAGCAGACAAGGAGAGAGCGGAGGAAGAACAGCAGGAACAGGCGGTAAACAGCGGAATAGCAACAGAAACAAGGGAGGCAATCACATGCGGAGAAGTAATGGGAGCAAAAGCAGGGGAAACGAGGGCTAAGGATGAAGAACAGGCGGGAGGAGGGGGCAGGAGGTGCGGTGAGAAAGTGGCAGAACAGCAGAAGCAGGCGGCAGACAGCGGAAGAGGGTTGGAGGCGGGGGGTGGAGGAAGAGGGGGGGCGAAGAGGAAGGAATGGCAAAGGAGGAACTGAATGTTGAGGGACGAGAGGGGAGGATGAGGAGGGGCAGGATCCTCCTCATCCTTCTCCTCCTCCTCCTCCTCAAGGGCTGGATCAGGATGGATATGGTGATGACAGGAGGCAGAGCAGCACGAACACGCCTAGTTTGGCAGGCAGCGGGGGGGGACGACACCGAGCAGGAAGCGAAGGCAGCCGAGATATTGCAGGATTGAAGGGGCCCTGGGACACACAAATAAATACACACACATAAAAGGATCCCCCATATTTTCTGGGTTTCTGTCTCCCCCCACTCCCCATATTTTCCGATATGTTCTAGGGAATTGACGATTCATTGTGTCTGTGTGTTTTTCCCCTCCTGAGGATGACGGGGGCGGCTGCGGCGGCGGAGCGAAGAGTACGTGCCACAGCTGCCGCAGCCCCTGGGCGCTCCGCACACGCGCGCCCTGCGCGCTGCCCGCGGGAAGCCGCAGGGCACACGGCGGCCACGGGCAGCACAGGACTGCCTGCATACTCCTCGAAGCGGCGAGGAGGAGGAGGGAAGAGGAGGAGGGAGGAAGAGGAGGAGGAGGAGGAGGAGGAGGAGGAGGAGGAGGAGGAGGAGGAGGAAAAGGAGGAGGAGGAGGAGGATGGGGGAGGGAGGAGGAGGGGAGAGGAGGAGGAGGAGGAGGAGGACGAGGAGGGACGAGGAGGAGGAGGAGGACGAGGAGGGACGAGGAGGAGGAGGAGGACGGACGGATGGACGGACGGACGGATGGACGGATGGATGGACGGACGAACGGACGGACGAGCGGACGCCGATGGCCGCGTCCGCGCGCGGAGCACGCAGGCGCGCGCCAGGAGGGCGACGGCGAAGGGGCCGGAGCCTCACCCAGACCTTCGTGATATGTTTTGGGTAGCGTAGACGAGGAGGAGGAGGAGGACGACGAGGAGGAGGAAGACGATGAGGAGGACGAGGAGGAGGAGGACGAGGAGGAGGAGGAGGACCAGTGTAAACCCAAGAGGCATCAACGATGCTGGAATACACCCTCCCTCCAAGCTCCCTCTTCATAGGCCCTTACAACGGCTCGTTTTCACCGAAGGAACTGCCTCATTGGAATCCAACTGTTTCAAGGCCCTGAAGCATGGCAAGACATTCTCAAGATTCCAACGCCATGGATCAACCTCATTGCTGCATCTTGACGATCCTGAACCGTGCCAGAGCGCCATTCCGGGGACTTGAACACCGCGAGTGAACATAACTTGTGCACCCTCAGAAGCATGAACCATTCCAAAGCACATTGCTTGGTACGTTGATCGTGGGCATCCGTGCAACTCTTGCAATATTTTCAGACGACAAAGCGCGGCGCTGGGGCGAGAACCACAATTTGAAAAGGAACCGCCCTCAATCCGTGAACACCTTGCAAATGTTTAGAACGAATATGCGCGGCGCTAAAGCGAGAACCACATGTTTGAAAACGACCCGCCCTCAATCCGTGAAGCCCTTGCAAATTACTAAAACAAATGTGCGCGGCGCTGAAGCGGGAACCACATTTTGAAAAAGACTCGCCCTCAATCCGTGAAACTCTTGCAAATTATTCAAACAAATTTACGCGGCGCGAAAGCGAGAGCCACATGTTGAAAACCACCCACCCCCTCCATCTGTGAAACTGTTGGTTCAAAACAGGTGGGGAAATCTCAGGCGAAACGCCTGGCCCGCCCTAAAAACTTGCCTCATGGTCCGACAGAAAGAACTGATTTACAAGGAGAAGGAATGGAGTACGAGGAGGAAGAGGACGAGGACGAGGAGAAGGAGGAGGAGCGAGAAGGATGAGCAGGAGGAGAAGGTGGAGGAGGGGGAGGAGGAGGAGGAAGAGGAGGAGTCGCGAGGAGGGAGGAGGAGGCGGAGGAGGAGAGGAGCAGAGGAGGGAGGGGAGGGGGGAGGAGGAGGAGGTGGAGGAGGAGGAGGAGGAGGAGGGGAGGTAGGAGGGAAGGAGGAGGAGGAGGAGGAGGAGTCGGTGGAGGAGGAGGCGCTGAGGGAAGGGGAGCAGCAGCAGCGCACGAGGCGGAGAAGGAGCGTGCATCGTGGCCAGAGGGGGGGGGAGCGGCGCATGCGCGCCCCGGCCCCCCCTTGCTGCCCCCACGAGCGCCAGCGCTTCCCGAAGAGGGCCTGCCCCAGCTGGGCGGCGGGCCGGGCGTGGGGAATCCACCCCCTCCCCCCCGTCCTCCCTCCCCCCTCCCCCCCCCTCCTCCCTCTACCCATCCCTCCCCCTCCCACTTCTCCTCCCTCTCTCCCCTCCTCCCTCTCCCTCCCCTCCCCCTCCCTTCCTTCCTCCGCCCTCCTCCCTCCTCCCTCCTCCCTGCTCCCTGCTCCCTGCTCCCTGCTCCCTGCTCCCTCCTCCCTCCGCCCTCCGCCCTCCTCCCCCGCACGGCTCGGCTCTCCCCATCTCTGCGGCCTCCGCTCTGCGAGGCGGGGGATTCACAGCAGGGGCCCGACCACAGGAGAACCATCGAAACCCAAGAAACCCAGGGCACCCTGGAGGCAAGCAGGGTGTCTCTTGTTGGAGGCCTGGAAATGGGCACCAACACCAACACAGGGGGTTGCCTTCACAGTGGGAAGATGATCCTAGATTTTCGGTGTTGGTGGTAATAGTTCGGTCACCTTGGAAGCCAGAACATTACCACCATCACCGAGATCGGGCTCTTCCTCCCTCGGTGGAGGCACACCGTCGAAATTGGTGCTGGTGTTAATCTCTAGGCCTCCGATCTTGGCATGGGTCTCCACGGTATGGCGCTCTGGCTCCCGCGTGCGCTGCACCCCGTTCCGAGCGCCCCCAGCCCAGGATCGGTCGGCATCGGATCGGGAAGTCGCCTCGCGTCGGAACGTGCGCCGGGCCGGGCTGCATCGGCACAGAGTCGTGGAGATGGAATCGGATCGGCGGCGCCCGGATGCGCCGCATCGCCATGCAAGCATCGAGACGCATCGGAACGTCGGAGGCAGGGCCGAATCGGATCGAGTCGGCAAGAATCGAGATCGACTCGGATCGATCGGATCGAAGGGGACCCCGTGATGCTGCTGCTGCTGCTGCTGCTGCTGCTCCTCCCCCGCTTTTCCAGCTTCTCCTCTGGGCCCCTCGCCATCCGCGGAAACTGGCGGCGTCGGGGCGTCGCGGGAGACGAGCCCGGCACCACAGGAACGCTGTGGGCGAGGCGCATCTGCTGGAATAAGGGACCAGACAATGACATAAACATAAAAACTCGGAGGTCCGCGCGGATTTCTCGGATCGGCGCTGGGGCCCCCTGGCGGCGCCTCCGGCGCCGCCCCTGGCGCGCTCCGCGCGCCAGGGAGGGGGGTCCAGCGCGGATCCAAGAAATCCGCGCGGACCTCAGAATTGTTATGTTTATGCCACTTTTCGTTTCCCTAGGAAAGGCATGCCGAGGCGAGAAATCCCCGAACAACAGCGAAACATCCAGAGAAAGCCGGGGGCAGCGGCAGGCGGCTGCTCGCCAATCGAGCGGGCTCCACCATCCTGGCGCGTCTCTTGCAGTCTTTCGTCTGCGAGCACAGTAGCCAGCGCGCAGTCGCCGAGGGGTGCCCTCATCCTGAGCACGTGGAAGACCATCACACGGCCAACGCAAGTGCGATCCGCAAAGCCAGAGGGAAGACAGATTTAGTAATAGGTCGGGCATGTCCCCCTACAGGCGCATCTTGGAGAGAAACAAATCGTCAAAAAATACTCCCAACTGGTCAGATAATCGAAGACAGATCGTCCCCAGACTATGTTCTGAAGGATCGTCCTCTTGCAAAAAGACATGCCCGACGTGACGCCAGTTCGACCCGCAAAGCCAAAGGGAAAACAGATGTAGTAAAAGAAGGTGATGGCGCAGAGGGCGAGAAGCAGCAGCGGGGCGACAAAACAGGGGTACGAATCGCATTCGCACGGGCGCCCTGGGATGAGAGGACACGTGCGCTCTCTGTAGAGCAGGGCTATCTCGCGCGCGTGCAACGCCCCAGGAGAGGAGCGAGAACGGAGAGGGAGGGAGAAGGGAGAGAATGGAGGAGGGAGGGGGAATGGGGAAGGGCAGGAGGGAGAGGGAGGACGAACGGGGAGGAGCAGGGGGGCGAATGGAGGAGGAGAAGGAGGGAGAATGGCGGAAGAATGGGAGGGAGCAGGAGGAGGACCAGGGAGGGGGAACGAAGAAGAATGGTGGGTAGATGGTGGGTGGGGGGGCAAGGATTGGGGAGGGCGATGAATAGAAATGGCGACGACGATGACGACGACGGCGACGGCGACGGCGACGACGATGCTGACGACGAGGACGATGACGGCGACGACGAGCGAGACAGGGCAGCGGCTGGGTGGGCAGGCCGAGAAGACGTCGTTGTACAGCAGGCCGCAGTACATGGCGAACAGGCCCATCATCAGCACCATGTACCTTGTCTGCTGGGGAGCTCTCCTGCTCCGCCTCCACCTCCTCATTCCAACCGTCCCCCTTTCCGCCCTCGTCCTGCTCATCCTTCTCCGTCATATTCCTCCTCACCCTTCCTCCCCCCCCTCTCCTCCGTCCTGCTCCCCTTCCCGCGCGTTCTCTGTGTCCTTCTCCCTCATCCTTCCCCCTCCCTCCACCCTCGCCCTCCTCGTCCACCCGCCTCCACATCCTGCTCCTCCCTCCGCAAGAGTCCGTCAGACGCATCCCTCCTCCTCCTACTGTTCCTATTTCTCCTGCTCCCTTCTCTTTCCGATCCTCCTCCTCCTTGCACCCCTCTCCCCCTCCTCCATCTTCCATCTCCCTTCTGCCTCCTCACTCATTTGCCGCCATGGTGCCACAGGCACTGAATGTAGAGCCCCGAAGTCCCCAATTCAGGGAGACGTGTGACTCGGGTTCGGGGGACTCGGTTTGGCCTGATGGGGCCATCAAGAAAATGACGAGACTAGCTCCCGCTGCGCATGTAAAAAAAACAAGCTCCGAACTCACTGGATCTCTGGGCGCGCTTGGCATTCGTCGCGCCCACCAGCACCAGTCCATCACGCCAAGGAGTTGTTTTTCCAGACGGTTGAGATATGATCGCATGTCGGTATGGCATGAACTTCCACGATGGTCCAGGAAGCCCCTAAAACCACACAAAGACGACTCCTGAGGCTTCCAAGAGAGGCTCAGCATGCCCCCAGGACGGCCCCGAGCGGAGCTCCGTAATAGCTGCGCACCCATGAGGACCTAGGGGCAACCACTGGTGGCCATGACCATTGGCAATCAAACGCTACACCAAAAAAATCATCAGACCGCGCGAATTTCTGGCATCGGCGTCGAGCTCCCCTCACGGGCGCGCGCGCGCGCACCACGCGCAAGGAAGGTGATGCAAGAAATCCGCGCGGACCTGCGAGCGCTTACAGTCATCGGCCTGACCTAAGGAACGATCAATAAGGAACGAAGCCCCTTTTTCATCCCAAGGAATAACGCATAAGGAACGATGAATAGCAACTAACGCATAAGGAACTGTAAATAACGCATGCAAACCTAAGGAACGACCGAGCCCCTTTTGAAAAGTAAGTGTTCCTTATTCAAGCCGCTCACTGTATGTGTATGCCAGCTTGTTTTCATCGATGGCGGCCCCATGGCCGTTGACAGTCCACCGGCCAAGCGGTCACCCGACTTCGCGCATGCCGCCCCGCGATGCCCAATCCTCCTCGCGCCCTCGCACCGCCGCCTCGGAGGAGGGGCAGCCACTCCTGCCCAGACCTCGACTAGGGGCTCACCTACAGAATTGATTACGCCAAAATTAATCTCCCCGCCGAGTATACAAGAAGCGTGTATACTGCTCGGAGATCTACGGGGCATTCTGCGTATGTGTTCGTAGATTCGGCGGGGAAAAAAAACGATGCTGGGGCAAATCAATTCTGTAGTCGATCCTCTGCAGTGGGGGCCCGACCAAAGGAAACCTTCCACAAGAAACCCAACCCTGAGACCCCAGGACTTCCACCGATTCCTGGTGTGGGAACGCCACGCCTTCCACAGCAAAACCATCGACACCCAAGCAACCCAGGCGAGCGTTCTCTGATTCAGCGCTTCGACATCGGGCGGAGAAGGGGGGGGGAAGGGGGGGGGGTCTGGCTCCGGACCCCTGCCTAGTGCGACTGTTTGTACCAGTGCGTCCTGCGGGGGAGGCTCCGCCTGCTCGAAGCAGGATGAGGAGGAGGGGGCGGAGGAAGAGGAGGAGGAGGAGGAAGAGGAGGAGGAGGGGGAGGAGGAGGAGGAGGAGGAGGAGGAGGGCCAGATCTACTCCATGGAGGGAGGGGAGGGGGGGGGGAGCGAGGGTCCGCGCCGATCGGCAAAACAAGGAATAACAAAAATCACCAGGGACACCCGGGAGGCAAGCAGAGTGCTTCTCGGCATGGGCCCCCCCACTCCCAGTCGAAGACCGCGGCGCGCGCGGCGCGGCGACTCCCCCCCGCGCCCCCAGCGGGGCGATCTGGACCTGGACCGCCCGCCCGCGCCCACGCAGGGCACCCCCTGGGGGGAACTCCTTCGGGCCCGGAGGGGGTCTCTCGGCAGCCTTCTCGGGCACGCCGGGGGCCCCACGGCCGTCCCACTGTCCGCCCATCATCTCGCCAGCCTTGTGCCTCTGCTCCCTGAAGAAGACAAGAGCCGCCAGAAACATAGAAGCTTTTGGCGCTCCGCGCGGACTTCTTGGATCTGCGCTGGGACGCCCACTCCCTGGCGCGCGGAGCGAGCCAGGGGCGGCGCTGGAGGCGCCGCCGGGGAGTCCCAGCGCAGATCTAAGAACTCCGCGAGAAGCGCCAAAAGTTCATGCTTATGGCGTTTTGTCTTCTTCGACCTCCCCTGGGGGTGCCAGCTCTGCTCGTCCAATTCATCCACAGGGGGGCGCTGCACACAGAACGAAGCTTAGGTCGGGCGTGTCCCCCTACAGGGGATTTTGGGCGAACATTTCGGAATACCCCTATGAAATGCACCAACATAGTAAAACAAATACTTTGCAAAGAAATCCCCAGACTAGTTCTGGACTATTTTTGAATACTCCTCCTGTAATAGGGACACGCCCGACTTAAATAATAATCCACAAGGGGGCGCTGCAGTCAGAACGAAAAGCCCCTCTCTGGGCCCCCCCCCGCGGGCCCTCCCCGGCGAGCGACTGGGCGCACGCGGAGCGCCGGCCCGACCAAGTCTACCCAGAGATGGTTTTGAGGGCCTTTTTTCGACACCCCTCACGAGGATCGTGGCCTCCGAGGGGGGTGCACTCGACTACCCCGCCCCAAGAGGCTCCCAAGAGCCCCCCAAGAGGCCCAAGGGGGCCCCAAGACGCCGCCAAGGAGCCTCAAGAGACCCCCAAGAGGCCCCCAAGAGGCCCCTAGGAGGCCCCAAAGAGGCCCACAAGAGTTTGGACGCCCGAAATGGGTACTGAAACAATGGGCACAATGCCCAACAACAATTGTTGTCCCAAACCAACAGCGGCCGCTGTTGGGCAGGCGGCCTTCTGTCTCGAACGGACACAGGCCGCGGCGGCGCGGACAGCGAATCCTGTTCAGTTGAGCATTGTACCAATTCTTTCCGTGCCCATCTCGTTCGTGCAGAAAGAGGCTTCAAAGAGGCCCCATAGAGCGCTCGAGGGCCGGCGGAATGAGCGAAGCGATTAAATAATCCACAAGGAGGCGCTGCACTCAGGTCGAAAATCCCCTCTCTGGGCCCCCCCTTCGCGAGCGCCTGGGCGCACGCGGAGCGCCGGAAGAGGGGCCGTGGACGGGCCGGAAGAACAGCGAGCCCCTTCCAGACCCCGATCTGCTCCGCATTCGGCGGTGGACAAACCTCCCTTCAAAAGACCTCCCCTTAGTGAAAACGGCCTGGGACCGAAACCGACGGACCTGGACCCGCAAAAATGACGGCCGCGACGCCCTCTCGCGAACCGAAAACGGCCAACTCCTGAATCGACGTGTCAGGGCAGGAGGTCTGTCCACCCCCGACCCTTCTAGACCCCGATCTGCTCCGAATCTCCGCGTCCTCACGGTACCGAGTCCCTCTGACGAGAGTGAGGTCGGGCGTGTCCCCCTGCGGGCGGATATATTGGACGAAGAATGAAAAAGAGGCACCACAAATACCCCAAAATGGTCGAAAAGAGTCCAACAACCGTCCCTGTATCAGTTTCTGACTATTTTTGAATATTCCTCCTGCAGAGGGACAGGACCGACTTCTGATTAGAGGGCAGAACATCCGCCCCGATAATAACCACCCCGACACGCGAAGCCGTATCGTAAACGCGCCCAAAGAAGGAATCGAACAGGGCAGGGCCGTTCAATAAACGCCCAGGGCCGTTTGGTAAGCGCCAATTGTCCGGTCCAGGTGGTTTTTCCTCCCATGACTGATGCCCCCTGCTTCGTCGCCGCCGCCGCCGCTGCCGCCTCTGCCTCCGCATCTTCCCCGTCTGCCGCTGGACTGGCGCGTGCAGAGGAAACTCCCCCCAGGCGGGGCCCACCGGATGTAGTAGAGCGTAGGCATGGAGAACTTGAGCTCGTCCGCCTTCCACACCGCGTAAGCGCCAACCTGCACCGAAGCTCTGGGCAGCAGCAAGCACCGAGGCTCGGATGCTAGAGGCGAGAAGGGCGTGAGCTGGAGATGGAGATGGGCGGAGGGGGGAGCAAGGCAGTTCTGCCCACGTGCACGTACATGCGAAGCTGCAAAAGCACACGTTCATAGACGTGAGGCCTCACTCACAGAGCTACAAGTTACCCCGTGATCACTCAACCTCTGCAGGGAAGACAATTCCTGCAGGCACCAGACTCAGAAGTCCTCATCGTCGATGCGTCGCTTCTTTGGCTCCCCGTGCCTCTGGTCGTCGTCGCCATCGTCCGACGAGCGGTCCCTCTTCTTTTTCTTGTCCTTTTTATCTTTCTTATCCTTCTTGTCTTTCTTCTCCTTCCTACCGCCCATCATGGCCTGCATCATCGCCTGGTACTGCTGTGGGTCCATGCCTGAAGGAAGAAGCCAACTGCACAAGCACACACTTTCAGAGGTCCGCCCCGATTCCTTGGATCGGCGCCGGATCCTGCTCTCCCGGCGGCGCCTCCAGCGCCGCCCCTGGCGCGTTCTGCGCGCCAGGGATTGGGACGCCCGACATCGTTTCGCGCGCCAGGGATGGGTACGATGCCCAACAAGAGAAGTTGTCCAACACCGAGGACGGCCGCTGTTGGGCAGGCGGCCTCTCGTCTCAAATGGACAACGCCCGCGGCTGCACAGGCAGCGAGCCCTTGTCAGAGTGGACAAGGCATTCCGTCGGCCTGCATACCCGAGCTCGCCGTGCCCACTTCGACCGTCCCGAAGGGGGGGGGGGAGGGTCGGGCCCCGGCGCCGATGCGAGGAGAGCTCGCGGACCTCCGAGCGTGTCCGCAATTGCGTGTGCGGCTTGGCAATTTAATCCTCCCAAGGGGGCCGGGCGGCATGCCGAACGGCGGCATGCCCGGCGGCATGCCGGGCATGCCGGGCATCCCGGGCGGCCCGCCGGGCCCGCCCATCATCATCGGCGGCATGCCGGGGGGCCCGCCCATCTGCGGCGCGGGGGGCGGCGGCAGCGGCGGCGGCCGGCCCGAGGGCTCGCCGCCGCCCCAGGAGGGCGCGCCGTCGCCGCCCCCGAAGTCGCCGCCCGAGGGGAAGGGCGGCGGCGGGAGGCCCATGCTCGGGGGCGGGCCGGGGGCGGGCAGCGCGCCCATCTGGACGCGGACGTGGGAGGCGCGCAGCTGCCCGTCGGGCAGCTTGTAGAGCTCCGCCTCGACCTCCTTGCCCTCCATCTCCTCGCGGGGCCGCGCGCGGGGGGTGGGGGGGGCGCCGGAGGGCCCCCTTGGCCCAGATCACGGGATGCAGGCGGGTTTCCGTCGCGAGCGGTGGCGGCCGATCCCAGAATCGGTCGCGACCAGTCGCCACGGATCGCGACCGGTTTTCAAGCAAGTCGGTCGCGACGGATACCAAAATTTGAAGCAGAAACGGTTGCGACCGATCTCGTCGGTCGCGACCGGAAAATTCCAGTGTCCAGTCATCAAGGGGAGGCGGGGGGGGGGCCTGATGCATCCGGGCCCATGGCACAGTGGTCTTCTCTCCATCGCTGCAGTCTCTTCCGTTGCGGCCTCCAGGGGCCCATCGGCTCCATGGGCCATCAGGGAAGGATCCACGGCGAGGAACGGGTCTGCGGGGAGCGAGGGAGATCGACCCGCCAGGAGCCTGCGTTGGGAGAAGTGGGGGCGGGAAGGGGGCATCCCCTCCGCTGCTGCCCCCCCAACCGCCCTGTCCGCTGGGCTGCCCCCTGGGTTCTCAGCCCGCGATTCCTTGAGTCGCCTGTACTCGTCACGCCCCTCCACCTCCCTGCTAAACCTGGCCTTGTCCGCGAACTGCAGGGTCCGCAAGTTCGTGGGCAGCTCGTACTGGCGCCACATCACCTCACCAGACGCCCTCCCTGACGCGCCGCGGACCCGAGGGGGGGGGCCAAGAGCAGTGCGCAGGGCCTTGGCCAGCAGAGGGCGGGCGTGGGAGGGGGGGGGGGGCAGCGAACGCCGCAGGATCGGCCGCGCGGTCACCACCTCTGGCCAGGCCCGCTCGCTTGCACTCCTCCTGGGCCCCCATGGTCCTTGGCGGGGCAGAGGAGGGCACGGGCCTCGCCCCACTCGGGAGACTTGATGACGCCGTAGCCGGCCATGGACACACGGACCACCGTCCCCCTAATCCTCTGCATGATGGACTCCCCCTTCGAGGCGTTCGTCTTCTTCTCCTCCTCCTCCTGCTGCTTCCGCTGCACCACCCACTTGGGGGGCGTCGCGTGCTTGGCGCCGAGGTGCTTGGTGACGCCAGTGGACGTCTGGATGGGGTGGCCCTTCAGGCGCTCCACGCCAGCGTTCGCGGCCTCCTCGTTCAGACGGATGGGGGCGCAGAGGGAGCGCGCCTCCCCCCACCCCTTCTGGCAGGCCAGAAGGGGGCGAGGGGGAGGACGGGGGCGAGGGCCAGTGGGTGGAGGTGCCCAGACCTCCAGCGTCTTGGACAACAGAGCAGGGCGGAGGTCCCTCCCAATGGGTACTGCCTCCTGGGACACTTGCTGGGCCGTGGCATCACCAACAAGGAGAATGTTCTGGACGGCAAGCCAGCCCCTGGCAAGGGCTCGAGAACCCCGGGGCCCGCGTACTGACAAAAAACAAGGCTTCGGCAGTCCGGGGTGGGGGCAGGTGCGCTCTTCTGCTCTCCAGCTAGCGCAGGATCACCGAGCCCGTGACTGGCGTGGCCTGCCTCGACCCCTTCTCCCCCGCGATGCCGAGCGAGACCTCGGTGAACGGCAGGAACTTGAGACCCATGATGGTGTCCGGGTTTAGGCCGAGCGATCGGTGCAGCTTGCGGATCTCGCCCTCGCTCCACTCGACGGGCACGTCGGAGACGTACACCGACGGATAGATGACCCGGGGCTCGTTCGGGTGCAGGCGCTGTCGCTCCGGGGGCCGCTGCACCGGCCTCTCCTGCACCTCTGAAGGGGCCCAGGGACACACTCAAAGAAAGAGACACAAATCCCAGGATTCCCCACATTTTCCCATATCTTCTGGATTTCTGTCTTCCCCCCTACTTCTCATATTTTCCCACATTTCCCTGGGGATCGACGATTCCTCGTGCCTGTGCTGTTCGCTCCCCTCCTGCACCTCGGGCTGCTGGATCTGCGTCGGCTCCGAGGAGACCTGCACCCGCCTGGCCTGCGCCTTCCCCTGGGCGTTCTCCCAGATCTCAAAGGTCAGCTCGACGCCAGGGTTCACCCGGTTGGGCAGCGAGTGGTTCCCGAAGAACCAGAGGCCCTCGTCCGTGCACGCGGGCAGGGGGGGCCCCTCGGAGTCCTCGCCCTTGAAGACCGGGGAGATGAAGCCGAAGTTCTTCGCCGCGTTGAAGACCTTTCCTCCTCCTCCTCCTCCTCCTCCTCCTCCTCCTCCTCCTCCTCCTCCTCCTCCTCCTCCTCCCCCAAACGGGCAGGGACAACATGCGTGCGGTGCCCAAGAACAGGCGCTGTCTTAAGCCGACAGCGGACGCCGCTGGGCAGGCGGCCTCCTGTCTCAAATGAACAACGTCCGCAACGACGCCAACAGCGAGCCCTGCTCAGAGTGAACAGGAACTGCTGTTGGCCTTAGTGCACTTAGGTCGGGCATGTCCACCTACAGGCGGATTTTGGGGCGACGATCAAATTCTTAAACAACTCCAAAGTATATTCAAACAGTACTCAACACATCGTCCCCAGACTATTTTTTGACAATTTGGGAGTTTTCCTCCTGTAGAGGGCCGTGCCCGACTGAATCATACACATTGATGTCGTGCGGTGGGTTCGTGTCGTGTCGGCCCCGGCTTTGGTCCCGGACACTGCGGAGATCGTTCAACCTTGAACGATCGGCCGGTTCCGAAAAGTCAGATCGCTCATCGGGGGCGTCCAAGAGGGCGGCGCCCACAAGGGGGGGGCGCAAATCATGGCTGGCGGCACGTGCGCAGCCCAGGGGGGGGGGAGGGGCCGTCCTGAAATGAGAAGAGGCGACATGAAATCCGAGGGACATCGTGGCCCTCGCCATGATATCCCCCCCCCCCCTAGTCATCGCCCACCTCTTGGCCGCCCCCGAGCTTAACATCGGGCGATCCTGGGCCACCGGCGACGGTCAGCGTCGAACGCCGGCGGCTGGGTCGCAGCCGCTCGACACGGCGCGAACCTGCCCTAGACCCGTTCTGATCGTGCCGAACCTTCAGCAGCCCCCGGCCGAACGTGACAAAAGCGTCACCGCCCTCCGGCTGCATGAGGCTCCCTGGGGAAACCAAAAAATAGGAAGGCACCAACTATACACCAACACCGATCCTGGCCAGGATCACCCTGGGCCCAGGATCGGTGTATACGCCCTCCTGCCTTGCGCAAGAAGGCATATACACCGATCCTGTGCCCAGGGTGATCCTGGGCCAGGATCGGTGTTGGTGTATAGTTGTGGCCCTCCGAAAAAATACTACTACCGATACCGATGATCACTCCCCGGACCTCTCACGGGGCGCCTTCTGACCCGAATGTCGAGGCGAATCTAGCAGTGGCGACGTAGGCCGCCCAAGGAGGCCCATAAAGGCGACGACGAGGTATGGGCAGCAACATCCGTACCTTCCCAGACGTGCGCTGTCCTCATTGTTTCACTACGGGAACCCCGGAAATCCCGACTCGCTCCCCGGGACGGGCTTTTCACACCGAATCACGCCTGTTCAGGGTCCCGGGGCCCCCAGAAGTCGGAAATGGGGAACAACTCCTTCTGTCGGCGGCGAGGCAGAGGCAGTCCGCACCAACGTGGGACTATGTCAAACGGTTTGAACAAATTACACCAGAGAAAAGCCCCAATCAGTGGATGGATGGTTTCCGCTGAGAATATCGACTTGGAACCCGGGAGCCCAGGAACCCCAAACCCACCGAAATCGGTCCGGAACCAATCATCGGGAACCCGGGAACCCCAAAACCGGGAACCCGGGAACCCAGCCTGCTACCAAAATCGGCTTCCAACTTCCGCTAGGACCCCTTCAAAGCACGCACTGATTTGACTACCTACCAGACCACCCCAACCCAACCCGAAGACCCGAATTTCGGGTTGGGGGGGGTAAGGGTTCCACATGTGTTTTTTCGATGTTTCCCGACCCCCCCCCACTGGAAATCGAGGGTAAATTTGAGCCTTCGGGTTGGGTTGGGGTGGTTCGGTGGGTGGTGATGATCGGGGAATCGAATGGGGAAGAACATACCGCCACTCTCTCTCACGGCGCGACGGGGTCTGGGCCGTGACCTCCTCACGTCCAGCTGCCCTTCTGCCTGCCAGCCCTCCCCGCCCCGGGGCTGCTCCTGCGCGAGCTCCGCACGTGGCACCAGCGGGCCCCCCGAGAAGCGGACAACGACCGGCCCTCCCCCCGCGTCGTGATCTTCTCTGCGACGAGAACACGTCTCGGCGACTCCGCTTTGGACGCCCGAAAGGGGTACCGAAAAAATGGGTACAATGCCCAGCAGCAAATGTTGTCCCAAACCAACAGCGGCCGCTGTTGGGCAGGCGGCCATCTGTCTCAAATGGCCACAGGCCGCGGCGGCGTGGACAGCGGATCCTGTTCAAAATGAACAGGAACTGTTGTTGGGCATTGTACCCATTCTTTCCGTACCCATTTCGGGCGTCCAGATCCGAAGCGTGTGGTTTGCAGAGGGTGTGTTCTGCGGAAGGGGCCCAGGGACACACAAATAAAACACAAGTCCTAGGATTCCCCATGTCTTCCACCGTTTTCTGGAGTCTCGTCTCCCCCCCCCGCTTCCCACATGTTCTCCATCTTTGTCCTGTGGATCGACGACTCATTTGAGCAGGGACCGGCCGTCCCGGCAGTTCTATAGTCCTACCACGAAATGTTCTTAGAACACAAAAATATTCTCATAAGAAAAACAAGGTTCTTAGACCATAAGCCCGATGTGTCAAAACAGAACAGTCTGCGCCAGAGATGTTCTAAGAACATTTCGTGGGAACCGCAAACAGGTTCCTAGAGCACTGCTTGGCGGGGCTATAGGCGAGCCAGGACGCTTCGCCACTGCTTGACTCATGGTGTCTCTGTGCGTCTTCCCTTTGGAGTCCCGAAACGGTGCTGTGACGGACCGTGCGGTGACCTCGAAATCCCCCAAGACCTCACCGCACGGTCCGTCACCGCACGGTCTTGGGACCCCGGAGGCCCCTGTCGCCCGAGACGTCCTCGGAGAACGACCCGAGTCCCAAAACCGTGCGGTGACCCCGAATCCCCACCGACTCACCGCACGGTGTGGTCACTGCCCCGTTTGGGGGCCCCCGATTCCCCTCCTGGTCTGCAGCCCGGCGCCCCGGGGGGGGGCCCCCGGCAGAGGGGGCGGGCGAGGGCCTCGGCGGAGCTGCTCCGCCGCGCCGCGCCGACGGGGGCCCCACGAGGACCGCGCCGCGCTGCCCAGCCCCCCCCCCCCCCCGCGCCCACGGCAGACCACACCTCGGGCTGGCCATCGCTCGGACGTCCATTTCCTGTGTTTTTTTCGGTTTCGTGCGTGGTTTTTTTCGCGAAATGATCAAGGATGCTCCTCGATGGTCCTCGCCAAGGGAAAAATGCACACGTCCGAGCGATGCCAAGCGCGGGTACAGCCGGACCGAGGCCCAGAGGAACATCCCTGAAGTCGGGGATCTCATGCCCCGGGCCACTCCGGGCCCGGTGCACCCTCCCCGAACCGACCTCGATCCCATACCTCGGTCCGACGGGGGAGGAGGAGGAGGAGGAGCAGGAGGAGGAGGAGAAAAAGGAGGATGAGGAGGAGAAATGAGGAAGAGGAGGAGGAGGAGGAAAAGGAGGAGGAGAAGGAGGAGGAGGCCGTGGGAGAAGGAGGACGAGCAGGAGGGGGAGGAGGAGGAGGAGGATGAGGCCGTGGGAAAAGGAGCACGAGCAGGAGGAGGAGGAGGAGGAGGAGGAGGAGGAGGAGGAAGAGGCCGTGGTAGTCGCCGAATGCCTGCGTTTCCTCGGCGCGAGGGGCCCCTCGGCGCAGGGCGCCCCACGCGCGCCGCGGGCGCTCGGCGCGGGCGCGGCGCCCGGCAGGCCTGGCGCGGGGCAGCGCTCGACGGCGCGGCGGCCACCGCGCGCGCGCGCGCCGCGGCCAGCTGCGGCCACGCGGGCGCGGCCTGAGCCAAACTGGCTGTCGACAGGACGCTGGCGGCGCGAACAGGGGGGTCAGAGGGGGAGCAGGGGGGAAGGCCTCTCAGAGGGAGGCGGCTTCGCAGAAGGCCTGGGCCTCACGCCAGTGGACAGGGTCCGCGCCTTCTCGGGCCCGCGGCCTGAGTGCGGCGCGAACAGGGGCGTAGGGGGGGAGGGGGTAAGGCTTCTTAGAAGGAGGCTGCTTCGTAGAAGGCACGGGCCTCACATCTATGGACACGGCCCCGGGCACAGAGCCCACTCGCGAGGCTCAGCGTCCTGTCGACAGCCAGTTTGGCCGGAGCCAAACTGGCTGTCTACCGGACGTTGGCGGCGCGAACATTGAGCAGGGACCGACGGTCCCGGCATTCCTGTAGGCCTAGCACGACATGCTCTTTGAACCCACAATTGCTCGAATGACAAAGACAATGAATGCTCTTAGAGCATGAACCCAATGTGTGAAAACAAAGCAGCCTCGGCCATACATGTTTTAAGAACATTTCGCGCAGACCACAAAAGGTTATCAGAACAATCTTTGGTGGGCCCAGCGGCAGGCCAGGACGCTTCGCCACTGCTTGAGAACCGGGGGGCACGGGGGAGGGGGGGGGGGGCCAAGGCTTCTCAAGAAGAGGCGGCCTCGTGGAAGGCGTGGGCCTCACGCCCATGGGCAGGGCCCGCGCCTTCTGGGAGGCAGGGTGCCTCTGGAGAGTCCCCCCCCCCCTCCCCTCCGCCCCCCCACTGCGCGTCGCCGAGGCCTGCCGGGGGGGGCTGGGGCGAAGGAAGGCCTCCGCGCCTCGCCCACCCCGCGGAGCGCGGGCCGCGCGATCCCCTTCGCGCCCTCGTGCCCGCCGCCCCCCCCCCCGAACGGGCGGGAGGAGGAGGATTTCCAGGATTTCCGCCTTCACGTAGTGAAAAAGGAGGAGGAGGAGGAGGAGGAGGAGGAGGAGGAGGAGGAGGAGGAGGAGGAGGAGGAGGAGGAGGAGGAGAGGAGGAGGAGGAGGAGGAGGAGGAGGAGGAGGACCCCGCCCCGAAAGCGCCCCGAGCGCGCAGCGCGGCTCCCTCCGCTCCCTCGTGGTGCCCCCCCCGGGCGGGGGGGGGCCACGGCGGGGGCATCTGGACCGACGCTGCGCCGGAGCCGGGAACCTCGAGCTGGTCCTGCGTCTGCCCCCTGCTGCCCAGACGGGGGGGGGGGGCACGCTGTCCGCGCGGCCGTCCCTCTCGGCGCACTGGCCGGCGGCTGACGCTCCGGCTCCTTGCTGCACTGTGATTCCGCGGACGCTCCGCGCGCGGAGCAGACGTCTCTCCGCAGGCACTGCCGGCCCTCTTGGCGTAGATGGTCTACGGCACAGCCCCTTGTCCCGAACGCCTCGAACGCTTCTTCCTTGCTGTGGCCACTCCTATCCCATCCTCTTTGACACGCTCGGAATGGGAACGGGTACGGTGCCCAACCCAAACCGACGCTAAACCAGCGCTTACCATCGATCACCAGACGCCAGCGGACGCATATGCACTTGTAAAGCAAAAGACGGCGCTGCGAGGACGCACCAGGCTCCCACGATGTTGCTGCTGAGGGATCTGCGATTCATCTGCGTCTCCAGTCTTCTCGCAACCATTCCGCTCGTAGCTTTGGACGCCCGAAATGGGTACGGACAGAATTGGTACAATGCCCAACAACAAATGTTGTCCCAAACCAACAGCGGCCGCTGTTGGGTAGGCGACCTTCTGGCTCGAATGGACACAGACCGCGGCGACGCGGACAGCGAGCCCTGTCCAAGATGAACAAGATCCGCTGTTGGGCATCGTACCCATTCTTTCCGTGCCCATCTCGTTCGTGCAGAGTCTCAATTCTTCCCGCAGCCATTCCGCTCGTAGCGACCCCTGCCCTCCCGCCTCCCGCCTCTGACTCCTCGAGCGTACCCAAGGGGGACAACATCCGATGATCTGAACCACGGTCACGAGGAGCGCCTGGCCTCGCGATGGCGGGGCGGGCGACCTGATGGCGAACAGCACGCAAACCGGCTCGACACGCCCCCGCCTCCTGCTCACCGCCTCGGCCTGCAGCCGCCCTCCGCTCACCGCCTCGGCCTGCAGCCGCCGTGCCGCCGCAGGGAAAACGCTGCGTCGGGTGAGAAGGGCTCCTCTTTTTCTGGCCACGGCGAGCCCCGGCCACGAGCGCGGGCTCCCCGACCCAGCTACGGGGAACGACGCGCTCCTCCTCCTCCTCCTCCTCCTCCTCCTCCTCCTCCTCCTCCTCCTCCTCCTCCTGCTCGTGCTCCTCCTCCCACGGCCTCCTCCTCCTCCTCCTCCTCCTCCTCCTCCTCCTCCTGCTCGCGCTCCTCCTCCCACGGCCTCATCCTCCTCCTTCTTCTCCTCCTCCTGCTCGTGCTCCTCCTCCCACGGCCTCCTCCTCCTCCTCCTCCTGAGCCCAAGAGTGGTCCTTCTTTTCACGCCTCGACTGTAAAGAACCCGCCCACCGCTCCTCTCGGCGGCGAGCCCCAGGGGGGGGAAATGGAAGGGGCGGGCCCTCTCGGAAAGCTCGGAAGCTCCCCGGCCTTCGGAGAAGTTTCTGTTTTGCGGTGTCCTTCTGTTGCCGCCATCGTACTCAAGGACCACATCCCGGGTCGGCAGCTGCACGGGGGCTGCTGAAGCTGGTCCGACAAGTGCATGCTGCTGTCAAACCAGTTCTGCGCACCCGCCCAGGCAGCCCAAAAGCTGGCTGCCCTGGGAGCGCGAAGCGCAGGCCAGCAGATCGGAGCACTGCCGGCACTGCTGTTCTTCAGAGAGGCGCCGCCTGCTGTGGGCGGGCTGACGCCGAGGCTATAACATTCGAGCACCCAGAACAGTATCGAAACAGTGTCGAACGAGTATCGCCTCCCATGGCACGGCACGTGAACACCCTCCAAGTTGGGCACCTTTTTGGTGTTCGAAAGTTCTTGCTGGTGATCAAGGCTACAGCCGGTTGGAACATCATGACGCTTTCCCCGAAGACACAGGAAACCTCTCAGGAAGGCGCGAGGGCTTCCGGGACCTTCTGAGAGGGTCTCCTCCTTCTCACTTAGGGGAACGAGCAATGCCATAAACATGAAAACTCGGAGGTCCGCGCGGATTTCTCGGATCGGCGCTGGGGGCCCCCTGGCGGCGCCTCCGGCGCCGCCCCTGGCGCGCTCCGCGCGCCAAGGAGGGGGGTCCAGCGCGGATCCAAGAAATCCGCGCGGACCTCAGAGTTTTTATGTTTACCTCATTCTTCGTCCCCTATCACTCCCCCCCCCTGGCAGGCTAGTTGGCCTCCAATGAGAAGAAATCGGATCCCATTCCAAGCCGAATCGGATCGGAATCGGATGCCATCGAAGTCCAGTTGAATCGAATCGAAGAAATCGAACCGAGCCCTGCAAGGTGGTGGTATTTTGCCGCAGGCAGCTGGCGATCTCGGCAGGCCGCGTTGTGATTGATTGTGTGACGACTGTACGACGACATGTGTTACTACTGTAGGGGCCCGTCCACGAGAAGACTCCCACGAGAAGCCCAACCCTGAGACCCCAGGACGTGCAGTGGTGTTTGGTGTGTGGGCGTCGCGCTTTCCATAGCAAAACTGTCGAAACCCAGGAAACCCAGGGCCTCCTCCTTCTCCTGAGGGGCAACGATAGGGGGGGATAGGCATAGGGGGGGACGCATCGACCCCCAATCGCCGATTGATCGCCAGTATGGGCCCGATAGCCCCAGCCTGCCCAGGAACGTGCGGATTCACCATCGGGGGCCTGTCGCCGATCTATCGACGATGTATCGCCCATTCGAGGTCGATGCATCTTCCTGGGCGGGTTGGGGCTATCGAGCCCCTATCGGCGATCAATGGGCGATTGGGGGTGGAAGTGAGTATCGTTTAACCGACCCTCATGCCCAGCGGCGTGGCCTGGGCCCCACTCGCCGATTTGCCCCCCTAGATGGGGATATATAGGTCGCTCCCTCCGGCTTTCGAGGGGTGTATCCCCAACTGGGGGTGTAGCTTGGTATGGGGTCTCGAAGGGGATGAGCATGGGGATGGGGATCGGTTAAACGAAACTGACACAGGGCCTCCTCCTCCCTTCCCTTTCCCCCCCCCAGGAACGTGCGGATTCACTATCGGGGGCCTATCGCCGATCTATCGGCGATGTATCTGAAGGGGCCCTGGGACACAAATAAATACACACAAATAACAAGATTCCCCATATTCTCCTGTATTTTCTGGGTTTTTGTCTTCCCCCCCACTTCCCATATTTTCCCATATTCTCTGGGGAATGGACGATTCATTGTGTCTGTGTGAATCTTTCCCTCCTCAGTATCGCCCCTTCGAGGTCGATGCGTCCGCCCCCTCTGCCTGTCCCCCCTTCTCGTTGCCCCCGCAGAGTCCCCGGCGACGCGCGGCTTCGGACAACCATCACGCGGCTGGCAAACCGCCGAGAACCGACGAAAACGTCCGAACACCTCGAACCTCGAACCCGAACCTCGAACCCTCCCTCGCCGCCGAATCCCCGCCGAGTCCCCCTCCTTCTCCCCTCCCTTCGCCCCTCCCCCCCGCCGCGCCGCCGAGCTCGTGCCGGAGGCCGTCAATCTTTGCGCGCGGCCGCGACCCTGGCGTGGGCCCCTTCCCCTGGGCCCCCCCCAGGGGCTCGGCGCACGCGCCCCCTGGATGGGGTCGGAGCAGATTGGGTCGGAGGATCGCGTCGCATCGATGCATCGCCGAAGCATCGCCGATGTATCGGCGATGCATCGGCGACGTCGACGTGGAGCAAATCGGGCCCTACGTCGAGCCGCATCGGCGATGCATCGGCCATGCGCCGCGATCCTCCGACCCCATCTACAGGGCATTTTTTAAAACATGGGACTTTTAAAAATATAGGATTTTTATCACATGCCTAATTCGTGAATGAATTTATGCATGAACTCACCGTTGTTTCTAATACTAAATCCCTGCTTTTTTAATACACGATGCGCACGCGGAGCATGTATTCAAAACTGCCCTGTACTCCAACCCCATCTGGGAGGCCTACATCGGCGCGCGCGCCCCCCCGTTCCGGGCACACGGCAGAGCGGCTCTCAGACTTGTGTCGGGCGTGCCCTCCTGCAGGAGGAGGATTCAAACATAGGCAAAACATGCTCAGGGGGCGATGTTTAGACACCATGTTTGACTATTTGGGGGCATGTTTTGGCTATCTTTTTGTTTTAGAGCAGGTCGGGCATGTCGCCCTACAGGCAGAGTTTGGACAATCAATACACAAACATAAGCATATTCCAAAATGGCCAACACATCATCAAAACATCGTCCCCATATCATTTGTGTGTTTGACTTGCTTTGTGCATATTCCTTCTGTAGAAGGACGCGCCCGACTTGAATTTAGAAGAAGGGACAACGCCATACACATGAACTGTTGGCGCCCCGCGCGGACTTCTTGGATCTGCAGACCCCCCTCCCTGGCGCGCGCCGCGCGCCACGGCTGGCGCCGGAGGCGCCGCCCTGGGAGGCCCCCGGGCGCGGATCCAAGAACTCCGCGCGGAGCGCCAAAGTGCATGTCTATGGCGCTCTGCCTTCCCCGACGGTAGCACGGTCTACAGACAGTGCTGCTAAATCCGTGGCTGGCAAAGCCGTGGCTGCTGAAACGGTCTTCCCGGAAGAAACAAAAACCTAATCTCCATAAAAAAAAACTCAACGCGCTAAACAGTAAACGGGCTGCTCCCCAGAAGGAACAAACAACAATTTCCCGGAGCTCCGTTTTGGTAGCCACGGGTTTGCCAGCCTTCGCCTGGCTTCTGAACTGTAGATCCGTGGATCTGGCAAGCGGGCGCGGTGGGGAAGCAAGCGGCCCCCCTCGCTGCCCGCCGATCCTCTCCCCCATCTGCGGCTGCCGCGGCTGCCACTGCCGCTGCCGCGCTCGTGTGCCCCCCTCGTCCTGCCCAAGGCCCGAGAGCACAGTCTCGGCGCCCTCCCCGAGGACACAAGTAAAAGCACCTCCCAGGAGCGCAGCGAAGCTCCTGAAGCGTCCAGAATCGAAAATTCCTGAGCACGCGTGTGGTAGCGCCACCCCCGCTTCACGCGGCACTCTTCCACGTCCGAATGCTCTTCCCCCTCCCCCTCCCTCTGCGCCACCGCCCTCGTCCTATTTTCCCCCTCGTGCACGCCGGCCAGTTAGCCACTCGGCTGCCCCGAACTGCCGCACGCTGGAGCGGACCGCCTCTGCCTCTGGCCATCGCTCGGACGTCCATTTCCTGTGCTTTTTGTCGGTTTCGTGCGTGGTTTTTTCGCGAAATGATCAAGGATGCTCCTCGATGGTCCTCGCCGAAGGAAAAATGCACACGTCCGAGCGATGCCAAAGCCTTGAAGCCTTGCCGCCGACGGAAGAGAAATTAGCGCCAGCGTGTGCGCTTGTCCGCCGGGGCCCTCCACTGCGACGTGGGCGGCGCAATGAGGGCCGACACAAGCTGCGCGCTGTCGGCGAAACCGGACGGGGGAAGCCCAAGCTTTGGCCAACACACACACACATTGAAGATCATCGGCAGAAGTATGATCCAACGGGTATGCTTGCACCCAGGGATGCCCAATTCGTCCACGTCCACATCTGCTCCTCCCATCTCTACAAATACCACCCCACTGCCGAGCAACAACGCTCGCGGCGCGCATCCCGCTTTGCCCAGGATGGGCTCACCAGAGTCACCATCAGACCGTGCCCAACGTCACCGTACATGACGCCGAACAGGAATGGGAAGGTGACAACAGTGAAGAGCGCCGGGTTGGCCTCGGGTGCATCGGTGGCGGGTCCAACATCCAATCATGCAATGAGCTTAAACACTTCATTACAACAAAAACTGATGCTGAAACTTCTCAACCGTGTTCGCGCGAACACGCATCCGCGCGAGCTCCGTGCCACTGCAACGAGGAAGCTGAAGAGGTCCGAAGCCGCGCTCCCATTCCGTTCGGATGCCTGTTGCAGCTGTTTGGTATTTAGGGTGCCTGCTTTTTGTCCGAAGGGCGTCTGACCCTCCCACCTCGTTAACTCGTCTGAGAGTTCGCCCACCTCCCCTGAGCTGTTCTCTCTGGCGCCGTGCACAGCCTCAATATGGCCCCGAGGTAGCCAAGCAATGCCCCAGGACGGGTCTGACCCAACAGCCAAGGCCAAGATGCCGCAAGATCTAAGACTGGCCCAACATGGCTGTAAGATCCCCGACCTCACTGCCAAGGCCCACGAAAGCCCACAAGAGGTCCCTGCGAGCAAAAGCTCGCAATGCGCATTGCGGGGCACAAACATGGGAAAGCCGTGGGAGCATGTGTTCAGTGCGTCTTGCTCGCGATATACTTGGTCTGTTTAGCCCTGGCCGTGGACAGCGTCGAGGACCCAAAGACAGCATCAAGGACAGATGCCCCTCACAAGCTTCCGAAGCAGAAGGTGCTCCGAAGGGCCCAGGGGTGCCCGAGACTCTTGTCGGACGAACTGGGGGATTCGGCGGTGGACAAACCTCCCTCTAGTAAACCTCCCCTTAGTGAAAACGGCCTGGGACCGAAACCGACGGACCCGGACCCGCAAAAACGACGGCCGCGGCGCCCTCTCGCGAACCGAGAACGGCCAATTCACGAATCGACGTGTGGGTAGGAGGTCTATCCAACGATGGGCTCACGCATACATTTCTTCATAACTTAATCATGTATTAAACATCCTATCTGGTTCAAAATCCTATGTATTAAAAACTGCCCTGTAAGGGGGGGGAAGCAGCGAAGCAGCTCACGCCGTTGACTTCCCTGTCGCCTCCCCCCCCCCGCGCTGGGGGGCGCCAGTGTGTGGAGGAAGGCGCCCTCTCGCGGACAGAAAATTCACTGATCGACGTGTCAGGGTAGGAGGTCTATCAAACTCGGAGGGATTGAGTCAAGGGGGGAAGCAGCGAAGCAGCTCACGCCGTCGATATTCCTGGCGCCCGCCCCCCCCCCGCGCGGGGGGGGCGCCAGGAAAGTCTGGGGTTACTTTTTATCTTCCGTCGAAAATCCCCCGGCTGTAGGGGGACACGCCCGACAGAAAGTTCAAGGGGGGGAAGCAGCGAAGCAGCTCGCGCCGCTGCCTTCCCCGGCGCCTCCTGACTGACTACCTACCAGACCACCCCAACCCAACCCGAAGACCCGAATTTCGGGTTGGGGGGGGTAAGGGTTCCATATGTGTTTTTTCGATATTTCCCGGACCCCCCCCCACTGGAAATCGAGGGTAAATCTGAGCCTTCGGGTTGGGTTGGGGTGGTTTGGTGGGTGGTGACCTCCCCCCGCGCTGGGGGGGCGCGCCAGTGTGCGTGTGCGTGGAGAGGCAAAAGCCCGGCGGCGGGGCCGCGCCGCCAGCTGCCAGGCCCGGCCGCAGATTCTTCGCCCGGGGCCCTGGGGCACACACAGAGGAATGCACACAAAGCAAACAGGACCCCCCCTAGAGTTCCTCGTATTTTCGGGGTTTTCGTCTCCCCCCCCCCAGACTTCCCATCTGTTCCATCTTTTCTGGGTGTTCGTCTTCCCCCCTATTTTCTCCTACGTGCAGGGTTTTCGTCATCCCCCCCAAACTTCCCATATTTTCCCCCTATTTTCGGGAGAGTCGACGCTTCATCGTGTCTGTGTTTTTTTCCCTCCTGAGATGTCGCCTCCCCCCAGGAGAGGCTCCGGTGGCCCAAGGCGGCCCAGGGAGGCCCTGCATCGCCCATGGCAATCTCCTCGACGAGGGCCGCCAGATGCGCCGGGAGGGCATCGGGAAAGCTTGATCGAAATGCTGCGCCCACGATGGTCCCGGGATCCCAGAGGCGCCCGTCCTCCGGATGCATCCAAAAGTCCCAGCGAAGGGTGCAGGACGCCACAAATCAGCCCCCTAAATTCCCCAACAAGTTTGCTCGAGGCAACACTACAACCCATGTGACGTCCCAGCTACACCATGCTAAAATATCGTATCGTTGCTTCCAAGACGTCCCCAGTACGGTTCCACGGGGCCTGTTCGCAAGCGCTGGGTAGGGCTAGCCAACATACGAACACTTGGATGCTGCCTTGGCACGCTGGTGAAGTATGCCGCAGGCAGCTGGATACGTGAAGCAGGACTTACGACTCGGTGCAGAACCACGGTGGCTCTCGCTCCCCGGAGCTGCCGAGCCAGAACCAAGACCAGGCAGAGTGCTGAAGCCATCCATGGGGCTCCAGCGGACGGAGCACACCCATCCAGCGACACGAGACGACTCGGGATGTCACCGCCGAAGCAGGGCTGGCGAGAGAGAGAGAGAGAACGAACTGGACCGCCCGGGCCTCTTGGTACCGCGGCAGGCCGTACGTGTCCACCATCTCCTGGGGGCGTGAGCCCTCGCCATCGTGCGTTAACGGACAGGAGCGACGAGTAGTTGGTAGCACAACGCAGACGCGCGTATCGGTCGCTGGCCAATAGTACGTGCACGCAGGAATGCCGACTGTCACTCTGGGCAGGGAGGGGTGAAGATAACATTGCCAAGGGTAGCCCGTCGTCGAAACCCCATCGTCGGAGGCAGGGAGTTACAAATCTTCATGTCCGCCGTTGCCCGCAGGGCACCTACGCCTAACGATTGCTTCGAAAGGCGCGACTATCCAGAAGATGTTTGCTTTGGGAGCTGGCAGTACCTAGGGCCCATAACTCCCCAACTGACACACCATGCCGCGAAGGCCATACATCCACTCACTCATTCGTGTCCTCCTCGCCTCCTCGTTTCGTCGTCTGCGCCTCCACCTCCTCGACGCATGTTCATATTATCTTCGTCCTCCTCGTTTCCTCCTCCTCCTCGTTTCCTCTTCCTCCTGCTCCTCCTCTTCATCGCCTCTCCATCTTAGCTCTTCCTCCCCCTCATCCACCTCCTCTCCTCCCCCCGCCTCCGCCTCCTTCTCCTCCCGCTCCTCCCCCTTTTCCCCTGGCTCCTCTGCCATCCTCCTCCTCCTCCTGCCCCCCCCCTTCCAGGCTTCTCCTCCGCATGGCCCTTCCTCGTGGCCCGCTGGTCTGCCTCTGGCTCCTCCCGCTGCCCCCCCCTCTCTCTCTCTCTCTCTCTCTCTCTCTCTCTCTCTCTCCCTGTCGAACGCAGCCCTCCTGGGTCGCGCCTACCCGCCCTATCGCTCCAGCCCCCCCCCCCTCTGCTGAAAGACTCCCGTGAACTCGATCTTCTGGATGTACGTGGGCAGATGATGATGATGATGATGATGATGATGATGATGATGATGATGATGATGATGATGATGATGATGATGATGATGATGATGATGATGATGCTGATGCTGATGATGATGATGATGCTGATGCTGATGCTGATGCTGATGCTGATGCTGATGATGATGATGATGAGGAGGAGGTAAGAAGGAGGGTAAGGAGGGTAAGGAGGAGGAGGAGGAGGGTAAGGAGGAGGGTAAGGAGGAGGAGGAGGAGGAGGAGGAGGAGGAGGGTAAGGAGGAGGAGGAGGACGAGAAGGAGGAGGAAGGAGGAGGAGGAGGAGGAGGAGGAGAAGGAGGAGGAGGAGGCCGCCCCCTCCTGAAAGACTGCCGTGAACTCGTTCTTCTGGATGTACGTGGGCGGGTGCTTCCTGAGAGGCGGGCGCGCGACGCCCCCCCCCGAGACGCACGGGGGGGCTCCGAGAGGGAGGGCGGCCTCTCAGAGAGAGAGGCCCGCCCCTCGGCATAGCCGGGCAGAGCGCCGAGAGGCGCGGGCGGCAGGCAGCTCCGTCGCACGCACGTGTTTTGTTGTTTCGGCGGCGGCCAGGCATAAGATCTGCTCCAGCCACCTCTTTTCGCTGAGGAGGCAAGGCAAGGCAAGGCAACTCTGGGGTGCCATCGCATGTGCCTGCTCACATACAATTGGGAGACAAAACTAGCACCTGAGTGGCATCAGTGGTGCAGCTTCCCACAGCGGTCGGCGCTGCAGGTGGAACTCACACGGGCCTCGCTGAGGAGGAGGAGGAGGAGGAGGAAGAGGAGGAGCTGCGCTTGGCGATCGGGGCGACCGATGTGCGCATTGGCCGGCGCGCGCAGGAGGGGAGGATGAGAACTGAGGAAACGTAGGAGGACGGAAGGGGGGGTGGGAGGAGGAGGAAGAGGAGGAGGAGGAGGA
>CAUYUJ010021416.1:106512-126512 GCA_963575745.1 Prorocentrum cordatum
CTGCCTGGGGTTCGAGTAGATGGTGTCGGAGGAACGCGCCGCACCGCCGGTGCATCGGCGAGGCCAGCGGGGAGGCACACCGGGCTCCACAGCGAGCCGCCACGGCGACGACTCTGCGGCGCGGCGCGGCGCTCCGACCCCACCTCCTCCGACCCATCTAGGAGGCCTAGAGTCCAAGGGTACGCTCCTCGGGGATCGACAGACCTCCCTTTAATAAAACGTGGTTTAGTGAAAACGACCTGAGGCCCAAACCTGGCGGGCGCAAGCCTGGAAAATAACGGACACGGCGCCCTCTCGAGAGCCGAAAACGGACAATTCACTAATCGACGTGTCACTGTTGGGGGTTCTGTCCACCCCCGAGCTCCCCAGGATGCGCCAGAGCCTCCGACGAGCACGAAGAGCGTCAGGCTACCCTCCCCGCACCGACCCCCGGGAGGGCCTCCTGGCCGACGATGCTCTCGTGTGCCCTCAGGAGGCGGTCGTGGTCCTGCCGTCCCCCGCCGGCGCCGCCCCCCCCCCAGGGCGAGTGCCCGAAGCACCCTCCCAGGACATCCGGCTGCTTCAATTTTTTCGATGCGTGGGCCCTGAGGTCTGGATGACTACCTACCAGACCACCCCAACCCAACCCGAAGACCCGAATTTCGGGTTGGGGGGGGTAATGGTTCCACATGTGTTTTTTCAAGGTTTCCCGACCCCCCCCCACTGGAAATCGAGGGTAAATCTGAGCCTTCGGGTTGGGTTGGGGTGGTTTGGTGGGTGGTGATGGACCACTTCTGCAGAGGCGGGCCTTCTGAGATGCCTCCTGTGTTTTCGGGGCACGCTCAGCACACTTCTCCGAGGGCCGGGGGACTTTTGAGCCTTGCGAAGAAAAGGCCTTCTCGGTTTGCCTTCCCCCCCCCCCAGGCTCGCTGCCGAGCCACGTCCCTGGGGCCGTTGTTTCGGCCTGGTTGTTTTTGTTCGACAAACGGCGAGGGCCCCCGGAGGCCGAATAGGGCCCCAACACCACCCGCTCCGATGTTTGTTGGACCGTCGGATCTCTGGGGCCTCCGGAGGCCTCCGTGGAATCCTCTGGGGGCGCCTGGAAGCCTCCCGGGGCCTCTTGGGGGAACTCCTGGAAGTTGGAGGCGGCCAGGGGGTCTGAACTATTAACGGGCGAAGAACGGTATAAAATAAACTGTTTCGCTTTCGGGGGCGCCTGTCCCTGGGCAGCTGGAAAATTTATACCCCTCGGAGCCCCGAAACTCGGTCAGAAGGGGGGGACGAGGCTAAACCGGCTCAAAGTCGGTCCCCAGACCCCTCCCAGAGTGTCCATCTGGTACAATGTTTCACCCTGGATTTAGGTCGGGCATGTCCCCCTGCAGGCCGATTTTCGAGGACAAATTACAGACAGTCAAAATATATTCAAACATGATATTAAACAATGCCACAACATAGTCCCAAAACTATGTCTAACTATTTTGGAATATTCCTCCTGTAGAGGAACATGCCCGACTTAACCCTGGACCCGTTTTTCACGGTCGCGGGGCCCGCCATCGACCCCCGGAAGCTGCAGGAGGCAAACAACTTTCCCAAACACAGAACCTCGAACCTGCCCTCCCGTCTTGCCGTCCGGACCCAGTGCTGGGCCACCTCTCGCCATCGCTCGGACGTGTATCCCCTGTGCATGCTTCGGTTTCGTGCGTGCATTTGTTGCTAGGAGAATAAAAAAGCTCCTGGATGGTCCTCGCCGGGGGAAAACGCACACGTCCGAGTGATACCAAGACCCCAGACCCCAGACGGCTCCATCTCCCAGGACCTCCTCGAGAACCTACTCTGCAGGAGCGCATTTGTTCACTCGCGGCCATGGCGGGCGTTTTGCGGGGGGAGAAGGGGGGGGGTGGACGGGAAGGGGCATGACGCAGCTCCCCCCCCCAGACTGTGGTGCCGGACCCGCTGCGGCAGTGCCGGGTAAGCACTGATGGGTGGCGGGGGGGGGGGCGCCAACGTTATGGGGAGGAGGAGAGGAGGAGGAGAGGCTGGGAGGAGAGCGACGGCAGGGGGAGGAGGAGGGTAGAGGGCATAACGCGCGTTATGGCCCAGAGGGTATTTTATGTAAAAAAGCGCTCTACGAGGGAGGGGAGCTCGCAGCGGCCGCACGCTGGGGGACGGCAACGAGGTGGTGTGCGCCCGCGCGGCAGTGGCCTCGCAGCCGTTCGCTGCCCGCACTCGGCCTCCGGTCTGTGGGCAACTACTGAGAGGGAGGACTTCGTCGGAAGGAATGGGGAAAATTCTAAGGCGAGGCCAGTGCGTTTGACTAACAACAGAAAAAAAACACCACCCGATCCCTGGAATCGGCGGGCGGAATCGGGGTGAAGGTCGTGCATGGCGAGATGCCTTGGGCAAAACTCTGCCCCGAGATCGCCCCTCCCCATTCCGCCCGCCGACTCCCAGGCCCTCGGGTGGCGGGCGTCTTGGGGATCGGGCGGCTGTTTTGTTGTTGTTGTTGTTGTTGTTGGTGTTGTTGTTGTTGTTGTTGTTGTTGTTGTTGTTGTTGTTGTTGTTGTTGTTGTTGTTGTTGTTGTTAGTCAAACGTACTGGCCTCGCCTTAGAATTCTCCTACTTCTTCCGACGAAGCCCTCTCAGTAGTTGCCTACAGACCGGAGGCCGAGTGCGGCCACCTCAGAGAGTTGTTTTCTGCTAGTGAAGTACGAAGATCAATTCGGGTGGGGATCATTGGAGAATCTTTGACATCCAACGGTTCTGGAGGATGCCTTGAGCACCGCGGCCTCCTCAGAGCGTCCTGGAACGCTCTGAGGGCGTTCCGGAGCTTCTGGAACGGATTTATCCTCGTGCTAGCCCCGTCCGAAATTAAGCCCTATTGGGGGGCTGTCACGGCGGACTAGGCCGCGGATTAAGCGGGACTAAGCCGGAGTAAGCGGGATTCAGCTGGATTAAGCCCGATTGAGCCAGAGTAAGCCAGATATCGAGCGAGAGCGAAGTCAGATTTGACCTCCCAAGAATTTCATCCGTATCCTGAGAAGAATGCGGGCCTCCAGCGCAAGCGCAGCCCTGGGAGAGGAAGGGTGTGGCGAGGCGGGTGCTTTTGGACCTCAACGGCAACTCCACACCCTCCACGGTGAAGTCGGGCTGCAGCTGTGGGAAATCCAGATGCAGACTGCTGTGAGACGGATACGTTACAGGCGGATATATCATCACCACCACCATCATCATCACCATCCTCCTCATCGTCGTCAACATCATCAACAACATCATCAACATCATCATCAACAACAACATCAACTTACGCCCCCTCCCCAGACCCGGGACGCAAATGGGAGACGGCGGGCGCGCTGTTGCCTTGGGCCGCGCCGCGCGCGCGCGCGGGCTGGCGGCTGGGCGAGTGTTCGGCGGCTGGGCGGGCGTGTGGGGCGGCGGGGTCCTCCACCTGCGCCTCGCGGGTGCGCCGCGCGGGGGGGCAGGATAGGGCAGGACGGCGCTCAAGACAGGTCTTCGGCGGAAGGGCCAAGCTCGTTGATCAAACAAACATCTACTGCGTGCTCCATCGATCATGTTGTCAGCACCGCTGTGAATGGCGGCATCTCACAGCCATACCCGCGGGGGGGCAGGGCATAGCAGGAGGAGGAGTGACTATTTGGCACTAATTGGCTACGGCGGGTTCGTGTTTGGCGTTGGTTCTTGGCGTCGCGGTGATCGTTCCACCTTGAACGATCGGCCGTTCCCGAAGGTCATATCGTTGAATGTAGACCGATTCTGGGTCGCCGAAGGCGATCAACGTTGAACGCCAGCGACGGGGTCGCCGCTGGTCGACACGACGCGAACCTGCCGTAAGCACATGGTAGCGGGGGAAAGTGGGTAACAGAGCTCACCCCAGGCCTTGTTGTGCCAACACAGCCTTCAAATGAGTGGGTCCACCTTCCCGCCCGGGCGTGGGCATTGCTCGATCCTCGAAATGTTGATTCGACCTTTCCTGGCCATGGGCTCGCACTTGGCAAACAAATGATGGGCATCCCACGTTGTATATTGCCACATCCTGTGCAAGGCGTGCAAGCAAATTTTGTCCAACAATGCAGTGCGGGTCTCAGGCACAAGCCTGCCGACTTCAACCTGGTCGCCCCCAGCAAAGATACCGTCTCTGCGGATAATTCCATCGAGCAGCAAGCAAGATACGAAACCGGGTGTTTGACCCCCGGTGCTCCACCCCCGAACTCACCAGGGGGCGATCTGGCCTGGCCGCGAAAGGTTCAATATCCCGCCCAAGGGTTCCATCCCTGGTAGAAGGGTTCAATCCCTGGTAGAAGGGTTCAATCCCCGGATATGGGTTCAATCCCCAGCAGAAGGGTGCAATACCAGGCACCCACCCAAACCATATTTAGGTCGGGCGTGTCCCACTACAGGCGGATTTTGGACGACAAATTTGAAAAATAGTCAGAACCTATTCCAAAATAGCCAAAGATCATCCAGACATCGTCCCCAGACTATTTCTACTGTGTTTGAATATCCCTCCTGTCGAGGGACACGCCCGACTTAGAAGTATATGTCAACAGCCAGCGAATCCTTTGAAGGTGACCAGAGCCATAGTCAAAACCTATTCCAACATAGCCAAAAATAATCCAGAAGTCGTCCCCTGACTATTTCTACTGTGTTTGAGTGTCCCTCCTGCCGAGGGACACGCCCGACTCAAAAGTAGATATCGACAGCCAACGAATCCTTTTAAGGTGACCAGAGCCCGCGGGGGGGTGCGCTCTCCTCTGGACACCAGCCGCTTCCCCTACAGTAATTATCTCTTCTGCTGCCCAGGCCAGGCCCCTCGAGATGCGGTGCGGTGCCATCGATTTGTGTGGACGGACACAGGGAGATGCGGTACTAGCAGGCAGGCGGAGGAGGAGGATGAGGCGGAGGAGGAGGGAGGCAGGGGGGAGGACGAAGGCCCAGGGGGGAGGAGGTAGGAGGAGGGGAGGAGGAGGAGAGGAGGATGAGGAGGAGGAGGGAGGAGTAGGAGGAGGAGGAGGAGGAGAGGAGGAGGAGGGAGGAGGAGGAGGAGGAGGAGGAGGGGGAGGAGGAGGAGGAGGAGGAGGAGGGAGGAGGAGGAGGAGGAGGAGGAGGAGGAGGAGGAGAAGGAGGAGGACGGAGGAGGAGGAGGAGGAGGAGGAGGAGCGGAGGGACGAAGGGAAGAGGGAAGAGGGAGGGGAGGGGGGCGGAGGGAGTGAGGGAGGGAGTGAAGGAGGAGGGAGGGAGGGGGAGGGAGGGAGGGAGGGAGGAGGAGGAAGAGGAGCTTGAGGAGGAGGAGGACGAGGAGGAGGAGGAGGAGAGGAGGAGGAGGAGGAGGAGGAGGAGGAGGAGGAGGAGGAGGAGGAGGAGGAGGAGGAGGAGGGGGGGGGAGGCCAGGGCGGGCCTGCACCCCGCGCCGAGCCCGCAGGCGCGCCCCGAGATATCCACCCCTCCTGCAGCCGAGCGCCCGGCGGCCCTTTGCCCCGGCCCCTGCGCGCCCCAGCCTTGGCGAGGAGCCGAGGGCGGCATGTTCGGGAGCGGCCAAGGAGGGGGGTGTCCACCAGGGGGGGGGCAAATCATGACCGGCGGCACGTGCGCGGCCCAGCGGGGGGACCAGGCACGTAATGCAATAATCAAGAGGCGCCATGAAATCTGGCCATGAAATAATTAAGAGGCACCATGAAATGAGGGGGAAATCATGGCTCCCGCCATGAGATCCCCTCCCCCCCTAGTCATCCCCCCCCTCTTTGCCGCCCCCCGATCTGTGGCAGTCCTTGCGGGGGCCAGCGGCCGCAGGAGACTCGGGCGGAAGCCGGGCAAGTGCTGCTAAATCCGTGGCTGCTAAAATCGACCTCCAGGAAGTTGTCGTCGTCCTTCCGGGAAGAAGCCCGTCCACTGTTTCGCGTGCCGCGCTTCATTCCGGGAAGGTGTTTTTTCCTTCCGGGAGGGCCGTTTTGGCAGCCACGGCTTTAGCAACCCTCGCCCAGCTTTCGAATCAGGCGGCGTCGGGGGCGGCCAGGAGGGGGGCGTCAGAGAGGGGCGGGGCGGTGCAGAGCATGGCTGGCGGCACGTGCGCGGCCCAGCGGGGGGACCCAGGGGCGCGTTGGCATCAGCAGAGGCGCCATGAGATCTGTTAGCGGGCGAAAAACGGTATAAGATACACTTTTTCGCAGTCGGGGGCGCCTGTCCCAGGGCGGCTGGACAGTTTATACCCCTACGGTGGCACCGTAGGGGTATAAACTTTCCGGCCGCCCAGGGACAGGCGCCCCCGACACAACGCCCCGACTGTAGGGGGGGGATCTCATGGCGGGGGCCATGGCATCTCCCCAGTTTCAGCGAGCGAAGGACCTAAGGAACCCCAAATTCGCCGGCCCAAGGGGCCAGAGGCGTGCTAAGATCTCCGGCAACTGCTCAACAATATTTCTAGTTCGCGCGCGCGGGGCGGGCCCTGGGGGTCCCCGGACGAAAAGTACCCCGGCAAGGTCCCGGCAACGTCCCGGCAGACTCCCGGCAAGGTCCCAGCAGACTCCCGGCAGACTCCCGGCAAGGTCCCTTTTCGGAGCTCAGGAGGTCCAAGAGAGGCCCGAGAAGCCCTCCAGACGGCCCAAATGAGCCGGGAGACGCCGAAATATCACTCCCAAGCGCCTGCGATGGCCTCAAGACGGCCCAACAGGCCTTCAAGACGCCCCAAAAGGTCCCTAAGAGGCTCCTAATCGGCGTCCCAAAAGGGCTCCCACTAGCAAAAATCGCTTCATTCCCTTGGGAAAACGTGCATGTTTAACATATCCGCCTCTTCGTCTTTCGCACCTTTTCAAGGCGGGGTCCAAGATGCCCCCAAGATCACCCCAAAACGGCCCGAGAGACCCTCAAGACCGCTCAAAGACGGCCCAAGAGCGCTCCAAAAAGACCCAAGAAACCCTCGAAAACTCTTTTTCGGAGCCCAGGAGGCTCCAAATCGGTCCAAGAGGGGCCCGAGAAGCCCTCCAGACGGTCCAAGAGAGCCGGGAGACGCCGAAATATCACCCCCAAGCGCCTACGATGGCCTCAAGACGGCCCAACAGGCCTTCAAGACGCCCCAGGAGGTCCCTAAGCGGCGTCCCAAGAGGGCTCCCACAAGCAAAAATCGTCTCATTCCCTTGGGGAAACGTGCATGTTTAACAAATCCGCCTCTTCGTCTTCCACACCTTTCAAGGCGGTCCAAGAGGCCCCCAAGATCACCCCAAGACGGCCCGAGAGACCCTCAAGACCGCTCAAAGACGGCCCAAGAGCGCTCCAAGAAGGCCCCAGAAACCCTCAAGAACTCCTTGTCGGAGCCCAGGAGGGCTCCAAATCGGTCCAAGTCACTCCCAAGCGCCTACGATGGCCTCAAGACGGCCCAAAAGGCATTCAAGACACCCCAAGAGGTCCCTAAGAGGCCCCTAGTCGGCGTCCCAAGAGGGCTCCCACTAACAAAAATCGCTCCATTCCCTTGGGAAAACGTACATGTTTAACAAATCCTCCTCTTCGTCTTTCGCACCTTTCAAGGCGGTCCAAGAGGCCCCCAAAATCACCCCAAAACGGCCCGAGAGACCCTCAAGACCGCTCAAAGACGGCCCAAGAGCGCCCCAACGACGCCGAAGAAACCCTCAAAACGGTCCAAGAAGCCCCAAGACGGCCCCATGATTGAGGTCCACAGGTGCAACCTGAACGGAAATTTTGAGCCCGAGAGAGCCCCAAGAGCCCCCAACAAACCGCAAGGAAGCCCCAAGAGGCCCCCGAGAAACCCCCAGGAAGCTCCCAGGAGGCCCCCAAGAGGCCAGGCAGACCCCCCGAAGAGACCACCAAGAGGGCCCACCCAAAGCCATCCACGAGGCCTCCCAAAGTTCCCAAGAAGCTCCCACGAAGCTTCCAAGGGCTCCCAAGACCCCACGAGGCCTCCAAGAGCTCCCAAGAATCTTCCCAGAAGCCTCCAACGGCTCCCAAGAGGGTCACAAGTACTCCTCCTGAGAAGCTCCTTAATGCTCCCAGAAGAGACTCCCAGAAGCATCCATGAACTCTCCGAGATGCCCCCTCCCCATATCCCCAACACTTAGTTTTTCTCGCGTCCCTCACCCTTGGATCCTTCACTGCGTTTTCCTCAAATTTCGATTGGATGAGGATGAGCTTGGGATGGCCCTGAAAATGTGTGGGGGGCTCTGGAGGTCAGCGTGAATTATGAGAGGTTGCCGGTTGCGTGTCTTCTGTAAACAAAACCAACAATATGAATAATGGAAAGGCAGCACATACATCACCGATCCCCCCAACGGCCCACATGTGTATGCATTCGGCAACGTGTATGATGTGGGATGTCAAGCACGACTGGCCCCATCTTCCTCGAAGTGGTCGCACTAACCATCCTCCGCCTCCGCCTCCTTCTATCCGCCCCTCCCTCCCTCATATCCCTGCCCCGCCTCCCTCTCCTCCATTTTCTCCTCTTCCCCCCCCATATTTCCGCCCAAAGTGGGGCGGGGCGGGCCCCGGGCGAACCTTCAGGAACCCCGACGACGTACAGGAATCCCTGCAAAGCTCCGAGGAGGAGGAGGAGGAGGAGGAGGAGGAGGAGGACGACGAGGAGGAGGAAGAGGATCAGGAGGCGGAGGAGGAGGAGGAACAACAGCAGCTGCAGCAACAAAGCGGCCCACGGGACGCCCGAACGGCCCAAGAGAGCCCCGAGAGGGACCCAAGAGAGGGAACGCGAACCGACAATTCGAGACTTCCGCCCCAAGCAGCCCCCATGAGGCCCCAAGAGGCCTGCAAGAGACCCCAAGAGGCCTAAACAAAAAACCCCCAAAAACCCCCGACGGCCCCCAAAGCCTTCAAAACTGCCTCCAAAAAAAAACTCGAAAAGGCCTGGCACGATATCTCAACGAACATCCAAGAGGCCTCTGACCTACAGCCCAGGCACGGTGGCGGGATGGGCCGAAAACCACTAGATCCGCCGCCCCCTGCTTGCAGGGGTGCACGGCGTGCTGGATGATTCAGTTTTGGTTGTGGTTTTTTTTCTAAAAGAACTCCCCAGTGGGCTTCGGCCCGTCCCGCCGGCCACCCGCGCGTTTCCCAAAATGCGTCTGTCAATGCCTTTGTTGCCCCAACTTGGCCCAAGATGGCCTCCAAGACGGCCAAGATGGCCCAAGATGGCCTCCAAGATGCTTCCAAGACGGCCACGATGGCCTCCAAAACGGGTAAGATGGCTCCAAGATGCCTCCAAGACGGCCCAAAATGCCCTCCAAGACGGCCAAGATGGCCCCCAAATGCCTCCAAGATGGCCCACGAGGCCTCCAAGACGTTCTCCAGGAGAGCCCGAAGAGGCCAAAATCATTTCTTTTCCTTAGGTTTTTGAAGTTTTTTTTGCGTTTTCATCTTTTCGGCCTTCCGACGGCCCAAGAGGCCTCCAAGATCGCCCAAGAGGCCTCCAAGAAGGCCCTATGACGGCCCAAGGGCCCCCCAATACGGCCCCAAGAGCGCCCCAAGACGGCCCAAGAGGCCTCCAAGACGCCCAACATGGCCTCCAAGACGGCCCTGAAGCGCCCCAAGAGGGCCCCAAGACGGCCCAGAGAGGCCCCCAAGACGGCTCCAGACGGCGTCAGACGGACCAGGAACGCCCTAAGACGGCCAAAGAGACCCCCAGGAAGCCCCCAAAGGCCCCCAAGAGGCCCAAGGAGGCCCCCAAGATGCCTCCAAGAGGCCTCGAAGAGGCCCCCAAGAAGCCCCCAACAGACCCCAAGGGTGCCCCAAGAGACTCCTAACAACCCTCATCCTCCTACTCTATTTTTTCCTCTTCCTCTTCCTGTTCACAATCATTATCTCCCATGTGTTCCCCGAAAGCTTTCCAAACCGACTCGGGGAACTCATGGTCCGATAGCTTGGCCAAGCTCTAGTCCAACTTTCGGCCACATCGGCGTTTCCAAAAAGGCAGGGGGCGGCGGTGATTCGCCGTAGGCGTCTTCGATAGCCACCTCGTAGGACAGTAGAGGCCGAAGCCCCCACAATAAGCTCCAAACGAACTTCTTCATCCCCGTGCGTTCTGCCGCAACGCCTCTGGAAAACGACCGCGGCCCACCAGAGCCGCCTGGCTCGCGACCGCGCAAGCAAACGCCCGCGATGGCAAAATACGGGCCGGCGGAATGAACAAAGCAATCCAATAAGGAACGAGGCCCCTTTCTTCCATGGGTTAAACCTCGATTTCCCATCGAAAACGTCAGGAAAATCTGGGGCAAGCTGCGAAACACTTACGGAACGCGGGGCCCCTCCCCAACGAAAAGGGCTTCTTCTTCAAGACCCCTACACCCTGCGAAATGCTTTAGAAATCATGGATTAAGAACTTGATAGTCTCAGAATCTGAATAGAAACCCAAAATGCCCATTCGAATCTTAGGATTTACATTGAAACATTAAGAATAATCATGAATCTGGCCGAAAACTTGGCTTTCCTTAAGCATCGTCTAGAGTGTACTGTAGTCGTCGCCCCCCCCTCTGTGCTGCCGCCGACGGCGGTCGAGCCGCGGCGGGGCGCGCCAGGGGGCACCGGAGCCGCGGGAGAGGGGGCGCGCGCGGAGGCGACGCCAGGACGATGGCGAGCGACATCGGGCGGGAAGAACCCTCGAGCCTCTGAGATCCCAGCGGCTCTGGAGGATGCCTCGGGCGCCGTGGCCAGGGGGCACCGGAGCCGCGGAAGCGGAGGGGCGCGCGGAGGCGACGCCAGGACGAGGGCGAGCGGCATCGGGCGAGAATACAGTCGGGGCCTTGACCTAAGGAGCCCTAAAAAAGGAACGAGGCCCCTCTCCTCCACGAGTTGAACTTCGGTTTCGCATCGAAAGCCAAAGAGGAAAACCCAGGGCAAGCTGTGAAGCAATCGAGGAACGCGGAGCCCCTCCCCAACGAAAAGGGTTCCTTCTTCAGGGCCCCGACTGTAACCCTCGAGTCTCTGAGATCCAGCGGCTCTGGAGGATGCCTCAGGCGCCGCGCCGCGGCCTTCTCGGAGCGTGCCCGAGCGCTCCGAGGGCGTTCCGGAACGCTCGTGCGAAGCGTTCCAGCCATCGTGCTGCCACAGGGTATGCGTTTACACTCTGGAGCGCTCCGGAACGGAGGTATCCTTGTCCTAGCCCCGTCCGAGTCCTGGCCATCGCTCGGACGTCCACTCCCTGTGTTTTTTTGTTGGTGGCGTGCGTGGCTCTTTCGCCAAAGGATCAAGGATGCTCCTCGATGGTCCTCGCCGAGGGTAAAACGCACACGCCCGAGCGATGGCCGTCCGAGTCGGGCGGCGGTCGAGCCGCGGCGGGGCGCGCGCGGGGGCGCAGGAGGCACGCGGAGGAGGAGGCGCGCCGGGGGGCACGGGGAGGCCGGAGAGCGGGGCGTTAGACAGGCTTTTGGTCCGCGGTTGGGGGCGTACGCTGGAGGCCAGTCCACAAGGAACCTTCCACAAGAAGCCCAACCTTGAGACCCCAGGACGTCCACTGGTTTTTGGTGTGGGAGCGTAACGCCTTCCATCCCCAAACCATCGAAGCCCAAGAAACCCAGGGCACCCTGGAGGCAACCAGGGTGTTTCCTGGCATGGGTCTCCACTGTATGTCCCAGGGCGGCTGCTGAAGTGCATGCCCCCCCCTGCCACCAGAGGAGTGCAGACTTCCCAGCCGCCCGGGCACAGGATTCTTTGAGATCCACGGCCGAGGGCCCCATGAGATGGGGCAAAGAGCGGAGGGATCGACCGCGACCCGGACCCTCGTGGGGTGGAGGCCCTTGACGAGCGCTCTCGGCAACGCCCCGCCCTGGCACAGGAGTCCCCCATGGAGGTGAGGTTTGTGTCGCACGGACCTTCGCCCGCTGACTGCCCCCTGCCCCATCGGTCAACCTTACGAGTGCTTGCCAAGAGGGAGGGGTGCACGTCAGGGTAAGGTCGGGCGTGCCCCCCTCCAGGGGGATTTTGGACAAAACATTCAAGTGTTCCAAATATATGCAAAAAATACGCAAACATTCGCCCCCTGACGATTTGTTCAAACTATTTTTGAATATTCCTCCTGTAGAGGGACAGGCCCGACTGAACACCAGGCTCGGGCGTGTCCCCCTCCAAGGGGATGTTGGACGAAACAGTAAAGTTTGTCAAATATGCAAACAATAAGTACGCAAACATTCGCCCCCTGACGATTTGTTCAAACTATTTTTGAATATTCCTCGTGTAGAGGGAGAGGCCCGACTTGACACCAGGCTCGAGGTTCGAGTCTCGAAGGCCGACGGCAGACTCGCGCCCCGGCGGCTTGTGGGTGGGCCCATGCTGCCGCGAGGATCGCGCAGCCTTGAGCAGGGCTGGACCTCAACGTTGTTGTTCGTGGTGCTTCCGTTTTGCTGTTCGTTCTTCGTTCTGCTCTCCCTGCCAAAACGGAAAACATCTGCTCGTTATCTCTCCCTTTCGTTTTGTTGTTCGTTCTTCATTCTGCTCTCCCTGTTTTCCTGTACCTCCCTGCCAAAACGAAAAACATAGCACAGCCGAGGTCCAGCAAAACAGCCTTTCTTACCAGCCTGGAACATATCCCTATCCCTATGCTGGGCACCTCCTCATCGCGATGCCAATCCTTGGGATTCCCTTATTTTTTGAGGGCGAATCCCTTCAGATTGTCATCGCCTTTTGGCGTGTCAATCTTAGGGATAGGGATACGTTCGAGGCTGGTAAGTTTAGGTCCAGCCCTGGCCTTGAGCGATCGCGGCTTCCCGACACCGCGCATCGTCCAATCCAGGCCGAGTCTGGGCAAACCGGGGGCGTGCAACCCTGAGCGCCCGCGCGGGGGTCGCCGCCGTGTCGAGGTACGACACGCCCCTAGCGTTGGCGCGAGTCTCACGCTCCTCTTCCTCCTCCTCCTCCTCCTCCTCCCTCCCTCCCTCCCTCCCTCCCTCCTCCCTCCCTCCCTCCCTCCCTCCCTCCTCCTCCTCCTGCTCCTCCTCCTCCTCCTCGTGGTTGGCTTCGGCCGGCTCTCGTGCTGGGGGTCAGCGGCTCAACCCTCGGGGCGGGCGCATCAGTCCTCGAGATCTGCCCGAGGTGCCACAAACAGTCCTCCTCTTCACCTTCCCTCCGTCTCCCCCTCCTCTGCCTCCCCTTCCCCATCGTCCCGCCCCCCATTCGTCATGCCCCCATCGTCCCGTCCCCGTCCCCGTCCCCTTCCCCATCCCCATCCCCATCCCCCATCGTCCCCTTCCCCATCGTCCCGTCCCCGTCCCCATCGTCCCGCCTCCTCCCCCCTCCGTCCACCCTTCGTCATGCCACCGCTCGGGCGCCCATTCCGCGTGCATGCTTCGATGTCGCGGGTGCTGATTTCTTCGCGGGATGGTCCAGGGTGCTCCTCGATGGTCCTGCCGAGGCCTCCTCCCCCTCCGTCCACCCTCCCTCTCGCCACCGTTCGGACGCCCCTTCACCGCGCGCCTTGCTCGACTTCGCGCGCTTCCTGTCTCGCGAGATGGTCCTAGATGCTCCTCGCCGAGAAGCAAAGGCACACGTCCGAGCGGCGCCGAGCCCTCGCAGGAAGGAGGGCGAGCCCCGGTGAGACGCGGCGCCTGCAGCGCCTGCCTCGACTCCTCCGCGGCCTCCGGGCTCGCGGGCCAGCGGTAGGTGTTGACGCCGAAGGAGTTGCAGATCTTGTGGATCTTCTCGCTCATCGCGGACGCGCCGCCCCTTAGAACTGCGGGGGCCGGGAGGGAGGCACCCCGATGAATTTGGCCGATGCTGGTGCCTTTCCCTGGTTCTCGCCGCTGCCGGGCTGTCCAGGGGGGGGGACCCGTCCCCGCGACTGGGTTCGCCTCGGTATAGCACCGTCAAGAAGCACCCTGGGAGTGGTCCGCGGGGTGGCGGTGCGGTCCGTACCTGGGTGGTTTTCCAATCGTGTGGCCATTCCTAGAAGTCTTCGTGGGCTTGATGAATCAGGAGCAGTTGCCCAGGTTGCGGAGATGGGCCAGCTGGAAGAACACCAAGGACAAATCCACCGACCCTTCGGCGTATGTGAAACGCTTTTCTGTTTCAGTCGTGGTCATCGTCGTCGTCACTCCCGAGGAAATTTAGGAACAAGGAATTTGAGGAACAAGCCCTTCCATCGACACCAGCGGACCGCTTGAAAACCCACTCATCCCCCGCTGCTTCCAATGAAACGATAACACATCAAGCACCCCGAAGCGTTGTCCTGGCACCATGACCCTTAGCCGTTCCTAAACATGTGTTTGGGCCCCCAGCATCTTTTGGAAATATTGGCAATTTCGCAGCTCGCACCCCAGGGATGGCGCGGACCCGCTCTGATGTGCATAGCACCGAACTAAGCTGGGTTCGCCAACACTACTACTACTACTACGGCGACTACTACTAAAACCGCCACTACGGCTACACCACCACGGCAACTATTATTACTACTACTACTACTACTACTACTACTACTACTACTACGACTACTACTACTACTACTACTACTACGACTACTACTACTACTACTACTACTACTACTACTACTGTTACGATGACTACTACTATTTCCTACCACTACTACTTTTACAACTATTACTACTACTACTACTACTACTACTACTACTGCTGCTGCTGCTACTGCTACTACTACGACTACTACGAGTACTACTCCTCCTCCTCCGACTACTACGACTACTACTACGACTACTACTATTACTACTGCTTCTACTGCTTGTTCTACTACTACTACTACCACTACCACTACTAGTACTACTACTACTACTACTACTACTACTACTACTACTACTACTACTACGACTACTACCAATCAGCCACTACTACATTTACTACTACTACTACTACTACGACTCCGACTACGACGACTACTACCACAAAAACTACTACTACTACTACTACTACTGCTACTAATACTGCTGTTGCTGCTGCTTCTGCTGCACCTGCTATTTCTACGACCACCACCACTACTACTACTACTGCTGCTACTACTGCTACTACTACTACTATTACGCCTACTGCTCATACTACTGCTACTACTACTACTACTACAACGATTGCTGGCACGATTGCAGATTATCCCGCTACTACTACGACTCATCTCTACTGAAACTCCTGTTTCTACTATTACTAGTGCTACTACTACTTCGACCACTACCAATAGTCGTACTACTTCTGCTAGTACATTCACTACTAAGAAGACAGCGCCGACAACGACGACTTTGCCTACTACTACGACTACTACTGCTACTACTACTACGACTACTGCTACTACTACTACTACTACTACTACTATTACTACTACTACTACTACTACTACTACTGTTACTACTACTACTACTACTGCGACTACTACTAAGACTACTATTAGTACGACGACGAAGGCTACTACTACTACTACTACTACTACTACTACTGCTGCTACTACTACTAATACGATTACGACTACTACTACAATTACTACTACTACTACTACTACTACGCCTAAAGCAACCAGTCGTATTACTACGTTTACTACTACGACTACTACTACGACGACGACTACTACTACTACTCATACTGATGCTGCAGCCTACAACTATTGTTTGTAACATTACGACTACTACCACTACTACTACTAATACTAAACTATTTCTACTAACTCACTACAACAACTTAATACTATTACAACCACAACTACCACCAATCTAACTTACACACTATCCTAGAACCAACTACCTACTACTACCTACTACTACTACTTCTACTACTACTACTCACTACTACTCACTACTAATACTACTAACGACTACTACTACACTACACTACGACTCCGCATCCGACGACGACGAACGAAACGCTAACTACTACTACTACTACTACTGCTAACTAGTACTACTACCCCTGTTATTACGACTACTACGACTACTAAGACTTCTACTACAACAACTACTACTATTACTACTACTACTACTACTACTACTACTACTACTACTACTACTACTACTACTACTACTACTACGACTACGAATACTACTACGACTACTACGACTACTACTACTACTACTACTACTACTACTACTACTACTACTACTACTACTACTACTACGACTACTACTACTACTACTACTACTACTACTACTACTCGGTCTCGTGCACCACATCACCACGGCTCAACCGCCTTGGGATGAGCGTCCTTGTGGCTGCCTCATTTCCAATATGTAGCGAGCACCTCTTCTGGGTGAAATGGCGGGTCTGACGTGCATTCAGCGGCGGGCGCTTATCCGAGGGCCGCTGGTCCCTACGGCCCAGAGTAAAGCGACAGCGGCGGCACAGCAGCACACGGGGCGACCCCAGTACCGACTACTACTACTACTACGACTACTACTACTACTACTACTACTACTACTACTACTACTACTACTACTACTACTACTACTACTACTACTACTACTCCTATCCTTATTCCTTATTAGAATATACTCCTACTCCCCCCTCAGGCCGGCCGATAGGGGCCGCATCCGGGTGGTCCCATCCTAACCTGTAAAAAACAATACAAAATCAACATTTTCTTATTTTTTCCTCTCGACATGGACGTCCTGTCGTCCACGGCGATAATCCATTGCAAAAAATACAACAAAGAGCACACGCGCGCGTTCATGTCAGAATCCTACCGAACACCGTGTGTTTGCAAGCATTTCAACATAAAAACATCAAAAACCGTATGCTTTTTTTTTTTCACAAAAATTGTACAAATTTCCCGCCCGGGCTCTCTTGCTGAAATCATAGGAAAACCATAGGAATCTTAAGAATTCGGTCAAATCCAGCGATTTCACGTCATCGCGCGGTGCACTCGCGATGCTCTGTCATGCACCCAGGCCGCGAATCCTGTGCAAAAAATACCACAAAGAGCACACTCGCGCGTTCATGTCAGAATCCTACCGAACACCGTGTGTTTGCAAGCATTTCAACATAAAAACATCAAAAACCCAATGCTTTTTCACAAAAATGCTTTGGGGTGTCCTGTCAGACCGTCGGGCTTCCTCTGGCCACCTCTGGCTTCCTGCGGTGTACGGGCCATTCTCGACTCGTCTGGCAATGCGTGCGCGGCATTCAACACGCGCTCGCCAGTTCCCGTCGGCAACCGCCATCGCGGCCGCATCAGCTGTACCAAACCGGCTGGCCGGTGTGACTTCGGCCCCCAGTTGTGCCAGCTTTGCTTCTTATGTTGTGGGAGGGCGGGTGGGACTGGGCATGCCATGCTTGACTCGCTCGAGCTGGCTAGCTTGACTCCTACTCCTACTCCTACTCCTACTCCTACTGCTACTGCTACTGCTACTACTACTACTACTACTACTACTACTACTACTACTACTACGACTACTACAACTACTAGCACTACTACTACTACTACTTCTACTACTACTACTACTACTACTACTACGGATACGACTACGACTACTACTACTAGAGCTTCTGCTACGGCTACGGCTACTCTTACTGCAGCGACAACAGCAACAACTGCTACTACTATTACTACTACTACTACTACTACCACTACTACTACTACTACTACTACTACTACTACTACTACTACTACTACTACTACTACGACATGTACTCTTGCTACTTCTACGAGTACGACCGCTACGACCACTACGCAAACACTACTACCAGCAGTAACCTCCGAGGGTCTTGAGACCCCCCCAGCCAGGGCTAACGCATCCCACCAGCCCTCTGGGCGTGGGTGGTCTAAAGAGCTTCCTCTTCCGACCCACTTGTTCCCCTTTCGGGAAAAGGTTTACCCCTCCCCCCAACACCTATCCCATGGACCTGGAGGGGGGCGGTCGCGAGGTGTCAGAAGGCACTGCTTCGCCCAAGACGGCTCCAAGAGGGCCTCGGAGAGCCGAACATGACCTTCACGATAGCTCAAGATAGCCCACGATGCATCAACTTGGCTGCCAAGATGCTACAAGAGGCCCCAATACCGCCCCAAGACGGCTCCAAACGGCCAAAGAGCTCCCCAAGGAGGCCCCGGAGAGGCCAACATCCTTCCAAAACCTAAGGAAGATCAATGTGTTGTGCTTTCTCGCCCGTTCGCTTCTGGTAGATTTCCGAAGCCTCAAGACGGCTCCATGATGGCCCAGAGAGCCCCGACATGGGCCCACGGGAACCGTAACCCAAGAGAGCCCCAAGACGGCCCCAAGAGCGCCTACGAGCGCCTTCTTGGGTCCGAAAGGCGATGTTGTGGGCTCCCGAAGGGAGCCCTGATTAAGGACCCACACCTTCTTTGACCGATCTCGTCCAAGATGGCCCCAGGAGCGCCACAAGCCTCCCCAGAGCCCGAGAGGCATCGCATTCAAGAGGCTTCTGGCTCTTCTGCTCGCACCTTTCCTCCTCCTCCTCCTCCCTTTCCTCCTCATCCTCATCCGCGTATCCCTCTTCCTCCTCTTTCCTGTTCCCTCCTCCCCCTCCCCACCTCCTCCTCCTCGTCCTTCTCCGCGCTCTCCTCCTCCTTCAACCTCCTCCTCCTCCTCCTTCAACCTTCCTCCTGCCTCGCCCTCCCTCCCCTCCTCCTCCTCCTCCTCCTCCTCCTCCTCCTCCTCCTCCTCTCCTCCTGCTCCTCCCCCCCCTCCGCCTCTCCTCCCCTCCTCCTCCACCCCCTCCTCCTCCTCCTCCTCCTCCTCCTCCTCCTCCTCCTCCTCCTCCTCCTCCTCCTCCCCCTCCTCCTCCTCCTCCGATTCCTCCGAATCCTCCGCTTCCTCATCCTTTCTCCCCCTCTTGGGGTGCGGCGGTCTCTCCAGCACCGTGTGGTCCTCCCGCTTCCCTGGTCAGGGCTAGTCTAACTCGTCTGGGCACCGTTTTCGGATGGGCTGTCCTTCTCTAGGGGAAAAACAAACCTACCTCGCTTTTGACCGCCCTCGCCTCCAAGAGATGCCAAACGATGCCGAACTACGGCCTGTACTGGTCAGGCCGCTTGACGAGGAGGCGCGTGGTACGACTTGGTTTTGCCTGGAAGCGAAAGCGGGGTAGGTAATTCACGCTCTGATGTCCTTCTCCTTTTTTCATTGGACTTGGACTACGGCTCAAAGCCTAGCAAGACGTGCCGGCGATGACACTGCACGTGCACACATGATCGTCGGGGCATCGGTTTTGAATGGGCTGTCCTTCTCCTTTTTTCATTGGACTTGGACTACGGCTCAAAGTCTAGCAAGACGTGCCGGCGATGACCATACACGTGCACACCTGATCGTCTCAACCCGCACGGGCGTCGCTTTCGGACGGAACGGGCTGGTGGGGACGCGCGAAACGTCAAGAACTATTTGTTCGGCGGTCTTATTCACCGACTGGTGCCCCACCAAAAAAAGAAACAACTTATTTTTCACCCGCGGCACCCGCTTCGCAACAAAGACGCCGACACATACGACAACGATCGTGACTACGCCTACATCAACTAATCGTGCTTATGCCCCAGGAGCGCTCTCACGGAAAATCTTGGCTCTGACACTTGACCCTCAGAAATCTTATCCTGGACACTCCATCCTAGGAAGGACTGTCGAAGCTCAGGCCCCACGAGGGCCCTCAGAAAAACCATCCTCAGAGGACCCATCCTCGGAAATATTGTGGGCAACGCCATCGGCGCAGGACGTGTCGATCTGTATTGCAGTCCTTGTGCACATGCGTTCAAATCCCTCTGTCGTGCTGGGTCGCCCATGGGGGCACTATTCCCTGGGGGGAACACATTATCCAGCCCGCCCAACAATACAAAGAACACCATATCCGCCGCAACGAAGACGCATGAGACGACAACCGAACTTACGATGATTACGCTCACGACTACAACCGCATCGGCGACCACGACTACAATCACGACTCCACTCACGATTGCAATCAGAGTTGTAGATTCGACTACAGTCACGGCTACAAGCACAGCCACTGATTCCTCTTGCATTCCTTAAGGGAAGATGCTCGCACATCCTCTCGCGCGTGCGGTAAACCTGTGCATTGAGCCCTGTCGGAACAAAAACCAGATCAGCGAGCCCACTCAATAGAAGAGGGACAGTATT
>CAUYUJ010021416.1:131512-139397 GCA_963575745.1 Prorocentrum cordatum
TCCTGAGGAGGAGGAGGGGCGGGGGAGGAGGGGAAAAAGGATAAGATTACAAAGGAGGCGGAGGAAAAGGCAGAGGAGGACGACTACGAGCAAGAGGAGAGGGAGCAGGAGGAGGACGACAAGGAGGAGTAGGACGAGAGAGGAGGGTACCTCCATTATCTCGCTGCTTCTGCCAAGGTGTTTGTTTTTCCACACCTAGGTCTTCCTTTTGCATTTCCTTCCGAATGCAATGCCTCCTGGCCTTTTGTACCTCTGGTCTGCGAGTCGGCCACGAACACTTCGCACGATATAGATATCCGCCGTGCACCGTCTATTGCAGTGTTGCTGTCGCACTACTGTCGGCACGCCTTATATCATCCAATGGTGCCGGTGGGTTGGGTACGTCGCAGGGTAATGTGTTTGCTGCGGTTCGGTGCGGTGCTCAAGATATCGCACAACCAAATCCGCCCCCGCGAATCATTTATGTTCGCTTCGGTGCCAACGATAACCACAGGGATGGGTTCCGATCCCTCCTCTGCCGCGGGGATGGGGGGGGAGCGCGGAAGGTGGTAGTCCCAGGTCAGACTGCCGCCCCCCCTTGGCCCCGGCGGGTCCCAGGTCGGGAGCGGCCAAGAGGGGGGTGTCCAAGAGGGGGGGGTGCAAATCATGACCGGCGGCACGTGCGCGGCCCAGCGGGGGGGCCAGGGACGCAATAAAATAAGAAGAGGCGCCATGAGATCTGGGGGACTATCATGGCCCCCGCCATAAAAAATCCCCCCCCCCCCCTAGTCATCACCCCCCTCTTTTCCGCCCCCGACCCTTGGTCCTGGCGGGTCCCACGGGGGCCGGAGAGGGCGGTCCCGGGTCAGAGTGCCCTCCCCCTCCCCCTCCTCCTCCTCCTCCTCCTCCTCCTCCTTCTCCTCCTCCTCCTCCTCCTCAAACTGTCCTGGGCTTCCCGGGGACATCCCGTGCGGGCCGTCCCCCCGGGGCGGGGGGAGGCCTCGCGTGCATGGGTCGGCGGCACACGGGCCGTGGTAGGCCTGCTTCGCAGCAGCGGGGCCGAGGGCGGAGTCAGCCTGCCGGGAGCTGCAAGCTGCAGCAGCTGCACTGGATGCAGGCTTTTTCTCGGTCGCGATACAGTCGGGGCGTTGACCTAAGGAACCCTGAATAAGGAACGAGGCCCCTTTCTCCCATAAAGTTGAACTTCGATTTCCCTTCGAAAGCCTGAGGAAAGCCCAAGGCAAACTGTGAAACACTCAAGGAACACGGAGCCCCTCCCCAACGAAAAGGGTTCCTTCTTCAGGACCCCTACTGTAGGCAGCGACCGATCGGCACTCCAAATCGGTCGCGACCAATCTTGAAGCAAAAATCGGTCGCGACCGAGACCGGAATGTGAAGCAGAATCGGTGGCAACCGGTCTCGTCGGTCGCGACTGGAAACTTCCGGTGTTCAGTGATCGGGGCAGGGAGGCGAGCAGGTCGCTGATCACCTCGACTGGTCAAGAACCCGCACTAAGCGTTCCGCCTGCTGCAATCGCATGTTGCCGCATCCGAGTCCAGGCACAGCATGTCAGTTTCCAATCTTCACTCAGACGCCCAACGTATTCATCAACGTCTAAAGATCGGGAGCCGAGCCTCCGACGCCTCCTAGTCATCCCGTGGCTCCGGTCCCCACCCAGTTGCCTCCAAACAAACTTAGTCTGCGCAGGGACGGATCTGCGTGGCAGCGCATTTGCGGCGTATGTGATCATGGTGGCGTATTGTACAGAAAAAAAACGTGTCGCTTGATCCCTGTCATTTGATACCAATGCGTGGCAACATGGGGCGATCGCAGATGCGAGAGTTCGCGTCCTGGTAGCAGCCGAGCCCGATGCGAGGAACGGTTGTCTTGGAAGTAAATAACGAAGACAGACTTCTTCACCTCGGAGGGAAAAGCGTGCGCGCGATGGAGACAGAGGGCGGAATCACACCAGTCAGGATGATCCACACCAGCGAAGAGCTATATACTATAGAGGCCCAGGCTGCGCGACGAATCCCCACCTACCCCAACGGCGCCAGGACTGCCCAGTCTCCCCAGCAGTTGAACATCTGGCCATGAAAAACTTCGATTCGGACACAACGTCCACACTGGTCTCAACGGCACCCGGGCGTAATTACGAGGAGCGCTGGAGGCCAAGGGGCCCCGAGCCCCTTCTGGAACCAAAGCGGCCCTGGCCCTGACGCTGTGCCTGCACGCTTCCGTCCGCCACGCGCTCGTCCCCCCCAAAAACCTTCGCCCTCGACACTTCCGCTGCGGGCCCGGTGTGTACACCTTAGTCGATGCTTAAGAAAACTTAAGTTTTCGGCCAGAGTCTCGATTATTATTAACGTTTCAATGTAAATCTTAAGATTTTAATAGAAATGTTGGGTTTGTTATTCAAGTTCTGAGACTATGAATTTCTTAACCCATGATTTCTTAAGCATTTCGCAGGGTGTACAGCGAAGACGTGTAATAAGGACGGGTGGTGAGGACGCAAGGCCCTCGAGGGCCGAAGTTGGGATGGTCTGGGACGGCGGGCGACCACACCAAGGGTACCCCGAGCGACATGCTGCTCCCATCGTGCTCGAGGACCGCACCCCAGAGACAACAATTCCGAGCACCCAGAACAGTATCGACTGAGTGCCGAACGAAATTCGCCTCCCAGGGCCCGACACTCGAAAACCCTCGAGCTCCGGTAATTCCTGGGTGCTCGAAATCTTCTCTGGCGATCAAGCCCAAAGCAGGGCGGAACATCACAACTCGAGAGGCTGACCAGGGGAAACGGCAAGGGACGAGACCGCGGAGACAAGGACACGAGGGCACCCCAGAAGAGGCGCGCGCCCTTCCCGTGCGCGCGGACCGTCTCGTGCGAGGGCGAGGGTGCCTGTTCCGAGCTGCGAGGCGGCTCGTCCCCCGAGGTCCGACTGGAGACGGCTTGCCCAACCATCCTGTGGCGTTGGACCCTCGTTTTGAAGAGACAGCGCCCCGCGTCCGACCTCCTCTCCTCCTCCTCTCCTCCTCCCTCCTCCTCCTCCCCCTCCTCCTCTTCCTCCTCCTCCTCCTCCTCCTCCTCCTCCTCCTCCTCCTCCTCCTCCCACTCCTCGCCCTCGCCCTCCTCCTCCTCCTCCTCCTCCTCCTTCTCCTCCCTCATCCTACTCCTCCTCCTCCTCCTCCTCCTCCTGCTCCTCCTCCTCCCATTCCTGCCTCTGTCCTCCGCGCGTCCACCGTCTCGGCCCCCCCTCCACGGGCTTCGCCGCCCCACGGGGAGCTCCACCGAGGGGCCCAGTCTGTGCCAGGGTCCGCATGCGCCCGACGCCCACTTTCGCACGCTCGCACGGTTCGTGCCTTCCCCGCGCTGTGCGGCGGCTATCGTCCCCAGAGATCCGACTTGAGACGGTGTTCTTGTTTGGTCTCGCAGCGGGCCCCCCCCGAAGGCCCCGACCCTCTCCCCCTGGGACTGGCTCTGCGTCCCGAGAGGCCTGCTATTCTCCGTGCCGCGGGGGCCTGGCGCGAGGGCCCACGGAGAGGGCAGCTTGGGCGGCGCCCGCGAGTGGGTGGCGGGAGGGGCGTGTTTTTTTTCCTGAGAAGGCACCAGGGCTTCTCAGGGGGCAAAAAGGTCGGGGATATACTTTTAAAGGGGCCCTGGGACACACACACACACACACACACACGTGTGCACACACACGTGTGTATATATATATATATATATATACATACATATACATATACATATACACACATCAAACAACATCCCCATGTATTCCCATATTTTCCGGGTTTTTGTCTTCCCCCCCCGCTTCCCATATTTTCCTATATTTTCTGGGGAATCGCCGATTAATTGTGTCTGTGTGTTTCATTTCCTCCTGAACTTCGGACGCCCGAACATGGGCACGGAAAGACGGGGCACACTGCCCGACAACAAATGCTGTCCAGAACCGACAGCGGCCGCTGTTGGGCAGGCGGTTGTCTGTCTTCAGTGGTCAACGTCCGCGGCGGCGCGGACAGCGAGTCCTGTTCAAGATGAACAGGTACTGGCGGCCGCTGTTGGGCAGGCGGTTGTTTGTCTTCAGTGGTCAACGTCCGCGGCGGCGCGGACAGCGAGTCCTGTTCAACATGAACAGGAACTGGTTTGGGGCATCGCACCCAACCTGTCTATACCAGTTTCGATCATCCCGAATACTGACCCGGGTCGATGCAGACCCTGGTCAGTCGGGCCTGGCAAGATCCTGCGAGATCCTGCACGCAGGCCCGGGTCAGTGCACCCCTGGCCCTTCGGGTCGGGCGAAAGGGGGGATAGCAAAGGGGGAGTTTGAGAATCAATCAGCTCACGTAGCTGATTTTCCCGGCGCCTCCCGGCGCCAGAAGGCGCCCATGTATCGAGGAATGGGCCCGGCGGCGGGGCCGAAACCAGCTGCATGCAGCAGATTTCGTAACCCCACCTTTCCCAATCCCTCCCTTTCGCCCGGCCCGAGCCCTGCAGGATCCTGCAAGATCGGGCGCTCTGGCTGACCCCCGTTTGCACCGACCCCCGGCTCTTGAGCCCCGATGGGGGCCTCTTAGAAACCCGCCCTGGCCTCCGAGAAGTCTGCTCCGAAGCCGCCCCGGAGCCTCGTAATGGAGCCCCTGCCTTCTTCTAAGAAGGCACTCCGCCTGCGCAGAAGCACGCCTCCCTCACGCCACCACCTTGTGCAGGGGTCTCCCAGATGGGGTCCGAGCAGATGGGGTAGGAAGATCGCGCCGCGTCGCCGAGGCACCGGCCATGCGACTCGATGCGGAGCCCGACTTCTCCACGCCGACGTCGCCGATGAATCGCGAAAGTTCCCGATGCATCGGCGATGCACCGACGATGCACCGCCGATGGATCGGCGATGCGTCAGCGATGCGGCCCGATCCTCCAACCCCAATTACTCGGACCCCCATCTGGGAGGCCTGGATTGTGGGCGCCGCCAGGTGTTGGATCCGCGGGTACGGCCAAGAGGGGGGGGGCGTCCAAGAGGGGTGGGCGCAAATCATGGCCGGCGGCGCGTGCGCGACCCAGGGAGGGGCTGGGGACGTGAGGAAATGAGAAGAGGCGCCACAGGATTTCGGGACATCCCCCCCCCCCGTAGGTCCTCCCCTCCCAAGCTTGGAGGGCGGGTGTCTTCCAACATCCTTGATGAGTCTTGGGATAACGCTCGTCCTCCTCCTCCTCCTCCTCCTCCTCCTCCTCCTCCTCCTCCTCCTCCTCCTCCTCCCCCTCCCCTCATGCTCCTCCTCCTCCTCCTCCTCCTCCCCCTTCCCTCCTCCGCCTTTTCCTCCCTTTCCTCCCTTTCCTCCCTTTCCTCCTCCTCCTCCTCCTCCTCCTCCTCCTCCTCCTCCTCCTCCGCTGCCGCCCCCGAGCTTCCCAGCGCGCGGGAGGCCTGGGCCCCGCGCCGGAGGCCCGGGCTCCTGCAGGGAGCCGCCCGGCACGCCGCGCCCTCCGCCGGAGCCCCCCCGCCGGGCCTCGGCCTCGCTCGCGCTCTCCCCGGGGCCCCCCGGGGCCGCCAGAGCTCACGGCGGGCGACGTCTGAGGGGCACCGTCGCGGGGGGGGGGGTGGCGGGCTCGGGGGCCGAGCACGGGATCGTCTACCGAACTCACCCCCGAGGGGTCTCTGGACCCAGCACCCCCACAGAAGGTAGCGGATCACATTCCCGGCAGCCTTGTTCCCCGACGGGTGCCCCGCTAACCGGGGAAACGAATCCCAGCAGCCCTCTGGGCGCAGGTGGTCTACAGCGTTTCCTTTTCCAAGCTCCTGCCCTTCCCTGCTCGGGAGGTTTACCTCCCCCCCCCTCCCTGCGTCTGGACGGGCTCCCCTGGTCCGAGATGGCTCCACGTGGGTTTCAGAGAGCGCAAGATGGCCTCCAAGATTGTCGAAGATAGCGGTAGATGGGTCAAGATAGCCTTCGACACACGTCCAAGAGGCCTCAAGACGGCCCCAAGACGGTTTCAAGTGCCCTCCGAAGCCTCCAAGGACCCCCACAAGAGGCCAAAATTCTTCAAACAATGAAGGAACATCAATTTTGTTTGCCTTCTCACATTTTCGCCTCCGATGGGCTCTTGCGGCCTCAAGATGGCCCCAAGACGGCCCAATATAGCCCCAACAGGGGCCCAAGAGGGCCCCAAGACGGCCCCAACAACGCCCAAGAACGCTCCAAGAGCGGCCCAAGAGGGCCCCAAAACTGCATTTTTGAGCCTCCGAGGGGGCGATGGGAATTAAGACCCCCCTATCTTTGTTATCAATGCGGTCTAAGACGACCCCAAGAGGCCTCCCAGACCCCCCCAAGAGGCCTCCCCGATCCCCCCCAAAGAGCCCCAAGAGGGCCCCAAGACGCCCCAAAAGAGCCCTAAGAGGGTTCCAAAAAGGCCCTCAGAGGACCGCAAGTCTCAAGATTCATAGTATCAATGTTCAAATCAACCACTGATTGGGGTTTTCTCAGGTGTAATACTTCTATAAACCTAGACGGGGTGTGGCTCAAGCGCGCAATTTTTACGAGGGAAAGCGGTTCCAGCAGCTCATGCATGCAAGACACATCGATTCCAACACCACATTGTTACGAGGGAAGGTGGTTCCAGCAGCCCACGGCGTCGGCTGCGGCAGCCAATTTCACGAGGGACACTGGTTCCAGCAGCTCATGCCTACAAGACAGATGGGCTCCATCACCCCATGTTCTATAAGGGAATGCGGTTCCAGCAACCCACGGCGTCGGCTCGAGCACCTATTTTTGTTGCGCGGGACAGTGGTTCCAGCAGCTCATGCGTGCAAGACAAGTGGGTTCAAGCACCGCATGTTCTACGAGGGAAGGTGGTTCCAGCAGCCCACGGCGTCGGCTGGCACCCAATCTTTAGGACAGTAGTTCCAGCAGATCATGCCCCAACAACGGTCAGGATTTCGACTGCCAAATTATTCACCTAACTGCAGGACAAGGAGGAGGAGGAAGAGGAGGAGGAGGAGGAGGAGGAGTGGGAGAACGGGGGGAAGAGGAGGAGGAGGTTTCAGGACTAGTCCTGTGCACCGCAGAGTGAAACATGGGGGGGGGCTCAAAACTAAAGTCCCTTAGAAATGAATGTACTCCAATGTGATTTTCTCGTCGGTTTTTACAATTCGAATTCATAGTATCTTCGCAGATCTTCGAACATTCAACGTGCTTTCCGCATATTCGACGAAGAACTCATGGGGGCCAGAAGGTTCGACCAAGCGTGCGAGGGGTGTACGAAGTCCTACGACAGACTACGACGAATGAACTTCGTGGCCCCTGCGGGAGCTCGGTCCTCGTAGAAGTAGTAGTAGTAGTAGTAGTAGTAGTAGAAGAAGAAGAAGAAGGAGTAGTGTTGGTAGTAGTAGTAGTAGTAGTAGTAGTAGTATTAGTAGTAGTAGTAGTAGTCGTAGTCGTAGCAGTAGTAGTAGTGGTAGTAGTCGTAGTAGTCGTAGTAGTAGTAGTAGTAGTAGTAGTAGTAGTAGTAGTAGCAGTAGCAGTAGTAGTAGTAGCAGTAGTAGCAGTAGTAGTTGTAGTAGTAGTAGTAGTAGTAGTAGTAGTAGTCGTAGTAGTAGTAGTGGTAGTAGTAGTAGTAGTAGTAGTAGTGGTGGTAGTAGTAGTAGTAGTCGTAGTAGTCGCAGTATTAGTATTAAAAGTAGTAGTAGTAGTAGTAGTAATAGTAGTAGTAGTACTAGTAGTAGCAGTAGTAGTAGTAGTAGTAGTGATAGTAGAAAACAGTCGTAGTAGTAATAGTAGTAGTAGTAGTAGTAGTTGTAGTAGTGGTAGTAGTAGTCGTTGTAGTCGTAGTCGTAAGAGTAGTCGTAGTAGTAGTAGTAGTAGTAGTCGTAGTAGTAGTAGTCGTAGTCGTAGTCGTCGTAGTAGTAGTAGTTGTAGT
>CAUYUJ010021417.1:0-105000 GCA_963575745.1 Prorocentrum cordatum
TGTGGTGCCCAATCCCTGCAACATGCAACCGCCGCCTTAGAGCAGGAGCTATAGTGAATCTCCCATCCACATCTGTTAAAAGTATTTGCACTGGTATGCTCACACTCTTGCAGGCACACCATTTGAATTGACCTGGCTTCACATGCAGCGACCAGGTTGGGTACTTGACCGTCGGATATGTTCTGCACATTCCAGGTTGCGACCACGGTCTCTGTCGCAGCCCTACCGCCCCGTCAATGATTCGGGCACCGTAGTGTCTGAAGAAACTGCACCTGATTATTATCGGGCTCAACGTGTGTCAAATTATCACCATAGAGGTTCCATCCTTTTGTCGGTCCCCATTCTGCAATCAAAGTCTTTTGTGTAGTATCATCAGCAATCGGCATATACCACATATATGTCATTGGCGGACCCGTCTCACCTCGAAGAATAGCCGTCGCATTTTTCTTGATATCAGAAAATAGTGCTTGAAACCGTCCTACCGCCCGAACATGTTCTATCTTCCATGGCTGGCATTCAACTTGAAATCGCACATTGGGAGGTAATGAAGTGAGTCCCCGCCTGTAGTCATTCTCCCACACACGTTTCGCTTCCCATAGGATCTCAGAGGATGCACCTGGCTTGAAATAGATCCTACCCCTCGTGTACGGCCAATATCTACCAGTATTCTCCTGAACCGTCCGATCCAAGTCCAGTGCCACCCTCTGTGTAGCATCAAGTTGTTTAGAGTCAATAAGACCATTCATCGCCGTCGTCAGTGCCTCCTGTGAAAGAGCCTCCCGCTGACGTATCTCACGGTTCCTCCATCCCTCCCTTGAAACCCACCCCTTGAACTCAACATAACGTGGATTCCATCCAGGATCGTGCCTGTCCGTACCCGCCTTCGTGGATCCACTTGCTACCGACAGCCCGTCCCCCTGCTTGAGCTTCTGAACTTCATTGGTGAGGTCCTGGATCGCCGATTCTGTTTTTGATACCCTGGAGTCCAGAGATGTTTTCAGACCGTCCATTTCCGTGCGACTAGAGTTCCTGAACGATTGCATGTCTGCCGTCATAGTCTGTTGTCCCGTCATGATGGATCGAAACATCTGTTCAATGTCAAGGCCAGCTTCCTGGGCAACCTCATTCGCACCCAACGTTTGTCCCGCACCTCCTCCTTCTCCTTTCCCTCCTCCTTTGACATTACGAGCACGGACAGCTCTAGCAAACGCCCTACCCCCATCATCAATTGTCATGTCCTGGCCCACCGCATGCAAGCCTGGAGAACCTGAAACTGAAGAACCTGCTGGCATCGCTGGTGCAGCACCTGAAACTGAAGAACCTGCTGCAGCCATCTTCCTTTTGTGGCTGCGTAAGATATTGAAATCGTAACCTTCACCCTGCACGAAGTGGTTACGCAAGATATTGAAATCGTAACCTTCACCCTGCACAAACGGTACTGTTGGTGTGAGCGATGGCACACAAATAACAGCTCTCCTGTCACCTCGAGGTGTCCCGACCTGTCTAGCAAGATAGTCCCAGTCCGCGTGACTGAAGTCGGATCCCCAGCACTCCGTCGTGCCAAGAGAGACGAAAAGAGACAATTGCAGCAGTAACAATAACAATAACGAGTGCAGGCGGCCTAGCACACACAATAACAATAACAAGTGCAGCGGCCTAGCTGACCTCGATCTCGCTGAACCCGAAGAAGACGAAGAAGGCAGCGATGGCTGCCGCGCCGCCCGCGGCGACGCACCCCCTCCCACACGCTAGACGCCTGTGGGATCCAGACGCCCTGATCCAGACGCCTTGAGCCAAAAACCCGGAGAGCGAAGAGAATCTCGAGAACGGGAAATCTTTCCTGGATAGCTCCGGGGCGCCTCCCTGGAGCGCTGCGGAAGCGCTGCCAGAAACGCTTCCATGCGTGCCTGCACGCATGCAGTCACGCGTGGAAGCTTGCCGGAAGCTCTCCAGGACACGTTGCCGGGCCGCCGTTTGCGCTGCGGGGACTGGGCGCCGGCGGTAAACCGTCGACCTTTCTTACCGCCGGGGGACTCGTAGAGCTTCCTGACAACATATAATGTCGACAAAAAAATACACCGAACCAATATTTTTTCAGCCCAAGCAATTTCAGACCTCTCGGATGCAACAGCCGAACGCGGAAGGAGGAAAACGCCCCCGATCTTCTGGATTGTCTTTGTAACGAGCTCTGTAGCTCTCCTACAGCCCGAGTTACGATGCGTTATCGACACAACCTAGCCTCTCAAATATAGACTCGAACAAAACGAAATAGTTTGCCTAAACTAATCTCGAGTATCAGACCGAGTTCAGGAACCTCTGCATGCGACAGGCGAGAAAGCGTCCTGATGATCTCTGAATTCCGATTCCCTTTATCGATACCCACCCTGCAGCCCCCCTACAACCCCGATTAAGTGCAGGAAACCGACACGAACAATATTATTATCGAACATACGAATAATTGTACGAAGAACCTACGTTCGGGCAGCGACAGAGTTCGACGCTCTGGATTCGAAAGGCGTGACGCGACCCTGATGTCTCCTGAATCGATTCCCGTCGATGACCAGCCTATAGCAGCCCCCTACACGCTCCGAGCTACAAGTGCAGAGACCAGACAGCATCTTCTCGAGATGCAACTCGAACAATACGAATAGTTTCGCGATTCTGGATCGTGCAGCAGACCGAGTTCAGAGCTCTGGATTCAACAGACAACGGCCACTGATGATTCGGAATCAGATTCTGTACGCATCAGCTCTTTAGCTGTCCTGTAGCTCGAGTTAAGTACAGAAAACCGAGAGCGCCTGTCAAGATGACTCGAATAATACGAATAGGTTTGCGCACCTAGCTCGGCTAGCAGACGAATTCAGACCTCTGGCTTCAACAGGCGAACGCGCCTGATCTGTCTGAATCGATTAACTACTGTTGCTTAGTACCAGCTCTGTAGCTAGTCGCTTCAAAACAGCTCGAGTTATCTGAGAACAACCGTCACCGCGTGAAACAAGAGGCCGAAACGGGCGAATACCCGCCCGCCCGCCTGCTTTTTTTGACAGTAAAAGGTACCCGATCGAGCTGAGATCAAGATGGCGAGCGGGAATAAGATCGAATATCACGGGGAAAAATACTAGAGCTCTAACGAATGGTTGAATTTCGAGAACAAAATTTTCAACCGACCAAAAGTCACCAAAGGTCCGTCGAGATTTTTCTTGCCAACTAGCTCTCCAGCGCCCCGGAATACTCTTAGCTTCCAGCAATAACTTGCTAAGGGAAGCTCTAACGAGTTTTATTCTGTGGCAGACGCCAGGAGGAAGACGGGGGCCGGATCTCACTGCGGGCACCACCACCGATCCCGGCTTCTAAATCCAGCCATTTCGGCTTCTCAGCTTGCGGCTAACATGCCGGGAAAAGTCAGCAAAAGTATCCCCGTCCGAGGGCACAGTTCCAATGCCTAACTAGCTTCTCCAGGTAATCCCGACAACTGCGATGCATCAGCTTCCAGAAACATCTTGCTAAGGGACGCTCTACGAGTTACTAGCTGCACCCCGAGGGCACACACCAGGAAGCCTTCCTGGCAAGCCCACAGAAGCTCTGGGGAAGCTCTTCTGGGGCTCTGGGGGCTCCCCTGCAGCGCTTCTGAAGCGCTGCCAGGAACGCTTCCACGCGTGCCTGCACGTGTGCAGGCAAGGTTCACGCTTGCCGGAAGCGCTCCCGGACCCGCTGCCGGGACGGGCGAGTTGCTGCGAGGATCGTGGAGCGGCGGAGATGGGCTGCTGGCGGGCACCACCACCGTCCGGCTTCTAATCTAAAACCCTCTAGCTCTCAGAGAGCTCTCCGGGAATTGTCAAATATCTTTCAAATCAAAGCAAAACCGACCCAAGGTTATCACATTGTCTCTTTTGGTCGGGTCGACCAACTAGCTCCACCCCGCGCCGGAATTCCTCTAGCTCATCGATGCCGAAGAGCTCTACGAGGTACTTGGCAGCCTCCAAAACCCGGAGAGCAAAGGGCACACACAACAGAAAGCTTTCCTGGCGCTCTGGGGAGCCCCCCTGCAGCGCTGCGGAAGCGCGGCCAGAAACGCTCCCATGCCTGCACGCGCGCTGGCACGCGTGGAAGCTTGCCGGAAGCTCTCCCGGACCAGCTGCCGGGTCAGGCGAGGCGCTGCGGGGAACGTGGACCGCCTTGGAGGAGCTCCTGGCGGGCACAACCACCGTCCGGCTTCTAATCTTAAACCCTCTAGCTCTCAGGGAGCTCTCAAGGAATTCCTCTAGCTCTCTCACCGTCAGAGCTCTACGAGGTAAATGTGTATGTATATATATATATATCCGCATCGAGCACATGGAGAAACTCGCTCATATCTTTGGCCACTGGTTCCGGGAACACACGAAGAAACCTCTGAATCATGGAAGCAAATCCCATTTCCTGAAATTCCCTCCTAGCTTCCGCATACCTCCTTCGACTCCACGTTGGAACATCCTCCTGGGGTCCCCTGGGACAAGTGAACATTTTACATAGACAGAACTTCTCGAAGGAATGCATACGCTGGAGAGAATGGTTGTCGAGCGTCGTACCCTCAATACCGTACACGGAATATTCACCGCCGAACGTCGAAAATAGTTAGCCATGCCAAAGAAGCTCTTCCGTGCCATGGACAGACGGTAATCCACATCTGGATTGGTAGGAGTATTGAACTCAGAGTGCATCTCGACGCCGAGCCGAGTACATTCATCGAAGGAACTCTTCCGAAACGCGAAACCTCTGGTGTGACAACAATGAGAGCTTGCAGCGACCCCGGAAACTTACCTCGAAGAGCTCTTTGGCATCGATGAGCTAGAGGAATTCCGGCGCGGGGTGGAGCTAGTTGGTCGACCCGACCAGAAAGGGCAAAGTGATAACTTTTGGGTGGTTTTGCGAATACCTCGTAGAGCTCTTCGGCATCGATGAGCTAGAGGAATTCCGGCGCGGGGTGGAGCTAGTTGGTCGACCCGACCAAAAGAGACAATGCGACAACTTTGGGTCGGTCTTTCCCGGAGAGCTCTCTGAGAGCTAGACGGTTTTAGATAAGAAGCCCGACGGCGGTGGTGCCCGCCAGCAGCCTATCTCCGCCGCTCCACGATCCTCGCAGCAACTCGCCCGAGCCGGCAGCGGGTTCGGGGGCGCTTCCAGCGCGCGTCCACGCGTGCCTGCACGCGTGCAGGCACGCGTGGAAGCGTTCCTGGCAGCGCTTCAGAAGCGTTTCTGGGGAGCTCCCCAGAGCTCTCCAGAAAAGATGCCCCTTCCCAGAGGTTCTGCGCTCTCCGGGTTTTGGACGCTGCCAAGTAACTCGTAGAGCTTCCCTTAGCAAGTAACTCGTAGAGCTTCCCTTAGCAAGTTGTTGCTGGAAGCTTAAGAGTAACTCGTAGAGCTTCCCTTAGCAAGTTGTTGCCGGAAGCTTAAGAGTAGTAACTCGTAGAGCTTCCTTAGCTAGTTGCTGGAAGCCTAAGAGTAATAACTCGTAGAGCTTCCCTTAGCAAGTTGTTGCTGGAAGCATTAAGAATAATAACTTGTAGAGCTTCCCTTAGCAAGTTATTGCTGGAAGCTTAAGAGTAACTCGTAGAGCTTCCCTTAGCAAGTTATTGATGGAAGCTTAAGAGTAATGACTCGTAGAGCTTCCCTTAGCAAGTTGTTGCTGGAAGCTTAAGAGTAATTCCGGGGCGCTGGAGAGCTAGTTGGCAAGAAAAATCTCGACGGACCTTTTGATGACTCTTGGTCGGTTGAACATTTTGTTCTCGAAATTCAAACATTCGTTAGAGCTCAAATATTTTCCCCGTGATATTCGATCTGATTCCCGCTCGCCATCTTGATATCAGCTCGATCGGGTACCTTTTACTGCCAAAAAGCACTGCGGCGGGATCGGCCGTTTCGAGTCATCTTGATACGCGCCATCGGTATATTGGACTTAACTCGAGATACAGGACAGCTACAGAGCTGGTAGGCACACCTTATCGATTCAGAATGATCAGGCGCGTTCGTCTGTTGCATCCAGAGGTCTGAACTCGGTCTGCTAGCCGAGCTAGGCCCGCAAACCTATTCGTATTATGCGAGTCATCTTGACAGGCGCTCTTGGTTTTCTGTACTTAACTCGAGCTATAGGACAGCTACAGAGCTGATACGTACAGAAAACGATTCAGAATCATCAGTCGCGTTCGTCTGTTGAATCCAAAGCTCTGAACTCGGTCTGCTGCCCGATCCAGAATCGCGAAAAAGTTCGTATTGTTCGAGTCATCTTGAGAGGTGCTCTCGGTTTTCTGCACTTAACTCGGGCTGTAGGGGGGCTACAGTGCTGGTGGTGACAGCAATCGATTTGGAGACATCAGGCGCGTCCGCCTGCGGAATCCAGAGCTCGGAACTCGCTCTGCTGCCCGAACTAGGTCCGCGAAACTGTTCGTATTGTTCGAGTCATCCTAAAAGATGCTGTCGGCTTTCTGCACTTATCTCGGGCTGTAGGGGGGCTACAGGGCTGGTAATCACAGGAATCGGTTCGGAGACATCAGACGCGTCCGCCTGTCGCATTCAGAGGTCTGAACTCGGCCTGATATCTTGAGAGGTGCTGTCGATTAACGCACGTAACTCGGGCTGTAGGAGAGCTACAGAGCTCGCACAGAAAACAATCCAGAAGCATCGGGGGGCGTTCGGCTGTTGCATCGAGAGGTCTGAAATCGCTTGGGCTGAAAAACTTTTCGTTATCTGCCATTTTTTTCGACATTATATGTTGTCAGGAAGCTCTGCGAGTCCCCCGGCGGTAAGAAAGGTTGACGGTTTACCGCCGGCACCCAGTTCCGGGGCGCTGGAGAGCTAGTTGGCAAGAAAAATCTCGACGGACCCTTTGCTGACTTTTGGTCGGTTGAAAATTTTGTTCTCGGAATTTGAACATTCGTTAGAGCTCTAATATTTTTCCCGTGATATTCGATCTTATTCCCACTCGCCGTCTTGATCTCAGATCGATCGGGTAGATATTACTGCCAAAAAGCACTGCGGCGGGATCGGCTGTTTCGGTTCAACTTGACACGCAGTGGCGGTTTTCTAAACATAACTCGAGCTATAGAAGAGCCAGAGAGCTGGTGAGCACACATCATCGATGCAGAATGATCAGGCGCGTTCGCCTGTTCCATCCAGAGGTCTGAACTCGGTCTGCTAGCCGAGCTAGGTGCGCAAACCTATTCGTATTATTCGAGTGATCTTGACAGACGCTCTCGCTTTTTTGTACTTAACTCGAGCTGTACGACAGCTACAGAGCTGAAACTTACAGAAACTGCTTCATAATCATCAGTCGCGGTGTTTGTTCAATCCAGAGCTCTGAACTCGGTCTGCTGCCCGATCTAGAATTGCGAAACTATTTGTATTGTTCGAGTCATCTTGAGAGGTGCTGTCGGTTTTCTGTACTTAACTCAGGCTGTAGGGAAATTATAGCGCGGGTAATCTCAGGCATCGATTCGGAGACATCAGGCGTGTTCTTCTGTTGAATCCAGAGCTCGGAACTCGGTCTGCTGCCCGAGCTAACAACAGAATACAGACAAAATGCAACATCAAAAACAACTTACAACCCACCCCTAGAACCAATACAAAACACCGGGGTCCGCGAAACGATTCGCATTATGTTGCGGTCATCTGAGAGTCCAGATGATAATGGTTTTCCTGCCTGAACTCGAGCTGTAGGGTGGCTGCCAGGGCTGGTAATCTCACAGGAATCGATATTCGGCGACATCAGACGTCGTCCCACTCTTGCACTTCAGAGGTCTGAACCACACTTCGGTCTGATGCAGCTTCAGCTAGGTTTGCCGACTAATTCGTCATTGTTCGAGTCCTCGTGCTCGTGTTCTGAAAAGGCTGTCGATTTACGCACGTAACTCGGGCTGTAGGAGAGCTACAGAGCTCGTGTAGAAGACAATCCAACATCAGGGGCGTTCGGCTGTTGCATCGAAAGGTCTGAAATCGCTTGGGCTGAAAAACTATTCGTTCTCTACATTTTTTTCCGATATTACATGGCGCCGGCGGTGAACCGTCAACCTGGTCACCGCCGGGAACCTCGTAGAGCTCCTTGCACGTGTAAGAGTGCTCAGCATCGAAGCAGGGAGCTTCTCGGGGTATTTCTAGAAAAAAATCGAATCCACATTTTTCCGCGTCACTTTCATGTTGGTTGCTCCTAATTTTCCGATAGTAAAACTGGCTCTAGAGAGCTGAGCTGCTCAGAGAATAAAGTTTTTATGCCAATGCTCGGCGTAAAAATCTGCTTTCTCAGATGAATTGCCAAATATCTTTCAAATCTTAGAAAAACCGACCCAAATGTGCCACATTGTCTCTTTTGGTCGGGTCGGCCAATGGCGCCGGCGGTGAACCGCGGCGGTGAACCGTCAACCTGGTCACCGCCGGGAACCCCGTAGAGCTCTTTTCACGCGTGAGAGAGCTCAGAGCCAGAAGAGAGAGCATCTGGAGGCACTTCTCGAAAAATTGAAGATTCATTTTTTTCCATGTCGACATGAAGTTGGTTCCTCCAAGTGTTTTGATAGTAAATGTGCGCCTAGAGAGCTCATATTAAGACGCAGAGGCCCTCACAGTCGTTTACAGGTGCGAAAAATCTGGTCTCTCAAAATGAATTGTCAAATATATTTCAAATATTCGCAAAACCACCCAAAAGTTACCACATTGTCTTTTCTGGTCGGGTCGCCGAACTGGGAACCGGCGGTAAACCGTCAACCAGGTTTTTTTTTTTGGGGGGGGGGAGGCTGACCAGGCACCGAGCGCCCCAGCGCCCGTTAAGTGCCTACCTAGTCTCTCTGCAGCTGGAGGTCTTGGGTCACCTGAGCTGCGGCCCGCAAGAGGCCCTCGAGGCCCGAAAGCTCAGCGTCAGTGATACTGCTATGGGAGGGGAGTGCCTGTGCACAACGCCCTACTACTTCCCATATAATTGGACAAGGAGAGGAGGCTTGGGGGAAGAGGGAGACAACACGAGCTCTCTTATCTCTAAGTTCAGGGTCAGGGTACGGATCATGGAAGCGAGGGATATATCCAATCTGCAGAAACCAACCAACGCCCACACCTTGGGCACACACTCCGCCATCGAAGGATCCGCGGAGGCCGATAACTCGAAAGTTGTCTTGAACATCAGGACGGAAGATATGGTGGTGGAACAGCTCTCTGAATAGCTGGCCTTCCCGTGCTAAATGGGTAAGTTCATCAGCTACTGTATTACTCTCCCGATATATGTGTCGAATAAAGTCATTGCCCCATGAGGGGGGTCGTACTCCTTCCTCCTCCAATTCTTCCAAAAGAGAGATAATATTTGCAACCCGCCTACGATAAGAAGCCCCATCTCCTCCTTCTCCTCCTTCAACCTTCCAGAGACCGTTGATCCAATTACAGATAAGAAGCGAATCGCCCGTCAGCTCCAGACCGATCCCATCATCACTCAGATCCCAAGTCGGCTCCTGTTCATTGTTCGAGGCCAATCTCAGGGCCAGCTTCTCAGACTCCTTCACCGACAAAGGACGAGCCATCATCTCCTCCCCCCTCTCCTTTATGTAATCTCCTCGTCCTTCAGTTCCTCCACGGACAACAAACAAGTCAAACAGAGAACCCAAAGTACAAGCTCCCAGGAACTGCCTGCAATACTGAACGAAGTCAGAGTAAGAGAAAGAGCACGCCCTCCACCACCGATCCACCAGGTTACCGCCGCGAGCCTCGTAGAGCTCTTTTCTCGCACGGCGCTGCTTAGAACACGTGGCAGGAGCTTCTCTGATACTCGAGCTGAAAACTCGAAAAAATAAGTTTTTTAGTTGTCACCAAACAACGGTTCCGCCAAGTGTTTTGATAGTAATACTGCAGCTACGGACCTGAGAATTCATTGGCAGACGCTACAAAACCCACTACAGGTGCAAAAAATACCGGTTCTTAAAACGAACGTTCAAATCTCTCACAAAGTTCGTCCAACCGACCCAAAGTTCGCACATTGTCCGTCGGGGCCGGGTGGGTCAACTGGGCGCCGGCGGTAAACCGCCAACCTTTCTTTTTTTTTTGGGGAGGCTGACCAGGCACCGAGCGCCCCAGCGCCCGTTAAGTGCCTACCCAGTCTCTCTGCAGCTGGAGGTCTTGGGCCACCTGGACTGCGGCCCGCAAGAGGCCCTCGAGACCCGAAAGCTCAGCGTCAGTGATACTGCTATGGGAGGGGAGTGCCTGTGCACAACGCCCTACTATTTCCCATATGATTGGACAAGGAGAGGAGGCTTGGGGGAAGAGGGAGACTACACGAGCTCTCTTATCTCTATGCTCAGGGTCAGGGTAAGGGTCATGGAATCGAGGAATATATCCAATCTGCAGAAACCAGCCAACGCCCACACCTTGGGCACACACTCCGCCGTCGAAGGATCCGCGGAGGCCAATAACTCGAAAGTTGTCTTGGACATCAGGAACGAAAGATATGGTGGTGGAACAGCTCTCTGAATATCTGGCCTTCCCGTGCTAAGTGGGTAAGTTCATCGGCTACTGTGTTACTCTCTCGATATATGTGTCGAATGAAGTCATTGCCCCATGAGGGGGGTCGTATTCCTTCCTCCTCCAACTCTTCCAAAAGAGAAATAATATTTGCCACCCGCCTACGATAAGAAGCCCCATCTCCTCCTTCTCCTCCCTCAACCTTCCAGAGACCATTGATCCAGTTACAGATAAGAAGCGAATCGCCCGTCAGCTCGAGACCGATCCCATCATCACTCAGATCCCAAGTCGGCTCCTGTTCATTGTTCGAGGCCAATCTCTGGGCCAGCTTCTCGGACTCCTTCGCCGACAACGGACGAGCCAACATCTCCTCCCCCCTCTCCTTTATGTAGTCTCCTCTCCCTCCAGTTCCTCCACGGACAACAAACAAGTCAAACAGAGACCCCAAAGTACAAGCTTCCAGGAACTGCCTGCAATATTGAACGAAGTCAGAGTAAGAGAAAGAGCACGCCCTCCACCACCGATCCTCCAGATTCACAAACGAGGGAAATATCGTCTGGAACATGAAACACCAAGGATGTTCACCCGTCGCCTGCCCTTAGTACTGCCTAATCGTGTCAGTTTCGAGGCCTCCTTCCACTTCCACTGTGAACGCCAATATTTTGACTCAAGTGTCCTTTTCTCCTCCCACCTCGGGGTACAGCACATCAGAAGCCGGCGTGCGTCACGATGCGCACGAGGATACACCGTCTGTTGTCCAGGTCCAGGAACAGCCACCCTCCGACGTTTCGGGGGGGGCCTGGGGGAATCCCTAGGCCCCCCCCGCTCACAGGGAACTTCAACATCTCGAGAAGAAGAGGCCCTATCAGAGGGCATAGCAGAAGAGACCATCCCATGCATATCTGAAGAGACAGCGCCCATCCCATTCGTATCTGAGGAGACTGCGCCCATCCCATTAGTAACTGCAGAGACAGCACCCATCCCACTGGTAACTGAAGAGACCCCCACCATCCCATTAGTAACTGAAGAGACCACACCCATCCCACTGGTAACTGGAGAGACCATCCCATGCATATCAGAGACAGCACCATCCACTGGCAACTGAAGAGACTCCCACCATCCCATTAGTAACTGAAGAGACCACATCCATCCCACTGGTAACTGGAGAGACCATCCCATGCATATCAGAAGAGACCACGCCCATCCCATTTCGTATCTGAAGAGACTGCACCCATCCCACTAGTAACTGAAGAGACAGCCCCCATCCCATTGGTAACTGAAGAGACCTCCATCCCATTGGTAACTGAGAGCCCGCGACCATCCCTCCCGCGACCATTCCTGGGCTCAGCTCCGACTCAGGAATCTGATATCCGCTGTCGACATTAGCTCCAAAATATGATGCTATGTCAGCTACCAAGCTGCCACAAAGGAATAAAGAACTCTCTGCACTGCACTCTGGCACTTTGCTTCAAAGAACATCCGTCTAGCAATTCTGAGTCGAGCTGGCTTCCAAACAACCCAACTTTCGGAGGCTGGCTTTTGGGGTGACGTCATCTGGTAAAGACAATTTCCCTCAAAGACATTCAGGCTCTGCAAGGAGTCCCTGTCCCAACTAATACCTTGACTTCCATAAATGAGAATGCTCTGAACCCGAGTGATATAACTCCTACATTTGGCCGAAAATGGGACTGCCTTTGATCTAAAATAAGCTGCATGCGCATGGAAGGCTCGTCGCGCGGCCCCGATCCGCCGCCGAAGGTCCTGGTGCGCCTCCCTATAGCTACAGTATATACTGTTCCCCAAGACATTCATCTCATCAACTACTTTGAACGGCACCATCTGATCCTGAACCCGAACCAGGATAGGATGTTTTGGCTTCTCCGAGAAACCGATAAACGCGACCTCGAGCGACTCGATCTTCCATTCGAATCCCCATCCCCGCAGTGTCTCTGTCATGTCTCCTACCTGTCGCCTAAACTCCTCCTCCGAAGATCCCAAGATAAAGATGTTGTCGGCATATAGCAAGTGGTGTACAGGAACCGAGGCCGAAACTTCTCCCACCGAGTTTGGATCCAGACAATGAAACCCAATCCCCTGCTCATCCCAAAGCTTAAATAAAGGAGCCCACATCGCAACGACTATCAGGTTCCACAAGGAGGGGCTGTCGTTCCCACCTGTCCTGATGTGGGTATCGATTCCCACATTCGGCAGCTGCAGGCCCTGGAAGAGAAGCGAAGTGACCTCGCACGGCATAGGCACGAGCACACCGTACTGGAGCCAGGGAGGGACAGAGAGGACGTCGAACGCACGTTTGACCGTCGAGATTTTCGTGTTCTGGAAAGCTTGCTTCACATCCGCTGACCCCAGAACCAGACGTCGATCCTTCCCCCACTGTGAGGCGTGTTGTGCTGCTGCCTTAAGTCCTGCAAATATCTCGGTGCATGATCTTTTGGGAACGAAACCGAATAACGATGCATGAGTGCCAGCCTGGAGACAATATGGTTCAAGCATGATCGAGAGACAAGTACTGTACCACTTCTTAAAGATACTCTCCACAGAAATACGTCTCGTATCAGAAACATCGCATATCGGATAAGATTTGGGAAGTAGTGTCGTCAATGTTTGATGCCAAGAAGATGGAGGTACAACAATGCCACGTAAGATATCACAAAATAATCGCTTGATAGTGCGAACGGCTCTCCACGGAAGCGCTTTGATTACTTCTGCCCCCACCCCGTCTGGTCCCGTGGCTTTTCCAGGGTTGAGTCGAGCTCGGGCCCGAAGGACCACCGCCATCGTGAGCGTCGCCTCCTGGGGTCTGGGGGACCCCTGGAGCTCCTCCCTGAGGCCCTGGACAATCTTGATCGACCGCAGACGCTCCTCCTCATCCTCGCAGACCTCCTTCAACTTCATCATCTCCTCCATCCACCTCTCCCTGTCCACGCTCTCCTCCCCCTCAATCTTCACCGCCTTCAAAGCTGCTTTACGTGGACGCTCCGCTTCCCATTCCAGCTTTGCTCGTTTGAATTTTCTCGCTTCCCGATCTCTTTTTCTGCGTAGAAGTCGATAGGCTAACGTCCCCCTCTCCGCCCTCCTCCGGTAGACCTGCACATCCAAGGACCGCAGCAATTCCGATCGTTCAGGGGCTCGAGCTGGGCGCTTCGGGGTACATTCGGTGGCCGACGCACACGAATAGATAACACTCTCTGCCTGACACATAAGTTGGCACGAAAATAGGTTGGCATCCAACAACTGGCGACACGATCGACGAGCAGACAAGTTGAGTGGGTCCCAGCCTTTCAGGGTTCGAGAACGTCGTGAGAGATTCCGTCTCGCCAACTCCCTGGAAGCCACTCTCAGAGAAGCTCGAACAAGGGCATGATCTGATAATCTCATCACGGCTCCCTGCTGCTGTCCTACGTACAGAAACTCAACCGAGCACCCCGACACCTGCGATCCATGAGGAACAAGGATGTAATCAAGCACTTCACGGCGGGACCCCTTCCGATAATCAAACCAAGTCGGCTTCCTAGCTCCAAAAGAATTCGAAGCACACATACGCTCCTGAACCAACCAATCCTCCACCTCCTGTCGCAAGCTCTCCACCTTCTCCTTCCTCTCCCGCTCCTTGGTCCCCGTGGCCTGGATCTGCACTACCTCCAAGCCTCCTCCCGAATAAACCTCCTCCTCATGCTGTAAGTGTGGCTGTATCTCAACATTCGCATCCATGGCAACAACAAGACGACAGAAACCATAACGACGGCATACGTACTTTCTGAGCAAGTTCACCGACTGGAGTGCACAATGTGATATCTCCAGAAACTCGGGCTGGCTGGCATCAGGCAAGTACAATGAAACAAAGAGAATCCGTCCAGCAAGGATCGCGCACCACCTCTCTGAGGCCCATTGGCCTCGCACACTATCAGCCCTCCGATAGAGTATCATAGCACGGCGATCCTCCGAGACGTGGTAGTACAGTCCCATTTTGACAAACCATTGCGCCATAACGTCGATGTTCTGGGACTCCTGTACCCCCAGGAAATCCCAGCCTAGGTGTGCTCCGTAGACTACCCTCGTCAGAACACTATAAGCTTTGTCATCCTTCCTCCCCGCACGTTGAAGGTTGAGCGTGGCGAAGCGGACTTCCGTCGGCTCCGCCCGTCGGCGTCACTGAGAAGCAGCCCTGGAGTCCGTGACTAACTCCTCGAGCTCTGTCGCCGTCATGGTGATGCCGTGCCTCTGGGCGAAAGACGTCCAAGCTGCTGGGATAACTCGCCACTGCCCAGATCCCCCGAAGCTGGCCGCCTGATACTCGGCCAGCAAGCTCCGCTTCCCCTCAACGGGGTCAGAGTACATCGTGGACGGCGACTTTCCGTACCCAGTCGATCCTTTGAGGAAGATGGTGGGGTGCTTCCTGCTCCAGACACCATAAAATCGGCCAACTGCTTGATTGTGTGGGATCTTCTCGTCTGGGACCTCTGCACGAACTCTCAAACGAGACACCTTCGACTTCACCTTGGTGTAAAAGGCGTGGTTAAGCGATGCATCATCATTTATACGTGTGAGAGCGCGCTGTACAGCATAGACCACTTCACTCCCTGTCCCAACCTTAAATCTAATCTTGAGATTCCCCGTCATCGGTTTCGATCTGGCAAGTTTCTCAGAGCTGACCACATCCACTTGACCGTGTAACTGCTCGTTATCCGCTTTCAATAGACCCAGGGTGTTCTGGAGTAGTGTGCAGGCATCCGTATCGTCAATCATCGTAAGTTCCCTACTCGTGCGATTCGACCAGTCCTGGACCCATCCGTACAATTCTACATATGTAGGAGTAAATTTTGCCGTCGATGTTCGTCCTGCAAATCTCGGGGCTGCTATCGTAGAGTTAGAGGATCCAATCGAAGCAGTATCCTGGCTGGCCAGGGTCTCCAAGTTCTTAAGCCTAATCTCCTGCTCCTGCTGTTTCTTCTCAATGGCCGTGAGTTTCTCTGTCTGGACCCCGAGACGTTGATCCATACTACTAATACGCACGTCAGTGGCCACCGAGGCGGCCTTCGACTCGTCATGATTCTGAAAGGACATCTGCATGAACAACCGCAAACTCTCATCTTTTTGAAGACTTAGAATTTTCTCTCATGGCCTTTTGATCACTAATGTCACCTCCCGTCTTGTCCACCTTCTCCTCCTCCTCCATATCCGTCTTCATCCTCTTGCTACCCTGACCGTCAACCTCCATTTCTTCTGGAAAGAACTGGCGAAACGACCCTTCTTGAACTTACAGAAACACCAAGAGCGATGCGAGTAGTGTCGATAAGGTCGGGAACGACGAAATATGCAACACTCTAGGCGACCGTAATCCTCCCAATAGAAGTCTTCCAGATCTGCAAAGAATCGATCCCAAACACAGCTGGGCTCTCCGAGAGGATATAAGACGTTCCACCCTCCTGCTGGCTCTCCGAAGCTGTTCGTGACTGCGCAGAACGATACAACAATACTCAACTCGCACACGTGGAATGAATAATGGACGAGAGCAAAAATGGAAGAAGGCACGCTCCCAAGAACAAAAGCAGATGCAGACGTATGCGTGCTCCACTCGTACCAGCAGGGCGTTGCCTCCCAGTAACCAGTTCAATCAGGAGCCTGATGCCAGCAGAGGGGCCGCAGGCTGTCCAAGATGTGTGCGAAAGAGTGTACAGTATGTGGAACCCAACTCCCTACTGCACAATGCAGCTCGAGAGAGCCCCCCGGCGGGACAAGGCCGAGGGAGAGCGGGAGGTAAGCTCCGCGTCCTCAACCTTTCTTACCGCCGGGGGACTCGTAGAGCTTCCTGATCATATATAATGTCGAAAAAAATTGCAGAGAACGAATATTCTTTCAGCCTAAGCGATTTGAGACCTCTCGATGCAACAGCCGAACGCCCCTCATGCTTCTGGATCGTTCTCTGTGCGAACGAGCTCCGTAGCTCTCCTACAGCCCGAGTTACGTGTGAAAATCGACAGCATCTCTCAAGATCACTCGAAGAATACAAACAGTTTCGCGAATCTAGCTCGAGTATCAGACCGAGTTCAGACCTCTGAATACAACAGGCGAACGCGCGTGATGTCTCCGAATCGATTCCTGTGATTACCAGCCCTGCAGCCCCCTTACATCCCGATTCAAGTGCAGAAAACCCACAGCAACTCTGAAGATGACTCGAACAATACGAATAGTTCCGCGGACCTAGCTCGGGCAGCAGACCGAGTTCAGAGCTCTGAATGGGACAGACGGACGCGACTGATGTCTCCGAATCGATTCCAGTGATTACCAGCCCTGTAGCCCCCTTACGGCTCGAGTTAAGTGCAGAAAACGGACAACATCTCTCAACAGAACTCGAAGAATACGAATAGTTTTGCGGACCTAGCTCGGGTAGCACATCGAGTTCTGAGCTCTGCATTTGGCAGGCGGACGCGCCTGATGTCCCCGAATCGATTCCTGTGAGTACGAGCCCTGTAGCCCCCCTGCAGCCCGAATTAAGTGCAGAAAAATGACAGCACCTCTCAAGATGACTCGAACAATACAAATAGTTGTGCGAACTTACCTCGGGCAGCAGACCGATTTCAGACCTCTAGATGGAACAGACAAACGCGACTGATGATTCGCAATCGATTGATGTGACGATGAGCTCTCTAGATGCCCTACAGCTCGAGTTAAGTACAAAATACCGACAACGCGTATCAAGATGACTCGAAACAGCCGATCCCGCCCCGACGCTTTTTTGCAGAAATATTTACCCGATCGAGCTGAGATCAAGATGGCGAGCGGGAATAAGATCGAATGTGCTCAGAAAAAATACTAGAGCTAAAACGAATGGTTGAATTTCGAGAACAAAATTTTCAACCAACCAAAAGTCAGCAAAAGGTCCGTCGATATTTTTCTTGCCAACTAGCTCTCCAGCGCGCCGGAATTACTCTTAAGCTTCCAGCAACTAGCTAAGGGAAGCTCTACGAGTTACAGACGAACGCGCCTGATAATTCGCAATCGATTTCTGTCAGAATCAGCTCTGTAGCTGCCCTACAGCTCTAGTTAAGTACAAAATACCGACAACGCGCATCAAGATGACACGAAATAGCCGATCCCGCCGCGACGCTTTTTCGCAGAAATATTTACCCGATCGAGCTGAGATTAAGGAGGCGAGCCGGAATAAGATCGAATATGGTCGGAAAAATACTAGAGCTCAAACGAATTGTTAAATTTCGAGAATAAAATGGGAACCGGCGGTAAACCGTCAACCAGGTCACCGCCGGGACCCTCGTAGAGCTCTTTTCTGACACCGCGCTCCTCGGAACACATAAGGAAGCTTCTGGGGCGAGGCCCGAAAAACTCGAAAAATTACGTTTTTCGATTTGTATCTGACGTCGGTTGCTCCAAGTGTTTTGGTAGTAATACTGCACCTACGGGCCTGGAAATTTTACAGGCGCACGCGTCATAACCCATTACAGGTGCGAAAAATCTGGTTTCTCAAAATGAATTGTCAAATATCTTTCAAATCTTTGCAAAACCGACCCAAAGTCACCACTTTGTCTCTTAAGGCCGGGTCGACCAACTAGCTCCAGCCCGCGCCGGAATTCCTCTAGCTCATCGATGCCGAAGAGCTCTACGAGGTATTTTCAACCGACGAAAAGTCAGCAAAAGGTCCGTCGAGATTTTTCTTGCCAACTAGCTCTCCAGCGCACCGGAACTGGCGCCGGCGGTGAACCGTCAACCTGGTCACCGCCGGGAACCTCGTAGAGCTCCTTGCACGCGTAAGAGTGCTCAGGATCGAAGCGGGGAGCTTCTCGGGGTATTTCTAGAAAAAATCGAATTGATATTTTTCCGTGTCAATATCATGTTGGTTGCTTCTAATTTTCCGATAGTAAAACTGGCTCCAGAGAGCTGAGCTGCTCAGAGAACAAAGTTTATATGCCAATGCTCGGCGTAAAACTATGGTTTCTCAAAATGAATTGTCAAATATCTTTCAAATCTTAGGAAAACCGACCCAAATGTGCCACATTGTCTCTTTTGGTCGGGTCGGCCAACTGGGCGCCGGCGGTAAACCGTCAACCTTCCTTACCGCCGGGGGACTCGTAGAGCTTCCTGAGCATATATAATGTCGAAAAAAATTGCAGAGAACGAATAGTTTTTCAGCCTAAACGATTTCAAACCTCTCGATGCAACAGCGAAACGCCCTTCATGCTTATGGATCGTTTTCTGTGCGCACGAGCTCCGTAGCTCTCCTACAGCCCGAGTTACGTGCGAAAATCGACAGCACCTCTCAAGATCACACGAACAATACAAATAGTTTCGCGAATCTAGCTCGAGTATCAGACCGAGTTCAGACATCTGAATGCAATAGGCGGACGCGCCTGATGTCTCCGAATCAATTCCTGTGATTACCAGCCCTGCAGCCCCTTACAGCCCGAGTTAAGTGCAGAAAATCGAGAGCACCTCTGAAGATGACTCGAACAGTACGAATAGTTTCTCGCGGACCTAGCTCGAGCAGCAGGCCGAGTTCAGGGCTCTGAATGCGACAGGTGGACGCGACTGATGTCTCCGAATCGAATCCAGTGATTCCCAGCCCTGCAGCCCCCTTACAGCTCGAGTTAAGTGCAGAAAACAGAGAGCACCTCTGAAGATGACTCGACGAATACGAATAGTTTTGCGAACCTAGCTCGGGCAGCACACCGAGTTCCGAGCTCTGGATTCGGCAGGCGGACGCGCCTGATGTCTCCGAATCGATTCCTGTGAGCACGAGCCCTGTAGCCCCCCTACAGCTCGAGTTAAGTACAGAAAACTGTCAGCACCTCTCAAGATGACTCCAACAACACGAATAGTTTCGCGAACCTAGCTCGGGCAGCAGACCGAGTTCAGACCTCTAGATGGAACAGACGAACGCGCCTGATGATTCGCAATCGATTTCTGTGAGGATGAGCTCTGTAGCTGCCCTACAGCTCGAGTTAAGTACACAATACCGACAACGCGTACCAAGATGACTCGAAACAGCCAATCCCGCCGCGATGCTTTTTGCAGAAATATCTACCCGATCGAGCTGAGATTAAGAAGGCGAGCGGAAATAAGATCGAATATGGTGGGAAAAAATACTAGAGCTCAAACGAATTGTTGAATTTCGAGAACAAAATTTTCAACCGACCAGAAGTCAGCAAAAGGTCCGTCGAGACTGGGCGCCGGCGGTAAACCGTCAACCTTCCTTACCGCCGGGGAACGCGTAGAGCTTCCTCAGCATATATAATGTCGAAACAAATTGCAGAGAACGAATAGTTTTTCAGCCTAAACGATTTCGGACCTCTCGATGCAACAGCCAAACGCCCCTCATGCTTCTGGATCGTTTTCTGTGCGCACGAGCTCCGTAGCTCTCCTACAGCCCGAGTTACGTGCGAAAATCGACAGCACCTCTCAAGATCACTCGAACAATACAAATAGTTTCGCGAATCTAGCTCGAGTACCAGACCGAGTTCAGACATCTGAATGCAACAGGCGGACGCGCCTGATGTCTCCAAATCGATTCCTGTGATAACCAGCCCTGCAGCCCCGTTACAGCCCGAGTTAAGTGCAGAAAATCGACAGCACCTCTGAAGATGACTCGAACAATACGAATAGTTTCGCGGACCTAGCTCGGGCAGCAGGCCGAGTTCAGGGCTCTAAGTGCGACAGATTGACGCGACTGATGTCTCTGAATCGATTCCAGTGATCGCCAGCCCTGTAGCCCCCCTACAGCCCGAGTCAAGTGCAGAAAACGGACAGCACCTCTCAAGATGACTCGACGAATACGAATAGTTTTGCGAACCTAGCTCGGGCAGCACACCGAGTTCCGAGCTCTGGATTCGGCAGGCGGACGCGCCTGATGTCTCCGAATCGATTCCTGTGAGTACGAGCCCTGTAGCCACCCTACAACCCGAGTTAAGTGCAGAATACTATCAGCACCTCTCAAGATGACTCCAACAAGATGAATAGTTTCGCGGATTTAGCTCGGGCAGCAGACCGAGTTCAGACCTCTGGATATGACAGACGAACGCGCCTGATGATTCGCAATCGATTTCTGCGAGAATGACCTCTGTAGCTGCCCTACAGCTCGAGTTAAGTACACAATACCGACAACGCGTATCAAGACTCGAAACAACCGGTCCCGCCGCGATGCTTTTGTGCAGAAATATTTACCCGATCGAGCTGAGATTAAGAAGGCGAGCGGGAATAAGATCGAATATGGTGGGAAAAAAAAACTAGAGCTCAAACGAATTGTTGAATTTAGAGAACAAAATTTTCAACCGACCAAAAGTCAGCAAAAGGTCCGTCGAGATTTTTCTTGCCAACTAGCTCTCCAGCGCGCCGGAACTGGCGCCGGCGGTGAACCGTCAACCTGGTCACCGCCGGGAACCTCGTAGAGCTCCTTGCACCCGTAAGAAAGCTCAGGATCGAAGCGGAGAGCTTCTTGCAGCTTTCCTAGAAAAACGTCAAATTGAGATTTTCGGAGTGAAGATACAGTCGGTTCCCGGAAGTCAACTAATACTAAAACTGGCTCCAGAGAGCTGAGCTGCTCAGGGAACAAAGTTCATATGCCAATGCTCGGCGTAAAAATCTGCTTTCTCAAAATGAATTGTCAAATATCTTTGAAATCTGAGCAAAACCGACCTATAGTCACCACTGGAACCGGCGGTAAACCGTCAACCTGGTTACCGCCGGGAGCCTCGTAGAGCTCGTTTCTTGCACAGCAATCGTCGGGACACATGGAGAAAGCTTCTGGGGGGGGAAACGAGAAAACTCGAAAAATCACGTTTTTTCTGTTGTTATACAACCTCGGTTCCTCCAAGTGTTTTGATAGTAATACTGCACCTATGGGCCTGAAAATTTTACTGGCGGGCGCGCCATAACCCACTGCAGGTGCAAAAAATCTGCTTTCTCAACATGAATTGTCAAATATCCTTCAATTTTTCGCAAAACCACCCAAAAGTTACCACTTTGTCCTTTCTGGCCGGGTCGCCCAACTAGCTCCACCCCCCGCCGGAATTCCTCTAGCTCATCGATGCCGGAGAGCTCTACGAGGTATTATCAGCCCAAACGAATGGTTAGAGCTGCAAAATCGGCTGAGCCAGGCCGTGGATGGTATGATTGCGTCCCTTTTCGAAATTTCGCCAACTAGCTCTATCCTTTCGCCGAACTGGCGCCGGCGGTAAACCGTCAACCTTCCTTACCGCCAGGGGACTCGTAGAGCTTCCTGATAATATATAATGTGGAAAAAATGCAGAGAACAAATAGTTTCTCAGCCCAAGCGATTTCAGACCTCTCGATGCAACAGCCGAACGCCCCCGATGCTTCTGGATTGTCTTCTTTGCGAGCTCTGTAGCTCTCCTACAGGCCGAGTTACGTGCGTAAATTGACAGCACCTCTCAAGATGACTCTAACAAAACGAATAGTTTAGCAACCCAGCTCGAGTATCAAACCGAGTTCAGACCTCTGAATGCGACAGGCGGACGCGTCTGATCTCTGCAAATCGATTTCTGTGATTACCAGCCCTGCAGCCCCCCTACAGCCCGAGTTAAGTGCAGAAAACGGACAGCACCCAGGATGACTCGAACAATACAATAGCTTCGCGGACCTATTCGGGCAGCAGACCGAGTTCCGGGCTCTGGATTCGACAGGCGGACGCGCCTGATCTCTTCAAATCGATTCCTGTGACCACCAGCACTGTAGCCCCCCCAGCCCAAGTTGAATGCAGAAAAACGAGAGCACTTCTCAAGATGACTCGAACAATACAAATAGTTTCGCGATTCTAGATCGGGCAGCAGACCGAGTTCAGAGCTCTGGACTCAACAAAAGAATGCGACTGATCATTCTGAATCGGTTTCTGTAAGTATCAGCGCTGTAGCTGTCGTATAGCTCGAGTTAATTACAGAAAACCGAGAGCGTCTCTCAAGATGACTCGAATAATACGAACAAGTTTGCAGACCTAGCTCGGCTAGCAGACCGAGTTCGAATCTCTAGATTCAACAAGCGAACGCGCCTGATCCTTCTGAATCAATTAGCTGTGCTCACCAGCTCTGTAGCTGTCCTAAAGCTCGAGTTATCTTCAGAAAACCGTCATCGCGTGTCAAGATGACTTGAAACGGCCGATCCCGCCTGCCTGCTTTTTTCTACCCGATCGCGCTGAGATCAAGATGGCGAGCGGGAATAAGATCGAATATCATGGGGAAAATACTAGAGCTCAAACGAATTCTTGAATTTCGAGAACTAAACTGGCGCCGGCGGTGAACCGTCAACCTGGTCACCGCCGGGAACCTCGTAGAGCTCCTTTCACGCGTAAGAGTGCTGAGAGTCGAAAGAGATCTTCTGGAAGCATTTCTCGAAAAAAAGGAAACATTGATTTTTTTTCGTGTCGACATGAAGCTGGTTCCGCCAAGTGTTTGATAGTCAAAGTGCGCCTACAGAGCTCATACTAAGACAGAGAGGCCCTCATAGTCGTTTACAGGTGCGAAAAATCTGCTTTCTAAAAATTAATTGTCAAATATCTTCGGAAAAACTGGGCGCCGGCGGTAAACCGTCAACCTTTCTTACCGCCGGGGGACTCGTAGAGCTTCCTGACAATATATAATATGGAAAAAACTTGAAGAGAACGAATAATTTTTCAAAACAGCGGTGTCAGACCTCTTGATGCCACACCCGAACGCCCCCGATGCTTCTCGATGCCCGAGTTACGTGCGTAAATCGACAGCATCTCTCAAGATGACTCTAACAAAACGAATAGTTTGGCAACCCAGCTCGAGCGTCAAAGTTCAGACCTCTGAATGCGACAGGCGGACGCGTCTGATGTCTGCGAATCGACTCCTGCAAGTACCAGCCCTGCAGCCTCTCCACAGCCCGAGTTAAGTGCAGAAAACCAGCACCTCTCAGAACAATACAATATTTTCGCGAACCTAGCTCGGACAGCAGACCGAGTTCCGAGCTCTCGATTCAACAGGCGGACGCGCATGATCTCTTCAAATCGATATCTGTGACCACCAGCACTGTAGCCCCCCCCAGCGCGAGTTCAGTGTAGAAAACCGAGAGACTTCTCAAGATCACTCGAACAATAAGTTTCGCGATTCTAGATCGGGCAGCAGACCGAGTTCAGAGCTCTGGATTCAACGGATATATCCGACTGATGATTATAAATCGATTTCTGTAAGCATCAGCTCTGTAGCTGTCCTATAGCTCGAGTTAAATACAGAAAAACCAGAGCGTCTGTCAAGATGACTCGAATCGTACGAATAGGTTCGCGGACCTAGCTCGGCTAGCAGACTGAGTTGAGATCTCTGGATTCAACAGGCGAACGCGCCTGATCATTCTGAATCGATTAGCTGTGCTTATCAGCTCTGTAGCTGTCCTGAAGCTCGAGTTATGTTCAGAAAACCGTCACTGCGTGTCAAGATGACTTCAAACGGCCGATCCCGCCTGCCAGCTTTTTGGCAGTAAAAGGTACCCGATCGAGCTGAGATCAAGATGGCGAGCGGGAATAAGATCGAATATCATGGCAAAGAATACTAGAGCTCAAACGAATTCTTGAATTTCGAAAACAAAATTTTCAACCGACCAAAAGTCAGCAAAAGGTCCGTCGAGATTTGTCCTGCCAACTAGCTCTTCGGCGCCCCAATATCTTTGAAAAAATTGCGAAACCACCCTAAAGTTGTTACATTGTCTCTTTTGGTCGGGTCGGCAAACTAGCTCCACCCCGCGCCGGAATTCCTCTAGCTCATCGATGCCGAAGAGCTCTACGAGGTACTGGGCGCCGGCGGTAAACCGTCATTCCTTACCGCCGGGGGACTCGTAGAGCTTCCTCAGCATATATGATGTCGGAAAAAATTGCAGAGCAAGAATAGTTTTTCAGCCTAAACGATTTCAGACCTCTCGATGCAACAGCCAAACGCCCCTCGTGCTTCTGGATCGTTTTCTATGCGCACGAGCTCCGTAGCTCTCCTACAGCCCGAGTTATGTGCGAAAATCGACAGCACCTCTCAAGATCACTCGAACAATACAAATAGTTTCGCGAATCTAGCTCGGGTATCAGACCGAGTTCAGACATCTGAATGCAACAGGCGGACGCGCCTGGTGTCTCCGAATCGATTCCTGTGATTACCAGCCCTGCAGCCCCCTTACAGCCCGATTTAAGTGCAGAAAATCGACAGCACCTCTGAAGATGACTCGAACAATACGAATAATTTCGCAGACCTAGCTCGGGCAGCAGGCCGAGTTCAGGGCTCTCGATGCGACAGGTGGACGCAAATGATGTCTCCGAATCGATTCCAGTGATTACAAGCCCTGCAGCCCCCTTACCGCTCGAGTTAAGTGCAGAAAACAGACAACACCTCTCAAGATGACTCGACGAATACAAATAGTTTTGCGAACCTAGCTCGGGCAGCACACCGAGTTCCGAGCTCTGGATTCGGCTGGCGGACGCGCCTGATGTCTCCGAATCGATTCCTGTGAGTACGAGCCCTGTAGCCCGCCTACAGCCCGAGAGAAGTGCAGAAAACTGCCAGCACCTCTCAAGATGACTCCAACAACACGAATAGTTTCGCGAACCTAGCTCAGGCAGCAGACCGAGTTCAGACCTCTAGACGGAACAGACGAACGCGCCTGATGATTAGAAATCGATGTATGTGAGAATGAGCTCTGTAGCTGCCCTACAGCTCGAGTTAAGTACAAAATACCGACAACGCGTATCAAGATGACTCGAAACAGCCGATCCCGCCGCGATGCTTTTTTTGCAGAAATATTTACCCGATCGAGCTGAGATTAAGATGGCGAGCGGGAATGAGATCGAATATGGTCAGAAAAAATACTAGAGCTCAAACGAATTGTTCAATTTCGAGAACAAAATTTTCAACCGACCAAAAGTCAGCAAAAGGTCCGTCGAGATGTTTCTTGCCAACTAGCTCTCCAGCGCGCCGGAATTACTCTTAAGCTTCCAGCAACTAGCTAAGGGAAGCTCTACGAGTTATTTTTAACCGACCAAAAGTGATCACTTGGTAGCGTCCAAAACCCGGAGAGCGAAGAGAGCCTCATGAACTGGAAACCCCTCCTGGGGGGCACTGGGGGGCTTACCTGAGGCCCTTCTGAAGCACTGCCAGGAACGCTTCCAAGCGTGCCTGCACGCGTGCAGGCACGCGTGGAAGCTTCCCGGAAGCTCTCCCGGACGAGCTGCCGGCTCGAACGAACTGCTGCGAGGATTCTGGAGCGGCGAAGATGGGCTGCTGGCGGGCCCCACCACCGCCCGGCTTCTAATCTTAAACCCTCTGGCTCTCAGAAAGCTCTTCGGGAAAAAGGTCCGTCGGGATTTTTCTTGCCAACTAGCTCTCCAGCGCCCCGGAATTACTCTTAAGCTTCCAGCAAAAACTTGCTAAGGGAAGGTCTAAGGGAAGCTCAAGTGAAGACTGGCGCCGGCGGTGAACCGTCAACCTGGTCACCGCCGGGAACCTCGTAGAGCTCCTTCCACGGGTGAGAGTGCTTAGAATCGACAGAGAGAGCTTCTGGAAGCATTTCGCGAAAAAGGCAAAATAGATGTTTTTCATGTCGATCTGAAATTGGTTCCGCCAAGTGTTTTGATAGTAAACGTGCGCCTGCAGAGCTCATATTAAGACGCAGAGGCCCTCATAATCGTTCACAGGGGCGAATAATCTGCTTTCTCAGAATCAATTGTCAAATATCTTTCAAATCTTAGCAAAACCGACCGAAAGTTGTAACATTGTCTCTTCTGGTCGGGTCGGCCAACTAGCTCCACCCCGCGCCGGAATTCCTCTAGCTGATCGATGCCGAAGAGCTCTACGAGGTACTGGGCGCCGGCGGTAAACCGTCAACCTGCGTTTTTTTTTGCGGTTTGCGGTCCGCCACTAGAATCCGAATCCGAATCGGCGGAGCAGTGCAACTGACCCCCCACCATCTTAGGTAGGTCGTAGCAGAGCGCACGCCACCTTAGCAGCAGCTCTCGTCAGGGCAGCGCAGGCAGCTAGTTCACAGCAGGTTACCGTGCTACCAGGTGGCAAGCTCATCGCCTCCTCGGCCACATCGTGCCAATGGAAGCTGTGCGAGCTGGTGCAGGAGGAAGAGGAGGAGGAGGAGGAGGAGGAGGAGATGGGAAAATCAACCTGCACGCTGGAACCCCTACCTACAACGCCAATCTGAAGCCACCACCCACCTCCACATCCTTCATTACTGACACCCCCATCGAATGCACCACGGAGAGCAGTCTTACGAGTACTGAGGAACTTATCATATGCAAACCAGCGAGTAATAGTTTGGCCACCTCTGGCCTCCCACGACAATTTATCCGCACGCCCATTACCCTCACGAAAGAAATGCTTATACAGATTCTGTCCCGATGCAGGTGAGGTCAGTCCCCATCCAGACAGCATCGATACCGTATTTTGTAGTGTTCCCACCAGTCGTACATATTGCTTGTTGCGAATCTGCCACTCACCACACATCCAGTTTACAACAGTCTTACTATCTCCCAAGATCTCCATCCCAAGACGCTCAATATTCTCACACCTCCACTCCGTTTCATTCTCAAAATTAGCTGCAATACGTTTGCTCATCCTCTCATTCATCTCACTCTCCTCCTCCTCCTCTGCCTTCACATGTCTCACACCAGGCGGCCTGGGTAGAACAAACAAGTCGAACAAGTGTTGCATACCAATCACAGTCAGCAAATGCTTGCAGTATTTCTCACGGGACCCAGCGGAACTGTCGAATGAGAGGTACCACTCACAACCAAAGAGATCGCACAAGCACCAGTCCCACGCAGTATGTCCACGGGGGCGGCCGCCTATGTTCATGCGTGTCAGCTGCTTCCTATCTTTTACAGGCAATGCTAGAATACATGTGTCACGATGTTCCGTCCACTTCCCCCTTCCATGTAACATGGCCAGCCTAGATATCATCCATTCACGTGACATGTCCGACTCCTCAGGTATGGCAGGCTGATCATCTGGTGTACGCCGGCGACAGCCACTCGACATCTGGGATATCTGAGATACATGATATGTTTGAGAAGTCGCCGCCGCCGCCATCGCCCGAGTTTTCCTCTGACGCCGATTTGGTACCGTCTCTCCCTCCTCCTCCTCTGTCTGTGTACTGTATCTCCTCATACGAATACTTGCAGCAACTGAGACATCCTTAGCCCAATCCCAACAACGAAATATCCATATCTGCACCGCACTTCGGAATCCAAGTCCAGCAAAACTCTGTCGTCCCGCTTTGTATCGCCTACGTTGAAACTCAGACCAGCCTTCAGTTCTCCGCTTGCGTATACCTGACATTATAGCTAGACATCTGCCTTCAAAATAGTGAACAGCAGCAATGGTAGAATAGTCGGGCGTTCTGCCCTCACAGTTGAATAATAATGCTGCAATCACTTTAGCTTGATAGCGGGTAAATCTTTCAGCCAAGTCAATCCCAGAACAGCGGTAATACGCGATTTCCCCAAAGAACATCCTCTGGGCTTTCTGGAGCATGGCCTCTGAGTCCGAGTGGTCCTTCCAGGTCTCCTCCAGAGTGGCTCCCAGGATCTCAAACGCTTGAACACGCGGTAGGACCACTTCTCGGGTCCCCAGAGCGGCGTCACTAGACGGCACCAGCACACGGATATCCTGCTCAGGGGACGGCGGGATGCCAGGCGGCGCACCAAAGTAAATATACATCAAAGATTTCGGCTTCCAGGTCATTCCTGCATTCATCAGGGGGATACTCATGTCACGCACCATCAACTCAAGGTCAGTGCGGGTCTTCGCATACAACAAAAGATTATCTGCCCAGAAACTGTGGGTCATACGCTCACCATTGAACATGCGCTCATCATTTTCCAATTTGATGCCGTACTGCGTTTCTCGCCTCCATCTGTCGATAACATCTCTCCAGAGTACAATAGAAACTGCCAGAAAAATCATAGGTCCCTCTACTCCTCCCGTTCGAATAGATTTGTCCCAATAGACCGCTGACGATGCCTCGATGCCCTCGAAGCTGGCCACGCACTGATTATCCATCATGGGTTCAATCAACGCCACAATGAGATCAGCTGGTATGTCAAGAGCACGAAGACAGCGCATGGCGAGGCACGGAGTAACATTATCGAAAGCTTGTAAGATATCAAGATTGGCAAGCCACAAACTGTCTCCTTTGCCCCAGACAGCGGAGTGCTGGCTGAGCCTCTTGGCAACGCTGGTGATTTCCGATGTTTTACGTCCCGATCTGAATCCGTACAGGCATACATAGTGTCGGTGCTCCTCAATCCTCTTCTCAATCAACATCACAATACATGTCATGTACCATTTCATAAGACACGACTGTAGACATAGCATACGTGTATCTGTCAAATGTTGTATGTCCATTTCTTTTGGCATGAGTGTGGCAGCTAGTTGACGCCAACTGTCGGGACAACATAACCTTCTGGAATACACACCTTGGAAGCTCACCAGAACACGTCGCACAGATGCCCACGAGAGCTGTTTCAACATCGTGACAGTCACGTTGTCGGGACCTGGGGCCTTTCCCGTGGACAGCTTCGCCCTCGCCCGCAGCAGGAGCGACATCGAGAACACCTCTGAGGATCCGCTTCCCGAACATAGACCACGCAGCGACTGAAGCTCACGCAGGGTCACCTCTCTGGCCTCGGGGTCCTCCACCTTAGACTTCATGTGCCCCAATATCTCGTCCCCCCACTCCTCGCGGTTCTTAGACTCCATCCCGTTGGCAAGGATCAACGTCTCCGTCTTGGCCCTCCTCCTCCTCCTCGTGTTCATTTCCGTCCTCCACCTCTGTACTCTTGCCTCAAGCCTCCTTCTTTCTCTCCTCACAATCTTTGAGCACCGTTTAGCCTCCTCTCTATCCCCCCGACGAAGAGCTTCACGTTTACTTGCCTGGGCGGCCCAGTGGATCTCGGATTTCTTTGGCACATTATTCCTGGGATTGATATCTTTCTGGGGGGTCTCCTCGGCGGCCTTTATGAGGTCAGGTCCCAGCGTATCCAACATCTCCTGTCGATCCTCTGGGTCAGCATTTTCCTGGCACAGAGCACGGTAACGACTGCCCCGATCGTCCATGTTCTTCGCAAACTCCAGCTGTGACACCGGTTGCAAGTGGATGAATTTTCGAGCAGGCTGGGTCCGTCTCTTCGCAGACGGCGCACAAGACAAGCGAACAACTATGCAGGCGTGGTCAGACAGCGCACGCTCGTATCTGCTGCAAGGGTGCTCCGTCCAGGCGTGGCCGACTTCCGAAGGCAGCATCCAGCCAACGGTGAGCTCCTGCCTGTGTAAACGACGGCTGACACCAACATAGTCGAGTACCTTCTCCGCCCCCGTACCTGATTTGAAAGTAACCCTCCTCTGCCCAAATGTGTTCTCCATCCTGATGCCCCAGAGCCCGCAGAAGTCCAGTAGGGCCCTCCTCATAGATTGTAGCCTAGACGCCCGTCGAATTTCGAAGCCCGAGACAAGCCTATGAGGTCTGGCTTTGCGTGCACCACGTTTTGTTTGAGTCATATACGGGTTGCCGTCATCCGCTCCCTCCTCTATCCCAGTATCAATTTCCGTAGACTCCCCAGCAATCCCAGACGCCTCCAGAAGCCCTGATCCAGTAACTCTGAAGCCGTTGACCTCCGAATCTGGCTCGAGTTCGACGTTAGCATCTGTCAAGAAGACCAGGTCCTGCGGCTGCTTCGGGAACTTAGACCTATGTGTGCGAAGCACTTGGGATATATCAAACAATATCTGCTCATACACATCATGCTCATACTGTTCTTCCGTAAGGGCATTGATACTCTCATGTGGCATATATGCAACAATAACCGTAACACTAGAATAACTACAAATGACAAAACCTTTGCCACGATATGTGGCTCTGAGCGAGTCTCTCCAAGACTTAGACATAATCACCGCAGCCTTCCGACAAGTACTCCGAAAAATTGTGTAACCTCGCATGCTGAGATCACGAACTGAAAGGAACTGACACTCGCACAACCCCGCGAGTCCCACATCTAAACGACGTAGTGAATTAATTATGTCATGGCCGTTCTCTGCACCTGCCCGACGCACATTCCATGACGCAATGGTGTCGTGGCACCTCTAGTTCGTACTGGAAATCCTCGCTCGCAACTCATCAATGTTGATCCCTGGCTCAAGCTGATTCATTGCACGAGTAATCTCCCAGCCATTCTGCAGAGAGAACTTGGCCACAATCTTCCCTGGAGGTGGTAAGTGGTCACTGGAGCCCCACATGAACGTAATCGGTGGTCCCGTCTCAGCCCTGAGATTCGAATGATGCTTCTTGAAACTCTTGAACTTGGCCTGAAAGATCCCAGCGGCATCCAGATGGGGCTTCTTCCAGGGGGGGGCCTCCACGTGGACCTTGAGGGCCCTGGGAGCGTGCTGGAGTTTGTTGTCGGCGATCGCGGCAACGAGTCGACGACGAAGATCCCACAGCTGGTCACTGGTAACCCCATTCTGGAAATAGAGCCGAGCACGCGAATACCCCCACGCCTCTCTACCTGTGTTGAACCTCTTGGATTGGTTCAGGTCCAGAAACTCCTTCACACCACTGAACCATTCTCCAGCCAGGACCTCATTCAGCAGTGAATTCAAAGCCTGCTGTGATAACATCTCCTCCTGACGTTTCTCTGCATCCCTCCAGTCCGTCACCCATCCCTTGAGCTCGACGAACGATGGGGTGAAATTCTGCACTGACTGCCGAGTTTCCGCCGAGGACGCTGTCGTAGAGGTGCCTGCTCTGGGGGGCCCACCTGCAGGAGCCTGCTGGAGCTGGATTATCTGGAGCCTCTGATCCTCAACCTTCTTAGTAATAGCATCTATGTCCGTCATCGCCTGCTGTACATTTTTCTCCACCGAATCAACACGAGCATTGAGCTGGGTGCCGAGATCCGTGATGCTTCGATGTGTTGATTGGAAGCCCTCCGTCATCTTACCTCCCAGAGATGCAACAAGCGTCGTGATCTTGTCCATCCCCTTTGTCATGGCCTCCTCGAGGCCTTCAACCGTCTGAATTTTGACCCGTTTTCCCTCTGGGACCTCCTCCTCCTTGGCTCCTGGAACGGGCGTATCAGTGGCGTCCATAGCGAAAACCTCGGGGACCGCAGCAACTGATGAGGCAGCCATCTTGCCGTCTGAGATATTACAAGGGATATTCCACTTCGCACAGAACGATCGATCTTCTCGAGTACGTTTGAGATGTGCACTCAACTGGTGAAAGTTATATGGGGCAACAGGATGGTGAGGTAAAGTGGGAGAGAGATCAGGTGGCCCAGATGGTATGTCGACTAGAGAATCCTTATCGTCGTGTCGGGCTCTACCAACCTGTCTGGCAAGATACTCCCACTCCCAATGTCCGAAGTTGGCTCCCCAGCGGTCCAAATCGATCGATTGACTCTGGCTCGTCACGTCCAGCTCGACGCGGCAAAATGCCGCAACAATGCACAATGCCGCAAACAAGTGCAGGCGGCCTGCTTGCCTCGGACTCGCCGAAGTCGCCGAAGTGGCCCGATCGCCACGCGCCCCCCGCGCGGCGGGCCAGGGGCAGGCTGCCTGACTGCACGATGCAGCTCGAGTGAGCCCTCCGACGGGCCAAGGCCGAGGGAGAGCGGGAGGTAAACTCAGCTTCCTCAACCTTTGTTTTTTTTGGGGAGGCTGACCAGGCACCGAGCGCCCCAGCGCCCGTTAAGTGCCTACCTAGTCTCTCTGCAGCTGGAGGTCTTGGGCCACCTGGACTGCGGCCCGCAAGAGGCCCTCGAGACCCGAAAGCTCAGCGTCAGTGATACTGCTATGGGAGGGGAGTGCCTGTGCACAACGCCCTACTATTTCCCATATGATTGGACAAGGAGAGGAGGCTTGGGGGAAGAGGGAGACTACACGAGCTCTCTTATCTCTATGCTCAGGGTCAGGGTAAGGGTCATGGAATCGAGGAATATATCCAATCTGCAGAAACCAGCCAACGCCCACACCTTGGGCACACACTCCGCCGTCGAAGGATCCGCGGAGGCCAATAACTCGAAAGTTGTCTCGGACATCAGAACGAAAGATATGGTGGTGGAACAGCTCTCTGAATATCTGGCCTTCCCGTGCTAAGTGGGTAAGTTCATCAGCTACTGTGTTACTCTCTCGATATATGTGTCGAATGAAGTCGTTGCCCCATGAGGGGGGTCGTATTCCTTCCTCCTCCAACTCTTCCAAAAGAGAAATAATATTTGCCACCCGCCTACGATAAGAAGCCCCATCTCCTCCTTCTCCTCCCTCAACCTTCCAGAGACCATTGATCCAGTTACAGATAAGAAGCGAATCGCCCGTCAGCTCGAGACCGATCCCATCATCACTCAGATCCCAAGTCGGCTCCTGTTCATTGTTCGAGGCCAATCTCTGGGCCAGCTTCTCGGACTCCTTCGCCGACAACGGACGAGCCAACATCTCCTCCCCCCTCTCCTTTATGTAGTCTCCTCTCCCTCCAGTTCCTCCACGGACAACAAACAAGTCAAACAGAGACCCCAAAGTACAAGCTTCCAGGAACTGCCTGCAATACTGAACGAAGTCAGAGTAAGAGAAAGAGCACGCCCTCCACCACCGATCCTCCAGATTCACAAACGAGGGAAATATCGTCTGGAACATGAAACACCAAGGATGTTCACCCGTCGCCTGCCCCTTAGTACTGCCTAATCGTGTCAGTTTCGAGGCCTCCTTCCACTTCCACTGTGAACGCCAATATTTTGACTCCAGTGTCCTTTTCTCCTCCCACCTCGGGGTACAGCACATCAGAAGCCGGCGTGCGTCACGATGCGCACGAGGATACACCGTCTGTTGTCCAGGTCCAGGAACAGCCACCCTCCGACGTTTCGGGGGGGGCCTGGGGGAATCCCTAGGCCCCCCCCGCTCACAGGGAACTTCAACATCTCGAGAAGAAGAGGCCCTATCAGAGGGCATAGCAGAAGAGACCATCCCATGCATATCTGAAGAGACAGCGCCCATCCCATTCGTATCTGAGGAGACTGCGCCCATCCCATTAGTAACTGCAGAGACAGCACCCATCCCACTGGTAACTGAAGAGACTCCCACCATCCCATTAGTAACTGAAGAGACCACACCCATCCCACTGGTAACTGGAGAGACCATCCCATGCATATCAGAGACAGCACCCATCCCACTGGTAACTGAAGAGACTCCCACCATCCCACCAGTAACTGAAGAGACCACATCCATCCCACTGGTAACTGGAGAGACCATCCCATGCATATCAGAAGAGACCACACCCATCCCATTCATATCTGAAGAGACTGCACCCATCCCACTAGTAACTGAAGAGACAGCCCCCATCCCATTGGTAACTGAAGAGACCTCCCCCATCCCATTGGTAACTAGAGAGCCCGCGACCATTCCTGGGCTCAGCTCCGACTCAGGAATCTGATATCCGCTGTCGACATTAGCTCCAAAATATGATGCTATGTCAGCTCCAAGCTGCCACAAGGAATAAAGAACTCTCTGCACTGCACTCTGGCACTTTGCTTCAAAGAACATCCGTCTAGCAATTCTGAGTCGAGCTGGCTTCCAAACAACCCAACTTTCGGAGGCTGGCTTTTGGGGTGACGTCATCTGGTAAAGACAATTTCCCTCAAAGACATTCAGGCTCTGCAAGGAGTCCCTGTCCCAACTAATACCTTGACTTCCATAAATGAGAATGCTCTGAACCCGAGTGATATAACTCCTACACTTGGCCGAAAACGGGACTGCCTTTGATCTAAAATAAGCTGCATGCGCATGGAAGGCTCGTCGCGCGGCCCCGATCCGCCGCCGAAGGTCCTGGTGTGCCTCCCTATAGCTACAGTATATGCTGTTCCCCAAGACATTCATCTCATCAACTACTTTGAACGGCACCATCTGATCCTGAACCCGAACCAGGATAGGATGTTTTGGCTTCTCCGAGAAACCGATAAACGCGACCTCGAGCGACTCGATCTTCCATTCGAATCCCCATCCCCGCAGAGTCTCTGTCATGTCTCCTACCTGTCGCCTAAACTCCTCCTCCGAAGATCCCAAGATAAAGATGTTGTCGGCATATAGCAAGTGGTGTACAGGAACCGAGGCCGAAACTTCTCCCACCGAGTTTGGATCCAGACAATGAAACCCAATCCCCTGCTCATCCCAAAGCTTAAATAAAGGAGCCCACATCGCAACGACTATCAGGTTCCACAAGGAGGGGCTGTCGTTCCCACCTGTCCTGATGTGGGTATCAATTCCCACATCTGGCAGCTGCAAGCCCTGGAAGAGAAGCGAAGTGACCTCGCACGGCATAGGCACGAGCACACCGTACTGGAGCCAGGGAGGGATAGAGAGGACGTCGAACGCACGTTTGACCGTCGAGATTTTCGTGTTCTGGAAAGCTTGCTTCACATCCGCTGACCCCAGAACCAGACGTCGATCCTTCCCCCACTGTGAGGCGTGTTGTGCTGCTGCCTTAAGTCCTGCAAATATCTCGGTGCATGATCTTTTGGGAACGAAACCGAATAACGATGCATGAGTGCCAGCCTGGAGACAATATGGTTCAAGCATGATCGAGAGACAAGTACTGTACCACTTCTTAAAGATACTCTCCACAGAAATACGCCTCGTATCAGAAACATCGCATATCGGATAAGATTTGGGAAGTAGTGTCGTCAATGTTTGATGCCAAGAAGATGGAGGTACAACAATGCCACGTAAGATATCACAAAATAATCGCTTGATAGTGCGAACGGCTCTCCACGGAAGCGCTTTGATTACTTCTGCCCCCACCCCGTCTGGTCCCGTGGCTTTTCCAGGGTTGAGTCGAGCTCGGGCCCGAAGGACCACCGCCATCGTGAGCGTCGCCTCCTGGGGTCTGGGGGACCCCTGGAGCTCCTCCCTGAGGCCCTGGACAATCTTGATCGACCGCCGACGCTCCTCCTCATCCTCGCAGACCTCCTTCAACTTCATCATCTCCTCCATCCACCTCTCCCTGTCCACGCTCTCCTCCCCCTCAATCTTCACCGCCTTCAAAGCTGCTTTACGTGGACGCTCCGCTTCCCATTCCAGCTTTGCTCGTTTGAATTTTCTCGCTTCCCGATCTCTTTTTCTGCGTAGAAGTCGATAGGCTAACGTCCCCCTCTCCGCCCTCCTCCGGTAGACCTGCACATCCAAGGACCGCAGCAACTCCGATCGTTCAGGGGGTCGAGCTGGGCGCTTCGGGGTACATTCGGTGGCCGACGCACACGAATAGATAACACTCTCTGCCTGACACATAAGTTGGCACGAAAATAGATTGGCATCCAACAACTGGCGACACGATCGACGAGCAGACAAGTTGAGTGGGTCCCAGCCTTTCAAGGTTCGAGAACGTCGTGAGAGATTCCGTCTCGCCGACTCCCTGGAAGCCACTCTCAGAGAAGCTCGAACAAGGGCATGATCTGATAATCTCATCACGGCTCCCTGCTGCTGTCCTACGTACAGAAACTCAACCGAGCACCCCGACACCTGCGATCCATGAGGAACAAGGATGTAATCCAGCACTTCACGGCGGGACCCCTTCCGATAATCAAACCAAGTCGGCTTCCTAGCTCCAAAAGAATTCGAAGCACACATACGCTCCTGAACCAACCTTTGTTACCGCCGGGGGACTCGTAGAGCTTCCTGACAACATATAACGTCGGAAAAAATTACACCTAAAAAAATATTTTTTCAGCCCAAGCAATTTCAGACCTCTCGGATGCAACAGCCGAACGCCCCCCCCATGCTTCTGGATTGTCTTCTCTACGAGCTCTCTAGCTCTCCCACAGCCCAAGTTACGTGCGTAAATCGACAGCACCTCTCAAGATGACTCGAACAATACGAATAGTTTGGCAACCCTAGCTCGAGTATCAGACCGAGATCAGACCTCTGCATGCGACAGGCGGACGCGTCTGATGTCTCCGAATCGATTCCTGTGATTACCAGCCCTACAGCCCCCCCACAGCCCGAGTCAAGAGGAAAAACCCGACAGCATCTCTCAGGATGCCTCGAACAATACGAATAGTTTCGCGGACCTAGCTCGGGCAGCAGACAGAGTTCGGAGCACTCGATTCGAAAGGCGGACGCGCCTGATGTCTCCGAATCGATTCCAGTGATTACCAGCCATGCAGCCCCCCTACAGCCCGAGTTAAGTGCAGAGAACCGACAGCATCTCTCAAGATGACTCGAACAATACGAATAGTTTCGCAATTCTAGATCGGGCAGCAGACCGAGTTCAGAGCTCTGGATTCAACAGACAACGGCCACTGATGATTCTCAATCAGATTCTGTACGCATCAGCTCTGTAGCTGTCCTGTAGGTCGAGTTAAGTACAGAAAACCGAGAGCGTCTGTCAAGATCACTCGAATAATACAAATAGGTTTGCGGACCTAGCTCGGCTAGAAAACCGAGTTCAGACCTCTGGGTTCAACAGGCGAACGCGCCTGATCATTCTGAATCGATTAGCTGTACTTATCAGCTCTGTAGCTGTCCTACAGCTCGAGTTATGTTCAGAAAACCGTCATCGCGTGTCAAGATGACCCGAAACGACCGATCCCGCCTGCCTGCTTTTTGGCAGTAAAAGATAGCCGATCGAGCTGAGATCAAGATGGCGAGCGGGAATAAGATCGAATAGCATGGGGAAAAATACTAGAGCTCAAACGAATTGTTGAATTCCGAGAACAAAACTGGGCGCCGGCGGTAAACCGTCAACCTTTGTAACCGCCGGGGGACTCGTAGAGCTTCCTGACAACATAGAATGTCGAAAAAAATTACACCGAAAAAATAGTTTTTCAGCCAAGCAATTTCAAACCTCTCGGATGCAACAGCCGAACGCCCCCGATGCTTCTGGGTTCTCTTCTGTACGAGCTCTGTAGCTCTCCTACAGCCCGAGTTACGTGCGTAAATCGAGAGCTCCTCTCAAGATAACTCGAACAATACAAATAGTTTGGGAAACCTAGCTCGAGTATCAGACCGAGTTCAGACCTCTGCATGCGACAGGCGGACGCGTCTGATGTCTCTGAATCGATTCCTGTGATTACCAGCCCTGCAGCCCCCCCTACAGCCCGAGTTAAGTGCAGGAACCCGACAGCACCTCTTAGGATGACTCGAACAATACGAATAGTTTCGCGGACCTAGTTCGGGCAGCAGACAGAGTTCCGAGCTCTGGATCCAACAGAAGAACGCGCCTGATGTCTCCGAAACGATTGCAGTGATTACCAGCCAAGCAGCCCCCCTACAGCCCGAGTTAAGTGCAGAGAACCGACAGCATCTCTCAAGATGACTCGAACAATACGAATAGTTTCGCGATTCTAGATCGGGCAGCAGACTGAGTTCAGAGCTCTGGATTCAACAGACAACGGCCACTGATGATTTTCAATCAGATTCTGTACGCATCAGCTCTTTAGCTGTCCTGTAGCTCGAGTTAAGTACAGAAAACCGAGAGCGTCTGTCAAGATGACTCGAATAATACGAATAGGTTTGCGGACCTAGCTCGGCTAGCAGACCGAGTTCAGACCTCTGGGCTCAACAGCCGAACGCGCCTGATCATTCTGAATCGATTAGCTGTGCTTACCAGCTCTGTAGCTGTCCTGAAGCTCGAGTTATCTTCAGAATACCGTCAACGCGCATGAAGATGACTCGAAACGGCCGATCCCGCCTGGACGCTTTTTGGCAGTAAAAGGTACCCGATCGACCTGAGATCAAGACGGCGAGCGGGAATAAGATCAAATATCACGGGAAAAAATACTAGAGCTCGAACGAATGGTTGAATTTCGAAAACAACATTTTCAACCGACCAAAAGTCAGCAAAAGGTCCGTCGAGATTTTTCTTGCCAACTAGCTCTCCAGCGCCCCGGAATTACTCTTAAGCTTCCAGCAATAACTTGCTAAGGGAAGCTCTACGAGTTACTGGGCGCCGGCGGTAAACCGTCAACCTTTGTTACCGCCGGGGGACTCGTAGAGCTTCCTGACAACATATAATGTCGAAAAAAATTACACAGAAAAATAATTTTTCAGCCCAAGCAATTTCAGACCTCTCGGATGCAACAGCCGAACGCCCCCGATGCTTCTCGATTGTCTTCTGTACGAGCTCTGTAGCTCTCCTACAGCCCGAGTTACGTGCGTAAATCGACAGCACCTCTCAAGAACACGCGAGCAATACGAATGATTTGGCAAACGTAGCTCGAGTATCAGACCGAGTTCAGACCTCTGCATGCGACAGGCGGACGCGTCTGATGTCTCTGAATCGATCCCTGTGATTACCAGCCCTGCAGCCCCCCCTACAGCCCGAGTTAAGTGCAGGAAACCGACAGCACCTCTCAGGATGACTCGAACAATACGAATAGTTTCGCGGACCTAGTTCAGGCAGCAAACAGAGTTCGGAGCTCTGGATTCGAAAGGCGGACGCGCCTGATGTCTCCGAATCGATTCCAGTCATTACCAGCCAAGCAGCCCCCCTACAGCCCGAGTTAAGTGCAGAGAACCGACAGCATCTCTCAAGATGACTCGAACAATACGAATAGTTTCGCGATTCTAGATCGGGGAGCAGACCAAGTTCAGAGCTCTGAATTCAACAAACAACGGCCACTGATGATTCTTGATCAGATTGTGTACGTATCATCTCTGTAGCTGTCCTGTAACTCGAGTTAAGTACAGATAACCGAGAGCGTCTGTCAAGATGACGCGATTGATACGAATAGGTTTGCGGACCTAGCTCAGCTAGCAGACCGAGTTCAGACCTCTGGGTTCAGCAGGCGAACGCGCCTGATCATTCTGAATCGATTAGCTGTGCTTATCAGCTCTGTAGCTGTCCTGAAGCTCGAGTTATCTTGAGAAAACCGTCACCGCGTCACAAGATGACTCGAAACGGGCGATCCCGCCTGTGTGCTTTTTGGCAGTAAAAGGGTACTCGATCGAGCTGAGATCAAGATGGCGAGCGGGAATAAGATCGAATATCATGGGAAAAAATACTAGAGCTCTAACGAATGGTTGAATTTCGAAAACAAAATTTTCAACCGACCAAAAGTCAGCAAAAGGTCCGTCGAGATTTTTCTTGCCAACTAGCTCTCCAGCGCTCCGGAATTACCCTTAAGCTTCCAGCAACAACTTGCTAAGGGAAGCTCTACGAGTTATTTTCAACCGAGCAAAAGTCACCAAAAGGTCCGTGGAGATTTTTCTTGCCAACTAGCTCTCCGGCGCCCCGGAATTACTGGGCGCCGGCGGTACACCGTCAACCTTTGTTACCGCCGGGGGACTCGTAGAGCTTCCTGACAATAAATAATGTCGAGAAAAATGGCAGAGAACGAATAGTTTTTCAGCCCAAGCGATTTCAGACCTCTCGATCCAACAGCCGAACGCTCCCGATGCTTCTGGATTGTCTTCTGCACGAGCTCTGTAGCTCTCCTACAGCCCGAATTACGTGCGAAAAATTCGAATAGCATGGAAAACCTAGCTCGAGTATCAGACCGAGCTCAGACCTCTAAATGCAACAGGCGGACGCGTCTGATGTCTCTGAATCGATTCCTGTGATTACCAGCTCCGCAGCCCCCCTACACTCCAAGTTAAGTGCAGAAAACCGACAGTACCTCTCAGGATGACTCGAACAATACGAACAGTCTCGCGGGCCTCTTTCGGGCAGCAGGCCGAGTTCCGAGCTCTGGATTCGACAGGCGGACGCGCCTGATGTCTCCAAATCGATTCCCGTGACCACCAGCACTGTAGCCAACCTACAGCCCGAGTTAAGTACAGAAAACCGACAGCACCTCTCAAGATGACTCGAATAATACGAAGGGTTTCGCGATTCTGGATCGGCAGCAGACCGAGTTCAGAGCTCTGCATTCAACAGACGATCGCGACTGATGATTCTGAATCGGTGTCTGTAAGTATCGGCTCTGTAGCTGTCATATAGCTCGAGTTATTACAGAAGACCGAGAGCGCCTGTCAAGATGCCTCGAATAATACGAATAGATTTGCGGACCTAGCTCGGCTAGCAGACCGAGTTCAGACCTCTGGATGCAACAGACGAACGCGCCTGATCCTTCTGAATCGATTAGCTGTGCTTAACAGCTCTGTAGCTGTCCTCTATCTCGAGTTAAGTCCAATATACCGACAACGCGTATCAAGATGACTCGAAACGGTCGATCCCGCCACAGTGCTTTTCGATTGTACTATTCACCCGATCGAGCTGAGATCAAGATGGCGAGCGGAAATAAGATCGAATATCATGGGAAGAAATACTAGGGCTCTAACGAATGTTCAAATTTTGAGAACATAATTTTCAACTGAGCAAAAGTCACCAAAAGTTCCGTCGAGTTTTTTCGAGCCAACTAGCCCGCCAGTGCGTCCGAACTGGGAACCGGCGGTAAACCGTCAACCAGGTACCGCCGGGCACCTCGTAGAGCTCTTTTCTTGCACAGCGCTCCTCGAAACACATCAAGAAAGCTTCTGAAGCGAGAGCCGAAAAACTCGAAAAATCACGATTTTCGGTTTCCATCCAAAACCGGTTCCTGCAAGTCTTTCGATAGTAATACTGCAGCTACGGACTTGAAAATTTAACTGGCAGACGCGTCATAACCCACTATACGTGAGAAAAATATGGTTTCTCAAAATGAACTGTCAAATATCTTTCAAATCTTGGCAAAACCGACCCAAAGTCACCACTTCGTCTCTGAAGGCCGGGTCGGCCAACTAGCTCCACCCCGCGCCGGAATTCCTCTAGCTCATCGACGGCGAAGAGCTCTACGAGATATGAAGTCGGTTCCGGGAAGTCAACTAACACTTACACTGGCTCTAGAGAGCTGAGCTGCTCAGGGATCAAAGTTTATATGCCAATGCTTGGCGTGAAAATATGCTTTCTCAAAATAAATGGTCAAATATCTTTCAGATATTCGCAAAACCACCCAAAAGTTGTCACTTTGTCTCTTCTGGTTGGGTCGACCAACTAGCTCCACCCCGCGCCCCTCTGGCTCATCGATAACGAAGCTCTACGAGGTATTACTCTTAAGCTTCCAGCAACTAGCTAAGGGAAGCTCTACAAGTTACTTTTCTTTGCCAACTAGCTCTCCAGCGCGCCGGAATTACTCTTAAGCTTCCAGCAACTAGCTAAGGGAAGCTCTACGAGTTACTAGCTCCAGCCCGCGCCCGAATCCTCTAGCTCATCGATGCCGAAGAGCTCTACGAGGTACTAGCTCCACCCCGCGCCGGAATTCCTCTAGCTCATCGATGCCGAAGAGCTCTACGAGGTACATTGTCAGCAAGCTCTACGAGCCCCCCGGCGGTAAGAAAGGTTGACGGTATACCGCCGGCGCCCAGTAACTCGTAGAGCTTCCCTTCGCAAGTTATTGCTGGAAGCTTGAGAGTAACTCGTAAAGCTTCCCTTAGTAAGTTATTGCTGGAAGCTTACCTCGTAGAGCTCTTCGCCATCGATGAGCTAGAGGAATTCCGGCGCCGGGTAGAGCTAGTAACTCGTAGAGCTCCCCTTAGCAAGTTATTGCTGGAAGCTAAGAGTAATTCCGGGGCGCCGGAGAGCTAGTTCACACGAAAAATCTCGACGGACCTTTTGGTGACTTTTGGTCGGTTGAAAATTTTGTTCTCGAAATTCAACAATTCGTTTCAGCTCTAGTATTTTTTCCCATGATATTCGATCATTTTCCCGCTCGCCATCTTGATCTCAGCTCGATCGGGTATATTTTACTACCAAAAAGCAGGCAGGCGGGATCGGCCGTTTCACGTCATCTTGACCCGGGATGACGGTTTTCTGAACATAATTGAGCTGGAGGACAGCTACAGAGCTGGTAAGCACAGCTAATCGATTCAAAATCATCAGGCGTGTTCGCCTGTTCAATCCAGAGGTCTGAACTCGGTCTGCTAGCCGAGCTAGGTCCGCAAACCTATTTGTATTATTCGAGTCATCTTGACAGACCCTGTCGGTTTTCTGTGCTTAACTCGAGCTATATATAGGATAGCTACAGAGCTCGTACTTGCAGGAACTGATTCAGAATCATCAGTCGCATTGGTGTGTTGAATTCAGAGATCTGCACTCGGAACTATTCGCATTGTCCGCCTGTCGAATCCAGAGCTCGCAACTCGGTCTGCTGCCCGAACTAGGTCTGCGAAACTATTCGTATTGTTCGAGTGATCTTGAGAGATGCTCTCGGTTTTCTGTACTTAACTCGGCTGTAGGGGGGCTCCAGGGCTGGTAATCACGGATATTGATTCTCAGACATGAGACGCGTCCGCCTGTCACATTCAGAGGTCTGAACTCGGTATGATACTCGAGCTGTGTTTGCAAAACTATTCGTTTTGTTTAGAGTTCTCTTGAAAGATTCTGTCGATTTACGCACGTAACTTGGGCTGTAGCTGAAAACTTATTCGTTCTGCATTTTTCCCATTATATATTGTCAGGAAGCTCTACGAGTCCCCTGGCGGAAAGACTTGGTAGCGCCCATTGGTGGCGTCCACTGGGCGCCGGCGGCACAGCGTCAACCTTTGTTTTTTTTTTTTGGGGGGGGGAGGCTGACCAGGCACCGAGCGCCCCAGCGCCCGTTAAGTGCCTACCTAGTCTCTCTGCAGCTGGAAGTCTTGGGCCACCTGGGCTGCGGCCCGCAAGAGGCCCTCGAGGCCCGAAAGCTCAGCGTCAGTGATACTGCTATGGGAGGGGAGTGCCTGTGCACAACGCCCTACTACTTCCCATATAATTGGACAAGGAGAGGAGGCTTGGGGGAAGAGGGAGACTACACGAGCTCTCTTATCTCTATGTTCAGGGTCAGGGTACGGATCATGGAAGCGAGGGATATATCCAATCTGCAGAAACCAACCAACGCCCACACCTTGGGCACACACTCCGCCATCGAAGGATCCGCGGAGGCCGATAACTCGAAAGTTGTCTTGAACATCAGGACGGAAGATATGGTGGTGGAACAGCTCTCTGAATATCTGGCCTTCCCGTGCTAAATGGGTAAGTTCATCAGCTACTGTATTACTCTCCCGATATATGTGTCGAATAAAGTCATTGCCCCATGAGGGGGGTCGTACTCCTTCCTCCTCCAATTCTTCCAAAAGAGAAATAATATTTGCAACCCGCCTACGATAAGAAGCCCCATCTCCTCCTTCTCCTCCTTCAACCTTCCAGAGACCGTTGATCCAATTACAGATAAGAAGCGAATCGCCCGTCAGCTCCAGACCGATCCCATCATCACTCAGATCCCAAGTCGGCTCCTGTTCATTGTTCGAGGCCAATCTCTGGGCCAGCTTCTCAGACTCCTTCACCGACAAAGGACGAGCCATCATCTCCTCCCCCCTCTCCTTTATGTAATCTCCTCGTCCTTCAGTTCCTCCACGGACAACAAACAAGTCAAACAGAGAACTCAAAGTACAAGCTTCCAGGAACTGCCTGCAATACTGAACGAAGTCAGAGTAAGAGAAAGAGCAAGCCCTCCACCACCGATCCTCCAGATTCACAAACGAGGGAAATATCGTCTGGAACATGAAACACCAAGGATGTTCACCCGTCGCCCTCCCCTTAGCACTGCCTAATCGTGTCAGTTTCGAGGCCTCCTTCCACTTCCACTGGGAACGCAAACATTCTGACTCAAGTGTCCTTTTCTCCTCCCACCTCGGGGTACAACACATCAGAAGCCGACGTGCGTCTCGATGCGCTCGAGGAAACACCGTCTGTTGTCCAGGTCCAGGGACTGCCACCCTCCGACGCTTCGGGGGGGGCCTGGGGGGATCCCTAAGCCCCCCCCGCTCACAGGGAACTTCATTATCTCGAGAAGAAGAGGCCCTATCAGAGGGCAGAGCAGAAGAGACCATCCCATGCATATCTGAAGAGACCACACCCATCCCATTCGTATCTGAAGAGACCGCACCCATCCCATTAGTAACTGAAGAGACCGCACCCATCCCATTGGTAACTGAAGAGACCTCAACCATCCCATTGGTAACTGAAGAGACCGCGACCATCCCTGGGCTCAGCTCCGACTCAGAAATCTGATATCCGCTATCAGCATTGGCTCCGAAATATGATGCTATGTCCGCTCCAAGCTGCCACAAGGAATAAAGGACTCTCTGTACTGCGCTCTGGCACTTGGCTTCAAAGAACATCCGTCTAGCAATTCTGAGTCGAGCTGGCTTCCAAACTACCCAACTTTCGGAGGCTGGCCTTTGGGGTGACGTCATCTGGTAAAGGCAATTTCCCTCAAAGACATTCAGGCTATGCAAAGAGTCCCTGTCCCAACTAATACCTTGACTTCCATAAGTAAGAATGCTCTGAACCCGAGTGATATAACGCCTACACTTGGCCGAAAAAGGGACTGCCTTCGATCTAAAATAAGCTGCATGCGCATGAAAGGCTCGTCGTGCAGACCCGATCCGTCGCTGAAGGTCTTGGTGTGTCTCCCTATAGCTACAGTATATGCTGTTCCCCAAGACATTCATCTCGTCAACTACTTTGAACGGCACCATCTGATCCCGAACCCGAACCAGGATAGGATATTTTGGCTTCTCCGAGAAACCGATAAACGCGACCTCGAGCGACTCGATCTTCCATTCGAATCCCCATCCCCGCAGAATCTCTGTCATTTCTCCTACCTGTCGCCTAAACTCCTCCGCCGAAGATCCCAAGATATAGATATTGTCAGCATATAGCAAGTGGTGTACAGGAACCGAGGCCGAAACTTCTCCCACCGAATTTGGATCCAGACAATGAAACCCAATCCCCTGCTCATCCCAAAGCTTAAATAAAGGAGCCCACATCGCAACAACAATCAGGTTCCACAAGGAGGGGCTGTCGTTCCCGCCTGTCCTGATATGGGCATCGATTCCCACATCCGGCAGCTGAAGCCCCTGAAAGAGAAGCGAAGTGACCTCACACGGCATAGGCACGAGCACCCCGTACTGGAGCCAAGAAGGGATAGAGAGGGTGTCGAACGCACGCTTGACCGTCGAAATTTTCGCGTTCTGGAATGCTTGTTTCACGTCAGCTGACCCAAGAACCAGGCGTCGATCCTTCCCCCACTGTGAGGCATGTTGGGCTGCTGCCTTAAGTCCTGCAAATATCTCTGTGCACGATCTTTTGGGAACGAAGCCGAATAGTGATGCATGAGTGCCGGCATGGAGACAATAAGGTTCAAGCAGGATCGAGAGGCAAGTACTGTACCATTTCTTAAAGATACTCTCCACAGAAATACGTCTCGTATCAGAAACATCACATATCGGATAAGATTTGGGAAGTAGCGTCGTCAATGTTCGATGCCACGAAGATGGAGGTACAACAGTGCCACGTAAGATATCACAAAATAAACGCTTGATAGTGCGAACGGCTCTCCACGGCAGCGCTTTGACTATTTCTGCCCCCACCCCGTCGGGCCCCGTGGCTTTTCCAGGGTTGAGTCGAGCTCGGGCCCGAAGGACCACCACCATCGTCAGCGTCGCCTCCTGGGGTCTGGGGGACCCCTGGAGCTCCTCCCTGAGGCCCTGGACAATCTCGATCGACCGCAGACGTTCCTCCTCATCCTCGCAGACGTTCCTCCTCATCCTCGCAGACCTCGCAGACCTTTGTTACCGCCGGGGGACTCGTAGAGCTTCCTGACAACATAATGTAGAAAAAATACACTGACAAAATATTTGTTCAGCCCAAGCAAGTTCAGACCTCTCGGATTCAACAGCCGAACGCCCCCCGATGCTTCTGAATTGTCTTCTGTACGAGCTCTGCAGCTCTCCCACAGCCCGAGTTACGTGCGTAAATCGACAGCACCTCTCAAGATGACTCCAACAATACGAATAGTTTGGCAAACCCAGCTCGAGTATCTGACCGAGTTCAGACCTCTGCATGCGACAGGCGGACGCGTCTGATGTATCTGAATCGATTCCTCTGATAACGAGCCAGCCCTGAAGCCCCCCCCTACAGCACGAGTTAAGCGCAGGAAACCGACAGCGGGATGACTCGAACAATACGAATAGTTTCGCGGACCTAGTTCGGGCAGCAGACAGAGTTCGGAGCTCTGGATTCGAAAGGCCGACGCGCCTGATGTCTCCGAATCGATTTCAGTGATTACCAGCCATGCGGCCCCCCTACAGCCAAGTTAAGTGCAGAGAACCGACAGCATCTCTCAAGATGACTCGAACAATACGAATAGTTTCGCGATTCTAGATCGGGCAGCAGACCGAGTTCAGAGCTCTGGATACGACAGACAACGGCCACTGATGATTCTGAATCAGATTCTGTACGCATCAGCTCTGCAGCTGTCCTGTAGCTAGTTAAGTACAGAAAACCGAGAGCGCATGTCAAGATGACTCGAATAATACGAATAGGTTTACGGACCTAGCTCGGCTAGCAGACCGAGTTGAGACCTCTGGGTTCAACAGGCGAACGCGCCTGATCATTCTGAATCGATTAGCTGTGCTTACCAGCTCTGTAGCTGTCCTGAAGCTCGAGTTAAGTACAATATACCGACAGCGCGTATCAAGATGACTCGAAACGGCTGATCCCGCCCGTGTGCTTTTTGGCAGCACAAGGTACCCGATCGAGCTGAGATCAAGATGGCGAGCGGGAATAAGATCGAATATCACGGGAAAAAATACTAGAGCTCTAACGAATGGTTGAATTTTGAAAACAACAGTTTCAACCGACCAAAAGTCAGCAAACTGGGCGCCGGCGGTAAACCGTCAACCTTTCTTACCGCCGGGGGACTCGCAGAGCTTCCTGACAATATATAAGGTCGACAAAAATTGCAGAGAACGAATAGTTTTTCAGCCCAAGAGATTTCAGACCTCTCGATGCAACAGCCAAACGCCCCCCGATGCTTCTGGATTGTCTTCTGCACGAGCTCTGTAGCTCTCCTAGCCCGAGTTACGTGCGTCAATCGACAGCACCTCTCAAGATGACTCGAACAAAACGAATAGTTTGGCAAACCCAGCTCGAGTATCTGACCGAGTTCAGACCTCTGAATGCGACAGGCGGACGCGTCTGATGTCTCCGAATCGATTCCTGTGATTACCCGCCCTGCAGCCCCCCTACAGCCCGAGTTAAGTGCAGAAACCCGACAGCATCTTTCAGGATGACTCGAACAATACGAATAGTTTTGCGGACCGAGTTCGGGCAGCAGACCGAGTTCCGAGCTCTGGATTCCACTGGCGGACGCGCCTGATGTCTCAAAATCGACTGCTGTCACCACCAGCACTGCAGCCCCCCTTCAGCCCGAGTTAAGTGCAGAAAACCGACAGCACCTCTCAAGATGACTCGAACAATACGAACAGTTTCGCGATTCTGGATCGGGCAGCAGACCGACTTCAGAGCTCTGGAGTGAACAGACAAACGCGACTGATGATTCTGAATCGGTTTCCGTAAGTATCAGCCCTGTAGCTGTCCTATATCTCGAGTTAAGTACAGACAACCGAGAGCGCCTGTGAAGATCACTCGAATAATACGAATAGGTTTGCAGACCTAGTTCGGCTAGCAGACCGAGTTCAGACCTCTGGTTGGAACAGCCGAACGCGCATGATCATTCTGAATCGATAAGGTGTGCTTACCGGCTCTGTAGCTGTCCTATATCTCGAGTGAAGTTCAGTATACCGACAGCGCGAATCAAGATGACTCGAAACGGCCGATCCCGCCGCAGTGCTTTTTGGCCTCCTCCTCCTCCTCCTCCTCCTCCTCCTACTCTCCCCTCCTCCTCCTCCTCCTCCTCCTCCTCCTCCTCCTCCGCCTCCTCCCTCCTCCTCTCTCCTCCTCCCTCCCCCTCCCCCCCCTCCTCCTCCTCCTCCTCCTCCTCCTCCTCCTCCTCCTCCTCATCCTCCTCCTCCGCCTCCTCCTCCCCTCCTCCTCGCCTCCCCCGCCCCTCCCCCCCCTCCCCTCCCCTCCCCTCCCCTCCTCTCCTCTCCTCTCTTTTCCTCTCCTATCCTCTCATCTCCTCTCCTCTCATCTCCATCCCTCCCTCCCCCCCTTCCCTCCTTGCCTCCCCCCCTCCCTCCCTCCTCCCCTCCCCCTCCTCCCTCCTCCCTCCTCCATCCTCCCTCCTCCCTCCTCCTCCTCCTCCTCCTCCTCCGCCGGCTCCTCCTCCTCCTCCTCCTCCTCCTCCTCGAGCTGAGATCCAGATAGCGAGCGGGAATAAGATCGAATATCACGGGAAAAAATACTAGAGCTCTAACGAATGGTTCTATTTCGAGAACAAAATTTTCAACCGACCAAATTTCGCAAAATATCGGTCGATGTTTTCCCTGCCAACTAGCTCTCCAGCGCCCCGGAATTACTCTTAAGCTTCCAGCAATAACATGCTAAAGGAAGCTCTACGAGTTACGAGGTTTCCGGCGGTGAACCGTCAACCTGGTCACCGCCGGAAACCTCGTAGAGCTCCTTCCACGCGTAAGAGTGCTAAGAGTCGAGAGAGAGCTTCTGGAAGCATTTCTCGAAAAAGGAAACAATGTTTTTTTTCGTGTCGACATGGAGATGGTTCCTCCAAGTGTTTTGATAGTAAAAGTGCGCCTACAGAGCTCAAACTAAGACAGGGAGGCCCTCATAGTCGTTTACAGGTGCGAAAAATCTGCTTTCTCAAAATGCATTGTCAAATATCTTTCAAAAAATTGCAAAACCACCCAAAAGTTATCACTTTGTCCTTTCTGGCCGGGTCGACCAACTAGCTCCACCCCGCGCCGGAATTCCTCTAGCTCATCGATGCCGAAGAGCTCTACGAGGTACTTGGTAGCGTCCAAAACCCGGAGAGCAAAGAGACCCTTTCGGGACTGGGCGCCGGCGGTAAACCGTCAACCTTCCTTACCGCCGGGGGACTCGTAAAGCTTCCTGAGTATATATAATGTCGAAAAAAACCACAGAACGAATAGTTAGCCTAAACGATTTCAGACCTCTCGATGCAACAGCCAAACGCCCCTCATGCTTCTGGATCGTTTTCTGTGCGCACGAGCTCCGTAGCTCTCCTACAGCCCGAGTTACGTGCGAAAATTGGCAGCACCTCTCAAGATCACTCGAACAATACAAATAGTTTCGCGAATCTAGCTCGAGTATCAGACCGAGTTCAGACATCTGAATGCAACAAACGGACGCGCCTGATGTCTCCGAATCGATTCCTGTGATTACCAGCCCTGCAGCCCTCTTACAGCCCGAGATAAGTGCAGAAAATCGACAGCACCTCTGAAGATGACTCGAACAATACGAATAGTTTCCCGGATCTAGCTCGGGCAGCAGGCCGAGTTCAGGGCTCTGAATGCGACAGATGGAGGCGACTCATGTCTTCGTCGATTGGAGTGATAACCAGCCCTGCAGCCGCCTTGCAGCTCGAGTTAAGTGCAGAAAACGGACAGCATCTCTCAAGATGACTCGACGAATACGAACAGTTTTGCAAACCTAGCTCAGCACTCCGAGTTTACAAGCTCTGGATTCGGCAGGCGGACGCGTCTGATGTCTCCGAATCGATTCCTGTGAGTACGAGCCCTGTAGCTCCCCTACAGCCCGAGTTAAGTGCAGAACACTGACAGTACCTCTCAAAATCACTCGAACAACACGAATAGTTTCGCGAAGCTAGCTCAGGCAGCAGACCGAGTTCAGACCTCTAGATTGGACAGACGAACGCGCCTGATGTTCGGAATCGATTTCTGTGAGAATGAGCTCTGTAGCTTCCCTACAGCTCGAGTTAAGTACAAAATACCGACAACGCGTACCAAGATGACTCGAAACGGCCGATCCCGCCGCAATGCTTTTTTGCAGAGATATTTACCCGATCGAGCTGAGATGAAGGCGAGCGGGAATAAGATCGAATATGGTCAGAAAAAAAAACTAGATCTCAAACGAATTGTTGAATTTCAAGAACAAAATTTTCAACCGACCAAAAGTCAGCAAAAGGTCTGTTGAGATTTTTCTTGCCAACTAGCTCTCCAGCGCGCCGGAACTGGCGCCGGCGGTGAACCGTCAACCTGGTCACCGCCGGAAACCTCGTAGAGCTCCTAGCACGCGAAAGAGTACTGAGCATCAAAAGAGAGGGCTTCTGGAAGCATTTCTCGAAAAAGAGAAAACATGATTTTGTCATGTTGACATAAAGTTAGTTGCGCCAAGTGTTTTGATAGTAAAACTGCATCTAGAGAGCTCATATTAAAACGCAGAGACCCTCATATTCGTTTACAGGTGCAAAAAATCTGCTTTCTCAAAATAAATGGCCAAATATCTTTCAAATATTCGCAAAACCACCCAAAAGTTGCCATATTGTCCTTTCTGGCCGGGTCGGCCAACAACTAGCTCCACCCCGCGCCGGAATTCCTCTAGCTCATCGATGCCGAAGAGCTCCACGAGGTATGAAGTCGGTTCCTCCAAGTGAACTGGTACTGAAAATGACTCTAGAGGGCTGATCTGCTCAGGGAACAAAGTTTATATGTCAATGCTGGGAGTAAAAATCTGCTTTCTCAATGACTTGTCAAATATCTTTCAAATCCTAGCAAAACCTACCAAAAGTTATCACATCTTTTTCTGGTCGGGTCGGCCAACTGGGCGCCGGCGGTAACCCGTCAACCTTGGTTACCGCGGGGGGACTCGTAGAGCTTCCTGAGCATATATAACGTCGAAAAAATTAGGGAACGAATAGTTTTCAGCCTAAACGACTGGGAACCGGCGGTAAACCGTCAACCTGGTTACCGCCGGGAAACTCGTAGAGCTCTTTTCATGCACGGCGATCGTCGGAGCACATGGAGAAAGCTTCTGGAACGGGCAGAAAAAACTCAAGAAATTACGCTTTTTAAAATTTATCCAACGTCGATTCCTGCAAGTCTTTTGATAGTAATATTGCAGCTACGGACCTGTAAATTTTACTGGCAGACGCGGCATAACCCACTACACGTAAGAAAAATACCGGTTCTCAAAATGAATTGTCAAAACCGACCCAAAGTCATCACTGGCGCCGGCGGTGAACCGTCAATCTGGTCACCGCCGGGAACGTAGAGCTCCTCCCACGCGTGAGAGTGCTCAGAGTCGAAAGAGAGAGCTTCTGGCGGCATTTCTCAAGAAATTGAATTTTTCTTTTATGTCCACAAGAAGTTGGTTCCGCCAAGTGTTTCGATAGTAAAAGAGCGCCTACGGAGCTCATATTAAGACGCAGAGGCCCTCATAATCGTTTACAGGTGCGAAAAATCAGCTTTCTTAAAATAAACTGGCGCCGGCGGTGAACCGTCAACCTGGACCGCCGGTAACCTCGTAGAGCTCCTAGCACGCGCAAGAGTGCTGAGCATCAAAAGAAAGGGCTTCTGGAAGCATTTCTCGAAAAAGAGAAAACAATATCTTTTTCATGTTGACATAAAGTTAGTTGCGCCAAGTGTTTTGATAATAAAACTGCATCTAGAGAGCTCATATTAAGACGCAGAGGCCCTCATATTCGTTTACAGGTGCAAAAAAATCTGCTTTCTCAAAATAAATGGTCAAATATCTTTCAAATATTCGCAAAACCACCCAAAGTTGCCAAAAGTTGTCATTCGCAAACCACCCAAAACATGTTTTTTTCATGTCGATATAAAGATGGTTCCGCCAAGTGTTTTGATAGTAAAAGTGCATCTAGAGAGCTCATGTTAAGACGCAGAGGCCCTCGAAGTCGTTTACAGGTGCGAAAAATCTGCTTTCTCAAAATAAATTGTCAAATATCTTTCAAATTGGTTGGGTGTTGGGGTCGGCTACACAGGGCGCGTGCGCCCTAGCCGTGCAGAGCCCCTAGGGTCCCTCACGCCCTCTCAACCTCTTTGGGGTTGGAGGCCCGAGGATCTCAGAGATAATCTGCCGAACACCTTGGAGCAGGCGTTCACAAGCTGTGAGCTCGCTATCAGTAACAGTGGCCCCCAGAGGGAGTAAAGAAGCCTCCTGGAAAACTCGTCGCCAGTGGTTGTCCCCAAATGAGACCTCCACATAGCAACCTAGAGCAGAGCCTTCCACACTCACGCCACCGTCCCATCCTCCACGGATACGTTTGATACAATGTCTCTGTTGTCGTAGATATCTGAAGTCAATCCATCTTCCCGTCCTTCCCCTCCTCGCCTCCCATGTCAACTCATCCGCAACACAATTGAACTCTCTGTAGATATGCTTCCACGGATCCGTCCCTACAGTGGCACACCTGATGTCGTAATCCTCCGCCAGTTGATTCATATCGTTTTGTAGACCGTGCACTCTCCTGCGGTACGAACGATCACGGCATTCCCAGATCCCTCGGGCCCAGTTCACCACACACATACTATCACCAGTCATTTCAACCAACAATGAGCTCTCCAAGCCCTCCTGCCAGACAGTTTCGTTGTTATATCCGTGGGCAATCCTACGGGCGAGCCTGTCGGAGTCCTCAGGGGAGTCCCACGTATCCACAGGGCAAGGAGCACAGGGCGGTTTCCTGAAGATGGGCTCCCATCGAGGCTGTATTTTTGTCATGCACGCAACTACATTCCACCAGTCCGTCGCATTCCACTTGATGCTGAACCAGCGTAAATTACCACTTGGTAGCGTCCAAAACCCGGAGAGCGAAGAGAATCTCGGGGACGGGAAATCTTTTCTGGAGCGCCTTGGGAGCTCCCCTGGAGCGTGGCGGAACCGCTGCCAGAAACGCTTCCATGCGTGCCTGCACGCATGCAGGCACGCGTCGAATCTTGCCGGAGGCTCTTCCGGACACGTTGCCGGGTCGAACGAACTGCTGCGGGGATTCTGGAGCGCCGCGGAGGAGCTCCTGGCGGGCACCACCACCGTCCGGCTTCTAATCTTAAACCCTTTAGCTCTCAGCGAGCTCTCCGGGAACTGGGCGCCGGCGGTAAACCGTCAACCTTTGTTTTTTGTGTTTACGCGGGCTGGCGAGGCGCTGGTCTTCAGCGCAGCCCGTGTCAGCTACGCAGCTAGGCATTTGAGCAGCAGTGAAACGAGCACCTACCCACGGAGGCGGGCTGAGGTGTCATGTAACTTGGCTAATCTTGAAAATGATTCCCGAGCCCAGGAGGGCGGAGGGATAACACACCATCAAGAAGCAAAATCGCTGTCATCAAATTGCTGAAGCTGTATGCGTATGGCACGTGTCAATGCTTCGGCAGCGGACAACTCACATTCGGTGATCGTGGCGCCTGGCTCCAACCAAGCAGCAGCAGCAGCGTCTCTCCAAATCAACGGTGTGTCAGCATGATAATGTAGAGAAGAAGAGGTCGGGTAAGGGGAGCATCGTGTAGAATACACTCCATGCCGAGACGCCCGCGAAGACATGTTGAGATAGCCAATCTGCATCCAGTAACCGCACGCACTGCCCTTGCTGCACACTCCCCCGTCGTACCCCCCACGACAGGCGACTACCTTTAAAGAGTCTCGTTCGAAAGGATATCGATGGCAATAGTTATGATGAAATGTGTGGCCATCTCTGGCCAAATGAGTAAGTTCGTCTGCTCGGGTGTTTGCTTCACGAAATTCATGTACAAATATGTCTCGCCCAACGTTCGATGCCCGTGCTCGGTGTGATAAGCTAAGTGCGTACATGTCGTTGACACACCTGTGTACACGCCCACGATATGCACGATTATGACAACGCCAACGCCCCGTAAGCCAGCTCTGAACCAGCAAAGAATCTCCCTTGATCTCAATGCCACCTCCGTTCGACATAATATCAAACACAGCTTCCCGTTCATTGATGATCGCCAAACGTCTTGCTTGCTTCATGTTCTCCTCCTCCGTCGCCTCCTCGTTCCTTCCTGTTCCCTCCTTACATTCTCTCCCAACAACTCCTCCTGGTACATGTTTCCAATTTGTGCAGAAGTACTCGAATATCTTAGGCCTACCATACGTGCGTAAAAGTGCTTCCCATGTCTGCAGAAATGTGGCATATCCTGGTCGGAAGGTCTCCCACCATTCATCCCCATGAATCTGCATGCACGGGTACTGCCAAGTCCGCTGCCCAACACTATCCCCTCCAGCACGCAGCCGTTTGCCTTCAGAGGCGCGCCTACGATCTCCATGACAGCGGAGACATTCTGTGAGGGCCATGCGGTGCGCTTCCCAAGTCTTGTGTGTACAAAGCAGTGCCGTGCGAGAATCAACAAATGCACGTCTCGTGGTATCAGGATGTGGCTCAATCTTGCGTGCAACACGTCGGCCGTCGACGCCATCATTGTGCTGGGAGCTGCTCGAGACCCCATCATCACAATTTACTCCTGAACCTGGGCCTCTCCACCGGGGAGGCCCAGGATTTGTGAAGGCAAAATTGCCATAAACCGTGCTGACCGAATGCGCGACACTCCAACTCTTCCACGCCACGATCTGGACGATGCTAGGAAATCCCAGCGAGCAGAAAGAAGCCCTCGCTGTGTCAAGCATGTCGGGCTTCCAGACCTCCCATCTTTGTCCCGCAGGCTTCCGTCGACAATGCATGGCCAGTAGGCATCTGCCCTCAAAGGTATGAAGCAATCGAACACCTTCAGGGTCCAGCGTACATGTATCCAGTCCGTATGCTAATACACTCTGTACCAGGCTCTGATACCGTCGATACCGCTTACGAAGAGGGAGAGCACGACAACGATAATACTTAGCTTGCCCATAAAACGCGCGTCGTGCACACTCAACCCGAAATTGTATGTCTTCGTGCGTGCCCCCGTACTGCTGCGAGACGACCGTTCCCAACACATTCAGCTGAGAGACTGACTTGAATGGGACCTGCACCCCCTGGATATCAGCAAAGAAAGTAATGGTATCGCGGTCGCCCACCACCATCGATTCAAGTGAATCTGACTTCCACTCTAGTTCCCATGTACGTAAAGCGTGAGTAAGTGTGTTGATCATCAGCTGCATCTGAGCCGATGTACTGGCCACGAGATATATGTTATCTGCCCATATCGCATGATTGTAAATATGTGCGCGCGTCATGTCGTGCATGTTACTGTACGGGATCTCCACACCTATACGTTCGTTATCCCACCGCTCTATGACCTCCGCCCACATGGCCAACACCACACAGTTAAAGCACAGCGGAGATTCGGTACCCCCCGTTCTGAGAGAGCGATCCCATCGTACCCCACCTAACTCCAGGCCCTCGAACGTGAGCGTGCCCGTCGTGTCAGTTAAGGGCTCGATCATAGCATATTGTAGCTGTACTGGTATGTTAAGCATGTGCATCGCGCGTGCCAAGGTAGTGAGCTTAACATGGTCGAAGGCTCGTGCTATATCACATGAACAGAAGAACGCTTTCCTATCTTTCCCCCATACGCTCGCATGCTGTGAGATGGCCTTAAGGGGTCCCGCTACTTCCCACGTCCTCCGATCCTGTGCGAATCCATACAAGCCCAATCGCCCCATGTACTGTTCAGCATGCCTCTCGATAAGGATAGTAACACAGGTGAGGTACCACTTTCCTAACGTGTTCTGTACAACTATATTGCGTGTTTGTGTGAGCGAATCTAGATTCACAAGCTTGGGCATCAGCGTGATGAGTACCTCTCTCCAGCAATCAGGTGACCGACGATGACCATCAAAGATATCCCGAAACACATGGAAGATCTGGCGAACAGCTCGCCACGCCAAAGCCTTCAAGAGCTCCACGCTGACCCCATCAGGACCGCAGCTCTTGCCAGATCTCAATCGTGCACGTGCTTCGTTCACCACCCCCATCGTGAGCTGCATGCGCATGTCGTGCATCGTGCTGCTGCTGCTGTGTGCCCTAGCTGCTCGTGCACGTCGTCGTAAGTCTGATACCAGCTCGCTGTTCCTCATCCTCTCCTCTTCGCTCGTCATCGTGTTCAAGCTGTGCTGCTTCATCCCCTCCTCCACCCACCTCTTACGATCCTCCGTCATCTCCCCGTCGATCTTCAGAGACTTGGCATTCACTTTCTTGCTTTTGCGAGGGTTCGCGAAGGTATACTCGATCTCACTACGCCTATCTGCATTGACCAGGGGCCTCATAAGTTCCCTCAGGCGCTTTCTCTCATCACGATTCCCACGGGCTCCACGATACTGATGCTGAAGATCTGCTAGCTCTTTGGACTTAGCATGTGCACGATGCGCAGAGGAAGGCGGGTTGAGCAAAGGCAACGCATGCTGATGTAAAGACTTCGCGATCTCCTCAGGGCGTGTGGCCTCAATACCAATGTCCACCAACGCTCTGAAACAGAACTCCTCTCTGTGGGACTCGAATGCCCGGCGTGCCGTGACGCGTGGCCGAACAACCTGGTGTCGGTACATCTCCTGGGGTTCCCTTGGGGCCAACAGGGTTTTGATCACTGCATGATCGCTCAAACGTGCCACGCGCCCGTCCTGCAACCAACTGCACGAGAGATCTTTTACTGTCCACTGCCTGGGCGCCAAGATGTAATCTAAGACCTTTGTGGGCTCGCTCTCACCAAAGTGCCAGTAGGTCGGGACCCGTGCTTCAAAAGTGTTGATCGCAGCCAGCTCCTCCTCCTCCAACAACTCCTCAATCTGGTCCCTCATGCACACCTCCTTGGCCCTCCTGTCCTCCAAATCAATGGCCCCGTTCCGACCAAGTCCCCTCTCCCTCGATCTTCTGAGTCCTGGTCCCGTCACCCTCCTCCCATCTACCTCCAACTCTGGCGTGAGCTCCACATTGGCATCACAAGCAAGCAACAAGCGAAAGTGGTGGCCATGGTTGGCCTGAGCCTGTCGATGCAGGCGGCGTACATCATGCAGCATCCGTCTGCATATCTCTGGAGCGTCTGGATGAGACGCATCAGCAAAATAAGCGCTAGTAAAAACAAACTCCCGATCGATGAACAATCATCGCAACTCGATCTGCTTGATAAGAGCATATCACGTGGGGCAGGTGGCGACGTTTGAGAAGCACCACTGCCCGCATGCAAGTACTTTTTGAAACAGCATCCCACCCCAGACGCTGAATTAAGGTGTCATTGAAGTCAACGTTTTGACATTCTTGCAAAGCCACAACATTTAAGCCTACCCCATGTAGTGCTCGTAGAATAGCGTATGCCCGAGACTCGAGCCGCCCAGCTCTCGCAACATTGAGTGTGCCTGCCGCGAGAGTAGCGAGAGCCATGCTTCTGGATCTCTCGACGCACCCTCATTGTCCGAGTGCATCCTCCATTTCCTTATGGGTCGTGGCGATGCCGTATGTCATGACAACTTCGTTCCAGACCGTCTGATCAACAGTCCAAGTGCCCGTATCCTGTTTCCACTTGGCCAGCTCCATGCTTCTTTTGGTACGGAGACATGGGGGAATGGTCCACATCACACTGACCCCCTTTCCACTCCCAGGGACTCCCTTAATCTTCATTGTCGTTTCAGGATTCTTCGCAATGACCGTATCGCGCCAAACACCATGGAATCTGCCAACAGCATTGATGTGGTCTTCTTTCCATGGCGGTGCCTGTGTCTTGATCCGAATGGAGCCTCCAGCCGCACACGGTCTGTTGTCCATGTCTTTGAAAAGGTCCTGTGGCGTCGGACGGGCTCGAGACCTTTGCTCCTCAGTTCGATCCTCAGGCGGGATCAGAGCTTCCTCCCAAAACTTTTTGCACCTCCAGAGCACGTCTGACTCAGTACCAGTGGTAAACTTGATGCGGAAGTTTGCGAAGTTAGGACGATTCCCATTCATACGAAGCGTGCCAAGCTCATCAATCTTTGCACGGTCATCCTCTGGGAGGCTCATCTTCAAGTTGTGAATGAGAATGCCAACGTCACGATCTGAAATCATTTGTTCTGACCGTCGAATCGGATTCTTCCAGTCGATCACCCATCCACGAAAATCGATCCACTCTGGATTGAAGGCTCGGAATGGACGCCTGGCCTCGTTTGGCCAAGTCGCCTCACCCCCAAAGCCACCAGAAGTAGCACCAGTGGATACCCCAGAACCTGCAGCAAAATGAGACTTGAGCTCCAAAACCTGCTTCTCAAGATCTGTCATTCGTTTATCCATTTGAGCCTGGCCTTCAGCCATTCGTCGTTCAGCACTGTCCTGCCGCCGTTGCATGGTAGCCATATCATTAACCATGCCTGTCACCTTGCGGTCAGTAATTCTTTGCTGCTGCAGTTGCGCTTTCCCCATGTTGAAGAATTGTTGCATGGGATTCTTTTCGTCGAAAGCCAATTCGTGGATATCAGCATCTAGTTGATTGTCAGCGTCCATGTCATCAGCCCCCTCGTCTTCCCTCTTGCGACGGCTGCCCGACACTGGAAGCGCCATACTCGAATGGACACTCGTGCGACGGAGTTGTATGTTGTGGCCAACCTCAATGAACACTCGTGTAGCAGAGTCCACAGAAAAGTGCACAAGGAGCAAAACTGACAAGCTCTGGCAAGAATCAATCCCAAAGTATTGAGAGTTCCCCACCACTGGAGCAATACTGAGAAGCAATCTGAAATGTGCACCCGCGGTACTCAGGCAAAACCGACTCTGAAGCACCGTGTACAGTATGTGGAACCGAAGACTCCTTACTGCACAATGCAGCTCGAGACGAGGGGACCCCAGCGGTGAGGCCAGGCTGAGCAGGAGGTAAGCTCTGCTCAACCTTGGTTCTAGGCGTTCTAGGCGGGCCCTGGCAGGGTTAAGCTCCTTAGGAGCCCCAGACCCAGTCCTACAGGGGATATCCTGACAAACTCAGGATATGCACCACTCCTAAAAGGAGCTCTCGGGCAGCTTCAAGCTCAGCCTCTGTGATAGTGCATTGTGCTGGGAGAAGGAAGCTTTTGAGACCTACATTCTGGCGCCAGCCAGTCTGATTATAGTAAGAAGAGGAGGGGAGAGCACTACACACATGACAATCCAGATACCAGCCACAGCCTACGCCAAGAAACGATCTCCCACCATCAAAGCCTCCTTTGATCCCCGAGATCACAACCTTACAATCTTTCACATCCTGAAGAAAACAAGTGTCATAATGTTCGAAACATTCACCTCTCCGCGCGGCCCACGTTAATTCATCGGCACGAGTATTGCCCGCCCTATACACCCACTTCCACACATTCCGTCCTAAACTGGCAGCTCGTAGTCCGCATCTGTCGGCTAGATCGTTTGTAGTATCCTGCGCCCACATCACACGGTTAGCATACTTTCTATTAGTGATACTACTCAAGCCCTCCAACCACCTGATAACACATTGCGAATCCCCCATCAGTTCCACAGAAATCTTCCCTGGCACGAACTCAAATTCAGTATGATCCTGGAATATAGCAATGAGACGTTTGGCCAACTTATCTGGGTCCTCCTGCTTCTTAGTCATCTCCTCCTCCTCCGACTCCTTCCAGGGCATGGGGTCTTTCAATACACACAGGTTCAACATCTCAGGAGCGTCCTTCAAGACAGTCCTCACAAAGAATATCCAGCTAGCCTCATCCCAAGCAATACCGTCGATCCAGTACTTCCCCGCCACCTCTTCGAACACTCTGGCCCACGGACACATACCCAGAAGATTGGTTGACTGTCCCCTGGCTCTCGTCACCTCCCGTGCACTCTGTGTGTCCAGGGTCGCAATAAAGTCATCCCGCCTATCAGTCCATTCAAAACCTGCATGCAGCATGAGAAGCCTACTTTGAGCACCTCGGTCAACATGCCCCCCTTCACGAAAACGAAGCTTTCTCCCTGGGAAACGAACCTGCTTCTCCTGGACCCCGGCCTGCAACCTGGACGTGTTCTGAGACAACCCTTCACAAGCTCGTTTTGCCTCCCTGATGAGAGCACTCTTCCTCTTCCTCCTGTTAGGCTCCTCCACCTCCACCTCCATCATCTCCTCCTCCACGCTCTTCCCAATCAACTGAGACCCTCCCGTTGCAGGGATACTCAAGTCCTGCAGCGAGCCTGACATATTTTCAAAGCACTCCGTGGCAATATCCTTGGCCCACATGAACTGCTTGTGCAGGTACAGCTGGACCAAGGACGGTTTCCCTTCCTTGTGTAGCATCGAGCGCCCACGTCGAAACATACGTGTCATGAAGGTCGCGAAGTTCTCTCCATTGCGCTTCTGGCGCCAGCACATGCGAGAGAGCATCTTACCCTCCTCCTTGTGTAGAAGTCTCAATACGCCAATATCAGAAGATGAACCCTCAACTCCATAAAGAATCTGAACTCTCACTCTTGCATCATATCTTTTGAATTTACGTCGCCAAGGAATGACCATACTCTGATAATATCGTCGATCCCGCCAAAAAGCTGAGATACCTTTTTGCAGTCTGTATCGAATATCATGATAATCATCCAGTGTTCTATTCAGCTTTGTGCCCAAGACGATGATCTCGTCAACCTGCTTAAGTTCCACAGTGGTCTGGTTGACAGCTTCAGATGGCGACACATCCAGAGCCCCATTTGAACTTCCACACATATGGTTCCTAACACCCGAGCTTGAGCTTCCACACATATGGTTTCTAACACCTGAGCTGGAACTTCCCAATCTCTCCAGTCCTGGTGGTGTCATGGTAACCACGAGCGGGTCGAACACATTCTTCAGCGCGCCACCGTCCATATACTCGAGCGAGGTAGGCTTCCATCTGAGTCCCCATGCATGCAGTGGTACAGTGAGCTGCCAGATCATCTCCCTCAGTGCTGATCTAGAGTCAGTAATCAAAACAAAGTTATCCGCCCAAATGAAGTGCGAGATAGTGATAGAAGCAGCCTCGTGTGATAGCTTCAGGCCTCTACCTCTTCGTTCCCAGTCCAAGAGAACCTTGCCCAGACATGCAATCGTAACAATATTCCAGATATCAGGGCCTTCAAGGGACCCCGTTTTAATACATGAGCTCCACGGTAAGCTTTCTGATTCCACTGGACCAAATCGAAACGTCGCTGTTACATCTGCATTTTGCTCCAAAATCGCATACGCCAGCTCTGGGTCAACGTTGATATCATACATCGCTCTATCTGCCATCGGTATCGTGATGTTGTCGAAGGCGCACTCAACGTCTAGAACTCCCACACATGCATTCTCATGCTTACCCCAGAGTCTGGCATGTCTAATCAAGTTCTTCAATCCTGCTGTTATCTCGCTGCATTTCCGTCCCTCATGAAAATACAAATTGATTCCAGTCCGAGGCGTATTCTGTTCAACATGACGGTTGAGTAAGATACACAAACAAGCCATATACCATTTCGAAAGCACGCTATTGAGAGCCAGAGTACGCGTACTGGTGAACTCTGGCTTCTTCGTATCCTTCAAAATGAGCGTAGCTAATAATTTTCTCCAAGACGGCGGTGACTGCAATCGTCTAGCATACAATTGTTGGAAACAATCCAAGACCACTCTGAGTGCCTCCCAAGACAGACTACGTAAAAGAGCTGCTGATATACCATCATAGCCAACTGCTTTGCCCACCTTGAGGCGGGCTCTCGCTTTATGTAGAATACCCATCGTGATGGGAGAAGAAACTGCATTGAGTCGAGTGTGCTGGATTGCTCGCTGCTTAAGTCGAGCCAAGCATTCTACATTTTGTTGATGGAGTGTTTGACTGGAGTATTTCATCCGGGCAATTTTGGCGATTTCCTTTTTCCAGGACTCCCGATTCTCAGTCATGGTACCGTCAATTTTCATGTGTGTGACGACTGTGTGTGGTTTACCCTCATCCCGATACTTATATTCCAAGATACGCCTACGAAGTTCACGTCGGACCCGATTCCACCTACGCCGAGAATCTTTGAACTCCTTCTCATCCACCTCCCCCTTCTTCCACCTCTTGTGCACCCCATAGTGGTAGTCCCGAACCTCCTTCTCCTCCTCCGAGAGTTTCAGATCGTTGCCAATCGAGGTCTTCAGCTCGAAGAGCTTTTTGTCCTCAACCGCACCAGCCTTCAAACGCTCCTCGAAGATATCTAAAGAGATCGTCCTCCACCTAGTCTTGCACACCTGCTGCTCCATCAACCCCTCCTGGTCCTCAACCTTCTCCTCCTCTCTATCCCTCCTCCTTTTTGTCGCTCTTCTCCTCTCACACTCACTGTTCGAAATCCCCAGGACACGCTCAGCAATAACACGACGCACCTCCACATCTTTCCCTGGAATGGGTCTCCATCTCGCCAGGCTGCCAAGAACACGAGGTCCTTTACCAACGCGAGCAGGGGGTCCAGGGAGAAAACAACTAACCATCTTATGATCACTCCAACGGTCAACTCTCTTATCTCCGAGCGGCTTGACAAAATCGCATCTGGGGTCTAGTCCAGTGTGACACCAATCCTTAGGTACAGCTATGTAGTCCAGGACCTTATATGTATTCATGCTACTTCGGAAGGTCGCACATCTCTCACCGTGCGTGTTTATCAGGGTCAACTGCAGACGTGCCATGGCCATGCACAAGCTCCTACTCATGTAGTCTCTGTACTTCTCACGCATTTTCTCAAACCCTCCCTGGCTGCTCTTACTTGTGGAAGCCTGCACACCTTTCCCCGTGACCTGCACCCTATCAATGGTGACATCCTGGTGGACCTCAACATTCGCATCCATCATGATTACAACCTCCTTTATCCCAAACTTTTTCCTAAGCTCAATGATCATCTCAACAAGCTCTAGCAAGATGTCCTGATAGAAAGTAAACATACGATCCATTTGGGCAGCTGAGCGCCCATAGAACTCTACATGCGGCAAATACAATGAGGCAACTATTAGAGCACCGATTCTGGGACCCCGCAGGGCAACAACAACGAATCTTCTACGCTCTCTAGTCTCAAGAATGCTATCCTGCAACCCATTTGCAATCAAAACCCCTGCATTCCCCTCAATACATCTGCGATCGCGAGCATCATCCCCAAGAACATGTTGCGTGGACCACTTGGCTTCATACCCTAATTCGTGCACGAGGTACAACGGTACATTCTGGCACTCCTGGAGGCCGATAAGTTCCATCCCCTCATGTTTTAAGAAACCCAAGGCATTCAATGTTTCGGCTCCATCACCCTTCATTCTGATATTCCACGATGCGGTCCGAATCCGCTGTGGCCGTCGTCAGAAACGATTTTGTTGGTTGAGCTCGGTCTGCCAGTTCGCAACGTGGATCGACTTGCTGATCTTCTCAACCTCCGAGGTCTTCAACTTCCATCCCTCCTCGGATGACCACGTGCCCAGGCATACCCTGTTGCCCATATCATTCTTATTCGGAAAACCCCAAGCCCAGGAAATACTGGGTGGTCCATATTCCACCCTCACAGTAGCATTCAGCTCTTGAGGAGTACTGCCCTTACGCTTGTGATACGTGGCGATGAGCTTCGATCCCGCCTGTATTTGTTGAACCTTCCATGGGGCCGTCTCCACCTTCACACTGATGTAACTCTGGCTCGCTGGGCCCAGCTTATCTTCAGCCCAAAGCTCTCCAGTCCTGGACGTAACTGCTTCATGAATAGCGCGCTGAAGATCCCAAATCTGATCTTTCGTAATACTGCTCTCAAGAATGAACTTGATCCTGAACAAGCCATATGGTTTGCGTGTATTCTCTCTGTGAGTCGCCATATCATCAAGAACTTTCACTGGCACCTGCTTCGAGCGATCTTCAAAATTACAAAAGATATTCTCAACCATCCACGTGACAATCCTAGTACCCCTTTCCTCCGACATGATATTGTTCGTCCTCGCCGTCAGGTCCCTCGGATCTCCTGAAGTCCAGCCTTGCAAACTGATCCATCCTGGTTTGAAGTCGGCCCTGGTTTTGTTCCATTCGATACGTGAGGCTGTGAATCTCGTCGAACCTGACGATCCAGCCTCGGACGGTGGCCCTCCAGATCCAGCACCAAGATTCTGAGGGGGGCGTCCTTGGATGGCGGCAAAGAGCTGCGCATTTATTTTCTTCTGATCCTCCTGACCCTTCTGGAGATCAGAGATATCTTTTCGCAGCGGTTCCATTTCACGCTGGACATATTTGACCATCTCATTCTTAATATATGTGAAAGTCGCCTTCAACTCATCTTTCATCGAAGAGAACTCACCTCTGAGAATTGAAATCGTAACCACCTGCTCCTCACCAGCTGCTGCGCCTCTACCATGACCTTTTGCAGCAACATGGGGGGACTCTGGCGGACGAGCACGTTTTGTCCGCTCATCCGCTCCAGTCACAACATCACGTTTTCCAGGAAGAGCCATATCAGCATCCCCATCCCCCTTAAGTTGTTGCCCTGATACTACCGCTGCAGCAGCCGCCAGTTCACCTGCTTCCCCTTCAGCCTGCTGCTGCTGCCGAAGAAGTGCTGCCTGCTGTTCTTCAGTCGTCATCTCTGGAATGTCAAGGTGATTGCGACGTATCTGGTGATTAAGTGCCAGAACGAAATCGTCGATCTGATCGATATCCAAAGAATGACCTTCGTCCACTCCCAAATCTGAGAACTCGTCACCAACAATGGGGGCCTCCTGAGCCTGCGCCGTCTTTCTCCTCTTGTACACTCTGTCAAGTACCCTGAAATCGTACTCCGAAGGGGACCTCTTCTTCTCTCTCTCCGCCGTGACGAGTACTGAAGATCAATCCACAACAATGCTCAAGAACGCACAAGCGAGAGACAAAATTGGGATGTGTGGTATACAGTTCAGGTATGGAGAACAAAACTGAAACCCCTGACTGCACGATGCAGCTCGAGGAGCCCCCCGACGGGCCAAGGCCGGGGGAGAGCGGGAGGTAAACTCCGCTTCCCCAACCTTTGTTACCGCCGGGGGACTCGTAGAGCTTCCTTGAGCCAAAATGGCTAACATGTAGAGCTTCCTGACAACATGTACTGTTGAAAAAAAATCACAGAAAAAAAAAAAAAAAAAAAAAAAAAAAAAAAAAAAAAAAAAAAAAAAAAAAAAAAAAAAAAAAAAAAAAAAAAAAAAAAAAAAAAAAAAAAAAACCAGACAATTTGAAACCTCCGGATGGAACAGCCGAAAGCCCTCGATGCTTCTAGATTTTCTGTAGCTCTCCTACAGCCCGAGTTACGTGCGTAAATCGACAGCACCTCTGAAGATGACTCGAACAATACGAATCGTTTGGCAAACCTAGTTGGAGTATCAGACCGAGTTCAGACCTCTGCATGCGACAGGCGGACGCGTCTGATGTCTCTGAATCGATCCCTGTGATAACCAGCCTGCAGCCCCCCCTGCAGCCGAGAAATGCAGGAAACCGACAGCACATCGAACAATAGGAATAGTTTCGCGGACCTAGTTCGCACAACAGACCGAGTTCGCAGCTCTCGATTCGAAAGGCGGACGCGCCTGATGTCTCCGAATCGATTCCAGTGATTACCAGCCATGCAGCCCCCTTACAGCCCGAGTTCAGTGCAGAGAACCGACAGCATCGTCCAAGCGAGTCAAACAATACGAATAGTGTCGCGATTCTAGATCGGGCAGCAGACCAAGTTCAGAGCTCTCCAACAGACAACAGCCACTAATGATTCTGATTCGGTTTCTGTAATTATCAGCTCTGTAGCTGTCCTACAGCTCGAGTTAAACAGAAAACCGAAAGCGCCTGTCAAGATGATTCGAATAATACGAATAGGTTCGCGGACCTAGCTCGGCTAAAAGACCGAGTTCAGACCTCTAGGTTGAACAGTCGAACGCGTCTAATCATTCTACATCGATTAGCTGTATTGGCAGCTCTCTAGCTGTTATAAAGCTCTAGTTATGTTCAGAAAACCCTCAGCGCGCATCAAGATGACTCAAAACGGCTGATCCCGACCGTGTGCTTTTTGGCAGCAAAAGGTACCCGATCGAGCTGAGATCTAGATGGCGAGCAGGAATAAGATCGAATATCATGGAAAAAAATACTAGAGCTCAGACGAATTATTGAATTTCGAGAACAAAACTGGGCGCCGGCGGTGAACCGTCAACCTGGTTACCGCGGGAGACCTCGTAGAGCTCTTGTCTTGCCCAGCTCCTCGGAACACGTGAAGCAAGCTTAAGCGAGAGCCAAAAAACTCTAAAAAAAAATCGATCGCATACAAATAGTTTTGCGGACTTCGCTCGAGCAGCCGACTCTGTTCAGAGCTCTAGATGCTTCAGCCAAACGCACTTGATGATTCTGTATCGGTTTCTCTGCGTACCACCTCTGTAGCTGTGCTACAGCTAGAGTTAAGTGCAGAATACCGACAGCGCCTCTAAAGAGAACTTGGGAAATACGAATAGCTTGTGGACCGAGCTCGACTTTCGAGTTCAGGCCTCTCGATGCAACAGACACAAGCGCCTGGTGATACTAAATCAGTGTATGTGCGCACCAGCTCTGTAGCTCCTCTGAATCTTGAGTTGAGTACAGAAAACATGCATCACTGGTGAAGATGACTTTTACGGACCTAGCTCGAGAAGCAGACCAACTTCAGGCCTCTGGATGCAACAGGCGAACGCGCCTGATCATTCTGGCTCCGTTTCTGTAAGTGTCAGCTCTGTAGCTCAAAATCTCGAGTTAAGTACAGAAAACCGTGAACGCGTGTCAGGATGACTCGGAACGCAGTTGGTTCCAGCAAGTCTGTTGATAGTAATATTGCAGCTACGGGCCTGCGAATTTTACTGGCAGACGCGGCATAACCCACTACACGTGAGAATAATTCCGATTCTCAAAATGAATTGCTAAATATCTTTGAAATCAAAACAACAACGACCCAAGGTTATCACATTGTCTCTTTTGGTCGGGTCGGCCAACTAGCTCCACCTCGCGCCGAAATTCCTCCAGCTCATCGATGCCGAAGAGCTCTACGAGGTATTTTTGGACTGCCAACGTGAAGTCGGTCCCTGGCTTCGCTCCGGAGAATTTTTCGACGGAACCAACTAAGAATTTCTGAAGTAACTTCTGTAATGCCAAGCTTTGCTCTGCGCGAATAGCAGCCCAAAAAAATTGTTAGAACTGCAACTTGTAAGCGTCCAAAACCCGGATAGCGAAGCGAAGCGCGGAACGCCGCACGGGGACCTCTGCCAGGCCGCCTCAAACGATGCGCGGGACGCTGGAAACCTCGCCGGAGACGCTTGCAGGGGCGCCGTTTACAAAGCGTGGGGCCCTGCAGAGCGCGCAAGGAAGATCTGCCTAGGAGCCTGGAAGAACTGGGCGCCGGCGGTAAACCGTCAACCTTGGTTACCGCCGGGGAACTCGTAGAGCTTCCAAGCTCAACTTAAGTTGAGAAAACCGAGAGCACCTACCAACATTCTGACTCATAGTGAATATTTTTTTACCTCTGAATGCGACAAGCGGACGCGTCTGATCAGACCGAGTTCAGACTCTCAATGCGACAGGCGGACGCGTCTGATGTCTGCGAATCGACTCATGTGATTACCAGCCCTGCAGCCCCCCTACAGCCCGAGTTAAGTGCAGAAAACCGACAGCATCTCTCAGGATGACTCGAATAATATAATAGTTTTGCAGACCTGTTTCGAGCAGCAGACCAAGTTCTGAGCTCTCGAATCGACCAACGAACGCGCCTGATGTGTGCAAATCGATTTCTATGACCCGCAGCACTGTAGCTATCCCCCAGCACGAGTTGAGTGCAGAAAATTGAGAGCACTTTTCACGATGATTCGGACAATACGAATAGTTTCGCGAACCTAGCTCGGGCAGCAGGCCGAGTTCGGAGCTCTCGATACAACAGACGAACGCGCCCGATAATTCTCAATCGATTTCTGTGACTGTAGGCTCTGTAGCTGCCTACAGCTCGAGTTAAATACAGAAAATACCGAGAGCGTTTGTCAAGATGACTCGAATAATACGAATATATTTGCGAACCTAGCTCGGCTAGCAGACCGAGTTCGAACCTCTGGAGTTGAGAGGCGAACGCACCTGATGATTCTGAGTGCGATAGGTGTGCTGACCAGCACTGTAGCTGCCCTGCAGCTCGAATTATCAAGTTGACTCGAATGATACGAATAGGTTTGCCGACCTAGCTCGGCTAGCAGACCGAGTTCGAACCTCTGGAGTTGAGAGGCGAACGCACATGATGATTCTGAGTGCGATAGGTGTGCTGACCAGCACTGTAGCTGCCCTGCAGCTCGAATTATCAAGTTGACTCGAATAATACGAATAGGTTTGCCGACCTAGCTCGGCTAGCAGACCGGGTTCAGACCTATGGATTGGACAGGCGAAAGCGCCGATGATTCTGAGTGCGATAGCTGTGCTTACCAGCACTGTAGCTGCCCTACAGCTCGAGTTAAGTAGAAAATACCGACAACGCTTATCAAGTTGACTCGAATAATACGAATAGTTTTGCAGACCTAGCTCGGCTAGCAGACCGAGTTTAGACCTATGGATTCAACAGGCGAACGCGCCTGATTATTCTGAGTGCGATAGGTGTGCTTACCAGCACTATAGGTGCCCTAGAGCTCGAGTTAAGTAGAAAATACCGACTACGCGTATCAAGTGAACTTGAATAATACGAATAGGTTTGCGGACCTAGCTCGGCTAGCAGACCGAGTTCAGACCTATGGATTCCACAGGCGAACGCGCCTGATGATTCTGAGCGCGATAGATGTGCTTAACAGTTCTGTAGCTGTCCTACAGCTCGAGTTAAGTACAAAATACCGACAACGCGTATCAAGATTACTCGAAACGACCGTTCCTGCCAGTGTGCTTTTTGGCAGTAAAAGGTACCCGATCGAGCTGAGATCAAGATGGCGAGCGGGAATAAGATCGAATATCGCGGGAAAAAATACTAGAGCTCTAACGAATGGTCAAATTTCGAGGACATAATTTTCAACCGACCAAAAGTTGTGAAAAATTCAGTTCTTTTTTTTCGAGCCAACTGGGCGCCGGCGGTAAACCGTCAACCTTTCTTACCGCCGGGGGACTCGTAGAGCTTCCTGACAATATATAATGTGAAAAGAATTTCAGAGAACGACTAGTTTTTCAGCCCAAGCGATTCTAGACTTCTCAAGGTGACTCTAACAAAACAAACGAACAGTTTTCCAATCGAGCTCGAGTATGAAACCGAGGTCAGACCTCTGAATGCGACAGGCGGACGCGTCTGATGTCTGCGGATCGATTCCTGTGATTATCAGCTCTGCAGCCCCCATACAGCCTGAGTTAAGTGCAGAAAACCGAGAGAACCGAATAATATAACAGTTTCGCGGATCTCGTTCGAGCAGCAGACCGAGGTCCGAGCTCTCGGTTCGACGAACGGACACGCCTGATGTCTCGAAATCGATTCCTGTGACCAGCAGCACTGTTGCCCTCTCCCAGCACGATTCAAGTACAGAAAAACGAGAGCACTTCTCAAGATGACTCGAACAATACCAATAGGTTCGCGAACCTAGCTCGGCTAGCAGACTGAGTTCAGACCTCTGGATTCGACAGGCGACCGCGCCTGATAATTCAGAATGCGATAGGTGTACTAACAAGCTCTGTAGCTGCCCTAGAGCTCGAGTTAAGTACAGAAAACCGAGAGCGTCTGCTAGAATGACTCGAATAATACGAATAGGTTTGCGACCCTAGCTCGGCTAGTAGACCGGATTCAGACCTCTGGATTCAACAGGCGAACACGCCTGTTTATTCTGAATGCATTAGCTGTGCTCACCAGCTCTGTAGTTGTCCTGTAGCTCGAGTTATCTTGCGAAAACCGAAAGCGCGTATCAAGATGACTCGAAACGGGCGTTCCCGCCTGCCTGCTTTTTGACCTTCAAAGTTACTCGATCGAGCTGAGATCAAGATGACGAGCGCGAATAAGATCTAATATCACGGGGAAAAATACTAGAGATCAAATTTTGAGAACAGAATTTTCAACCGACCAAAAGTCACCAAAAGGTCCGTCGAGATTTTTCTTGCCAACTAGCTCTCCAGCTCCCCGGAAGTACTCTTAAGCTTCCAGCAATAACTTGCTAAGGGAAGCCCTACGACTGGGCGCCGGCGGTAAACCGTCAACCTTGGTTACCGCTGGGGAACTCGTAGAGCTTCCAAGCTCAACTTAAGTTGAGAAAACCGAGAGCACCTACCAACATTCTGACTCATAGTGAATATTTTTTGACCTCTGAATGCGACAAGCGGACGCGTCTGATCAGACCGAGTTCAGACCTCTCAATGCGACAGGCGGACGCGTCTGATGTCTGCGAATCGACTCATGTGATTACCAGCCCTGCAGCCCCCCTACAGCCCGAGTTAAGTGCAGAAAACCGACAGCATCTCTCAGGATGACTCGAATAATATAATAGTTTCGCAGACCTGTTTCGAGCAGCAGACCAAGTTCTGAGCTCTCGAATCGACCAACGAACGCGCCTGATGTGTGCAAATCGATTTCTATGACCCGCAGCACTGTAGCCCTCCCCCAGCACGAGTTGAGTGCAGAAAATTGAGAGCACTTTTCACGATGATTCGGACAATACGAATAGTTTCGCGAACCTAGCTCGGGCAGCAGGCCGAGTTCAGAGCTCTCGATACAACAGACGCGCCCGATAATTCTCAATCGATTTCCGTGACTGTAGGCTCTGTAGCTGCCTACAGCTCGAGTTAAGTACAGAAAATACCGAGAGCGTGTGTCAAGATGACTCGAATAATACGAATAGATTCGCGGACCTAGCTCGGCTAGCAGACGGAGTTCGGATCTCTGGAGTTAAGAGGCGAACGCACCTGGTGATTCTGAGTGCGATAGGTGTGCCTACCAGCACTGTAGCTGCCCTGCAGCTCGAATTAATTATAAAATATCCACCACGCATATCAAGTTGACTCGAATAATACGAATAGGTTTGCGGACCGCAGACCGAGTTGAGACCTATCGATTGGACAGGCGAACGCGCCTGATGATCCTGAGTGCGATAGGTGTGCTTACCAGCACTGTAGCTGCCCTAGAGCTCGAGTTAAGTAGAGAATACCGAGAACGCTTATCAAGTTAGCTCGAATAATACGAATAGGTGTGCGGACCTAGCTCGGCTAGCAGACCGCGTTCAGACCTATAGATTCAACAGGCGAACGCGCCTGATTATTCTGAGTGCGATAGGTGTGCTTACCAGCACTGTAGCTGCCCTACAGCTCGAGTTAAGTAGAAAATACCAACAACGCGTATCAAGTTGACTCGAATAATACGAATAGGTTTGCAGACCTAGCTCGGCTAGCAGACCGAGTTCAGGCCTATGGATTCAACAGGCGAACGCGCCTGATGATTCTGAGTGCGATAGCTGTGCTTACCAGCTCTGTAGCTGACCTACAGCACGAGTTAAGTACAAAATACCGACAACGCGTATCAAGATTACTCGAAACGGCCAATCCCGCCAGTGTGCTTTTTGAAAGTAAAAGGTACCCGATCGAGCTGAGATCAAGATGGCGAGCGGGAATAAGATCGAATATCACGGGAAAAAATACTAGAGCTCTAACGAATGGTCAAATTTTGAGAACATAACTGGGCGCCGGCGGTAAACCGTCAACCTTTCTTACCGCCGGGGGACTCGTAGAGCTTCCTGACAATATATAATGTGGAAAAAAATTTCAGAGAACGACTAGTTTTTCAGCCCAAGCGATTATAGACCTCTCAAGATGACTCTAGCAAAACAAACGAACAGATTTCCAATCGAGCTCGAGTACGAAACCGAGTTCAGACCTCTGAAGGCGACAGGCGGACGCGTCTGATGTCTGCGGATCGATTCCTGTGATTACCAGTTCTGCAGCCCCCCATACAGCCTGAGTTAAGTGCAGAAAAACGAGAGTACCTCTCAGGATGACTCGAATAATTCAACAGTTTCGCGGATCTCGTTCGAGCAGCAGACCGATTTCCGAGCTCTCGGTTCGACGAACGGACGCGCCTGATTGCTCGAAATCGATTCCTGTGACCAGAAGCCCTCCCCAGCACGATTTAAGTACAGAAAACCGAGAGCACTTCTCAAGATCACTCGAACAATACCAATAGGTTCGCGAACCTAGCTCGAGAAGCAGGCCGAGTTTAGAGCTATTGATTCAACAGACGCACGCGCCTGATAATTCTCAATCGATTTCTGTGATTATCAGCTCTGTGACTGCCATACGGATCGAGTTAAGTACAAAAAAAAGAGAGCGTCTGCTACAATGACTCGAATAATACGAATAGGTTTGCGACCCTAGCTCGGCTAGCAGACCGAGTTCAGACCTCTGGATTCAACAGGCGAACGCGCCTGATCATTCCGAATGCATTAGCTGTGCTGACCAGCTCTGTAGTTGTCCTGAAGCTCGAGTTATCTTGAGAAAACCGACAGCGCGTATCAAGATTACTCGAAACGGCCGTTCCCGCCTGCCTGCTTTTTGGCCTTCAAAATTACCCGATCGAGCTGAGATCAAGATGGCGAGCGGGAATAAGATCGAATATCATGGGAAAAAATACTAGAGCTCTAACGCATGGTCAAATTTTGAGAACAAAATTTTCAAACGACCAAAAGTCATCAAAAGGTCCGTCGAGATTTTTCTTGCCAACTAGCTCTCCAGCTCCCCGGAATTACTCTTAAGCTTCCAGCAATAACTTGCGAAGGGAAGCTCTACGAGTTATTTTCAACCGACCAAAAGTTGTGAAAAGTTCAGTTCTTTTTTTTCGAGCCAACTAGCTCTCCAGCGCGCCGGAATTACTCTTAGCTTCCAGCTATAACTAGCTAAGGGAAGCTCTACGAGTTAGTTACTAGCTCTCCAGCGCGCCGGAATTACTCTTAGCTTCCAGCTATAACTAGCTAAGGGAAGCTCTACGAGTTACTTCCGAAGTTCTTCCGAAGCTCTGCCGAAGCGCTTCGCGCACCCTGGAGCCACGCGTATTGGGAAACGCCAGGAAGCCACGCTCCCGGACTCGCTGCGAACTCCGGCAGGGCGCTGCGAGAATCGTGGACCGGCGGAGGTGGGCGTGTGCTCCTCACCACCCACCGCCGGCTTCTTATCTGAAACCCTCAGCTCTCCAAGGAGCTATCCGGGAACTGGGCGCCGGCGGTAAACCGTCAACCTGTCTTACCGCCGGGGGACTCGTAGAGCTTCCTGAAAATATATAATGTGGAAAAGAATTTTAGAGAACGACTAGTGGTTCAGCCCAAGCGATTATAGACCTCTCAAGATGACTCTAACAAAAGAAACGAACAGTTTTCCAATCGAGCTCGAGTATGAAACCAAGTTCAGACCTCTGAACGCGACAGGCAGACGCGTCTGATGTCTGCGGATCGATTCCTGTGATTACCAGCTCTGCAGCCCCCCATACAGCCTGAGTTAAGTGCAGAAAACCGAGAGTACCTCTCAGGATGACTCGAATAATACAACAGTTTTGCGGATCTCGTTCGAGCAGCAGACCGAGTTCCGAGCTCTCGGTTCGACGAACGGACGCGCCTGATATCTCGAAATCGATTCCTGTGACCAGCAGCACTGTAGCCCTCCCCCAGCACGATTTACGTACAGAAAACCGAGAGCACTTTTCAAGATGACTCGAACAATACCAATAGCTTCGCGAACCTAGCTCGGGAAGCAGGCCGAGTTCAGAGCTCTTGATTCAACAGACGAACGCGCCTGATAACTCTCAATCGATTCCTGTGATTATCAGCTCTGTGGCTGCCCTACAGATCGAGTTAAGTACGAAAAACCGAGAGCGTCTGCTACAATGACTCGAATAATACGAATAGGTTTGCGACTCTAGCTCGGCTAGCAGACCGAGTTCAGACCTCTGGATTCAACAGGCGAACGCGCCTGATCATTCTGAATGCATTAGCTGTGCTGACCAGCTCTGTAGTTGTCCTGAAGCTCGAGTTATCTTGAGAAAAGCGACAGCGCGTATCAAGATGACTCGAAACGGTCGTTCCCGCCTGCCTGCTTTTTGGCCTTCAAAGTTACCCGATCGAGCTGAGATCAAGATGGCGAGCGGGAATAAGATCAAATATCATGGGAAAAAATACTAGAGCTCTAACGAATGTTCAAATTTTGAGAACAAAATTTTCAACCGACCAAAAGTCACCAAAAAGTCCGTCGAGATTTGTCTTGCCAACTAGCTCTCCAGCTCCCCGGAATTACTCTTAAGCTTCCAGCAATAACTTGCTAAGGGAAGCTCTACGAGTTACTTGTAAGCGTCCAAAACCCGGATAGCGAAGCCAAGCGCGGAACGCCGCACGGGGACCTCTGCCAGGCCGCCTGAAACGATGCGCGCGACGCTGGAAACCTCGCAGGAGACGCTTGCAGGGGCGCCGTTTACGATGCGTGGGTCCCTGCAAAGCGCGCAAGGAAGACTGGGCGCCGGCGGTAAACCGTCAACCTTTCTTATCGCCGGGTGACTCGTAGAGCTTCCTGATAGTATATGGTGTGGGAAAAAAATCCAAAGACGACTAGTTTTCAGTTCAAGTGATTTCAGACCTCTCAAGATGACTCTGAGAAAAATACAAACAGTTTAGCAACCCAATTCGAGTATCAGACCGAGTTCAGACCTCTGAATGCGACAGGCGGACGCGTCTGATGTCTGCGAATCGACTCATGTGAGTACCAGCCCTGCAGCCACCCTACAGCCCAAGTTAAAAGTGCGGAAAACCGACAGCATCTCTCAGGATGATTCGAATAATACAATAGTTTCGCAGACCTAGTTCGAACAGGAAACCAAGTTCCGAGCTCTGGAATCGACCGACGAACGCGCCTGATGTGTCAAAATCGATTTCTGTGACCCGCAGCACTATAGCCTTCCCCCAGCACGAGGTGAGTGCAGAAAAATGAGATCACTTCTCAGGATGATTCGGACAATACGAAAAGTTTCGCGAACCTAGCTCGGGCAGCAGACCGAGTTCAGAGCTCTCGATTTGACAGACGAACGCGCCAGATAATTTCCAATCGATTTCTGTGACTATTGGCTCGGTAGCTGCTCTGAAGCTCGAGTTAGCACAGGAAATCGAGAGCGTCTGTCAAGACGACTCGAATAATACGAATAGGTGTGCGCACCTAGCTCCGCTAGCAGACCGAGTTCAGACCTCTGGATTCAACAGGCGAACGCGCCTGATGATTCTGAATGCGATACCTGTGCTTCCCAGCTCTGTAGCTGCCCTACAGCTCCAGTTAAGTATAGAAAACCGAGAGCGTCTGCTACAATGACTCGAATAATACGAATAGGTTTGTGGCCCTAGCTCAGCTAGCAGACCGAGTTCAGACCTCTGGATTCAACAGGCGAACGCGCCTGATCATCCTGAGTGCATTAGTTGTGCTGACCAGCTCTAAGGTTGTCCTGAAGCTCGAGTTATCTCAAGAAAACCGACAGCGCGTATCAAGATGACTCGAAACGGCCGTTCCCGCCTGCCTGCTTTTTGGCCTTCAAAGAAGCCCGATCGAGCTGAGATCAAGATGGCGAGCGGGAATAAGATCGAATATCATGGGAAAAAATACTAGAGCTCTAACGAATGGTCAAATTTTAAGAACAAAATTTTCAACCGACCAAAAGTCACCAAAAGGTCCGGAGACATCAGACGCGTCTGTCTGTCGCATTCGGAGGTCCGAACTCGGTCTGATACTCGGGCTGGGCTCAAAAACTATTCGTTCTCTGCAATTTTCTTCGACATTATATGTTGTCAGGAAGCTCTACGAGTCCCCCGGCGGTAACAAAGGTTGACGGTTTACCGCCGGCGCCCAGTTGCTGGAAGCTAGAGAGTAATTAACTCGTAGAGCTTCCCTTAGCTAGTTATAGCTGGAAGCTAAGAGTAATTCCGGCGCGCTGGAGAGCTAGTTGGCAAGAAAAATCTCGACGGAACTTTTGCTGACTTTTGCTCGGTTCAAAATTTCGTTCTCGAAATTTGAACATTCGTTAGAGCTCTAGTATTTTTTCCCGTGATATTCGATCTTATTGCCGCTCGCCATCTTGATCTCAGCTCGATCGGGTAACTTTAAAGGCCAAAAAGCACTCTGGCGGGAACGGCCCTTTCAAGTTATTTTGATATGCGCTGTCGGTATTTTGTACTGACCGTCGAGATTTTTCTTGCCAACTAGCTCTCCAGTTCCCCGGAATTACTCTTAAGCTTCCAGCAATAACTGGGCGCCGGCGGTAAACCGTCAACCTTTCTTACCGCCGGGGGACTCGTAGAGCTTCCTGACAATATATACTGTGGAAAAAAAACTCCAAAGAACGACTATTTTTTAAGTCCAAGCGATTTCAGATCTCTCAAGATAACGCTAACAAAAAACAAACAGTTTCGCAACCCAGTTCGAGTATCAAACCGAGTTCAGACCTCTGAATGCGACAGGCGGGCGCGTCTGATGCCTGCGAATCCACTCATGTGATTCCCAGCCCTGAAGCCCCCTACAGCCCGAGTTGAGTGAAGAAAACCGACAGTATCGACTCAAATAATATAATAGTTTTGCGAACCTAGTTCGAGCAGCAGACCGAGTTCCGAGCTCTGGAATCGACCGGAAGACGCGCCTGATGTGTGCAAATCGATTCCTGTGACCTGCAGCACTGTAGCCCAGTTCATTCGAATAATACAAACAGTTTCGCGAACCTAGCTCGGGCAGCAGGCCGAGTTCAGAGCTCTCGGTTCAATAGACGAACGCGACTGATGATTCCCCATCGATGTCTGTCACAATGAGCCCTGTAGCTTCCCTACAGCTCGAGATAAGTACAGAAAAGCGAGAGCGTCTATCAAGATGACTCGAATAATACGAAGAGGTTTGCGAACCTAGCTCGGCTAGCAGACCGAGTTCAGACCTCTGGATTCGACAGACGAACGCGCGTGATGATTCTGAGTGCGATAGCTGTGCTTACCAGCACTCTATCTGCCCTGAAGCTCGAGTTAAGTACAGAAAACCGAGAGTGTCTATCAAGATGACTCGAATAATACGAATAGGTTTGCGGACCTAGCTCCAGCGCTCCGGAACTGGGCGCCGGCGGTAAACCGTCAACCTTTCTTACCGCCGGGGGACTCGTAGAGCTTCCTGACAATATATACTGTGGGGAAAAAAGCTCTAAAGAACGATTATTTTTTAAGCCCGAGCGATTTCAGACCTCTCAAGATAACGCTAACAAAAAAAAGAAACAGTTTCGCAACCCAGTTCGAGGATCAAACCGAGTTGAGACCTCTGAATGCGACTGGCGGGCGCGTCTGATTCTGCGAATCCGCTCATGTGATTCCCAGCCCTGAAGCCCCCCTACAGCCCGAGTTAAGTGCAGAAAACCGACAGAATCGACTCGAAAAATATAATAGTTTTGCGAACCTAGTTCGAGCAGCAGACCGAGTTCCAAGCTATGGAATCGACCGAAAGGCGCGCCTGATCTGTGCAAATCGATATAAGTGAATCGCAGCACTGTAGCCCTCCCCCAGCACGAGTTTAGTGCAGAAAATTGAGAGCACTTCTCAAGATCATTCGGACAATACGAATAGTTGCGCGAACCTAGCTCGGGCAGCAGGCCGAGTTCAGAGCTCTCGGTTCAATAGACGAACGCGACTGATCATTCTTCATCCATGTCTGTCACAATGAGCCTTCTAACTGCCCTACAGCTCGAGTTAAGTACAGAAAACCGAGCGTGTCTATCAAGATGACTCGAATAATACGAATAGGTTTGCGGAGCTAGCTCGGCTAGCAGACCGAGTTCAGACCTCTGGATTCAACAGGCGAACGCGCGTGATGATTCTGAATGCGACAGGTGTGCTTACCAGCTCTGTAGCTGCCCTAAAGCTGGAGTTCAGTACAGAAAACCGAGAGCGTCTATCAAGATGACTCGAATAATACGAATAGGTTTGCGGACCTAGCTCGGCTAGCAGACCGAGTTCAGACCTCTGGATTCAACAGGCGAACGCGCCTCATGATTCTGAGTGCGATAGCTGTGCTTACCAGCTCTATAGCTGCCCTACAGCTCGAGTTAAGTACAAAATACCGACGACGCGTATCAAGATGACTCGAAACGGCCGTTCCCGCCACCGTGCTTTTTCGCCTTCAAAGTTACCCGATCGAGCTGAGATCAAGATGGCGAGCGGGAATAAGATCGAATATCACGGGAAAAAATACTAGAGCTCTAACGAATGGTCAAATTTCGAGAACAAAATTTTCAACCGACCAAAAGTCAGCAAAACTGGGCGCCGGCGGTAAACCGTCAACCTTTCTTACCGCCGGGGGACTCGTAGAGCTTCCTGACAATATATACTGTGGGAAAAAACCCTGAAGAACGACTATTTTCAGCCCAAGCGATTTCAGAGCTCTCAAGATAACGCGAACAAAGAACAAACAGTTTCGCAACCCAGTTCGAGTATCAAACCGAGTTCAGACCTCTGAATGCGACAGGCGGGCGCGTCTGATGTCTGCGAATCCACTAATGTGATTCCCAGCCCTGAAGCCCCCCTGCGGCCCGAGTTAAGTGCAGAAAACCGACAGTATCCATTCGAATAATAGAATAGTTTCGCGGGCCTAGTTTGAGCAGCAGACCGAGTTCCGAGCTCTGGAATCGACCGACAGACGCGCCTGATGTGTGCGAATCGATGTATGTGACCCTCAGCACGAGTTGTGTGCAGAAAATTGAGAGCACGTCTCATCATTCGGACAATACGAATAGGTTCGCGAACCTAGCTCGGGCAGCAGGCCGAGTTCCGAGCTCTCGGTTCAATGGACGAACGCGACTGATCATTCCCCATCGATGTCTGTCACAATGAGCTCTGTAACTGCCCTACAGCTCAAGTTACGTACAGAACACCGAGAGCGTTTATCAAGATGACTCGAATAATACGAATGGTTTGCAGACCTAGCTCGGCTAGCAGACCGAGTTCAGACCTCTGGATTCAACAGGCGAACGCGTGTGATAATTCTGAGTGCAATAGCTGTGCTTACCAGCTCTGTAGCTGCCCTACAGCTCGAGTTAAGTACAGGAAATCGAGAGCGTCTACGAAGATAATTCGAATAATACGAATAGGCTTACGGACCTAGCTCGGCTAGCAGACCGAGTTCAGACCTCTGGATTCAACAGGCGAACGCGCCTGATCATTCTGCTTGCATTAGCTGTGCTTACCAGCTCTCTAGCTGCCCTAGAGCTCGAGTTATGTTCAGAAAACCGACAGCGCGTATCAAGACGACTCGAAACGGGCGTTCCCGCCACAGTGCTTTTTGGCCTTCAAAGTTACCCGATCGAGCTGAGATCAAGATGGCGAGCGGGAATAAGATCGAATATCATGGGAAAAAATTACTAGAGCTCTAACGAATGGTCAAATTTCGAGAACAAAATTTTCAACCGACCAAAAGTCAGCAAAAGGTCCGTCGAGATTTTTCTTGCCAACTAGCTCTCCAGCGCTCCGGAATTACTCTTAAGCTTCCAGCAATAACTTGCTAAGGGAAGCTCTACGAGTTAAGTCCGTCGAGATTTTTCGTGCCAACTAGCTCTCCAGCGCTCCGGAACTGGCACCGGCGGTGAACCGTCAACCTGGTCACCGCCGGGAGCCTCGTAGAGCTCTTCCCACGCGTAAGAGCGCTCAGAGTCGGAGAAGAGAGCTTCTGGAGGATTTTTTCGAAAAATTGAACATGTTTTTTTTCATGTCGACATGAAGTTGGTTCCTCCAAGTGTTTTGATGGTAAATGTCCACCTACGGAGCTCATATTAAGACGCAGAGGCCCTCGCATTCGTCTACAGGTGCGAAAAATCTGCTTTCTCAAAATGAATGGTCAAATATCTTTCAAATAATCGCAAAACCACCAAAAAGTTAACGCGTTGTCCTTTCTGGCCGGGTGGGCCAACTAGCTCCACCCCGCGCCGGAATTCCTCTAGCTCATCGATAACGAAGAGCTCTACGAGGTACTGGGCGCCGGCGGTAAACCGTCAACCTTTGTTACCGCCGGGGGACTCGTAGAGCTTCCTGACAACATATAATGTCGAAGAAATTTGCAGAGAACGAATAGTTTTTTTGCCCAACTCGAGTATCAGACCGAGTTCGAACCTCCGAACGCAGCAGACAGAGGCGTCTGATGTCTCCGAATCGATTCCTGTGATACCCGCCCTGCAGCCCCCCTACAGCCCGAGCTAAGTGCAGACCGCCGACAGTAGCTCTTAAGATGACTCGAAGAATACGAACAGTTTTGTGATTCTAGATCGCGCAGCAGACCGAGTTCAGACCTCTGGATTCAACAGGCGAACGCGCCTGATTATTCTGAGTGCGATAAGTGTGCTTACCAGCACTGTAGCTGCCCTACAGCTCGAGTTAAGTAGAAAATACCGACAACGTGTATCAAGTTGACTCGAATAATACGAATAGGTTTGCGGACCTAGCTCGGCTAGCAGACCGAGTTCAGACCTATGAATTCGACAGGCGACCGCGCCTGATTATTCTGAGTGCGATAGGCGTGCTTACCAGCACTGTAGCTGCCGTACAGCTCGAGTTCAGTAGAAAATACCGAGAACGCGTATCAAGTGGACTCGAATAATACGAATAGGTTTGCGGACCTAGCTCTGCTAGCAGACCGAGTTCAGACCTATGAATTCAACGGGCGACCGCGCCTGATCATTCTGCGTGCGATAGGCGTGCTTACCAGCACTCTAGCTGCCCTACAGCTCGAGTTAAGTAGAAAATACCGACAACGCGTATCAAGTTAACTCGAATAATACGAATAGGTTTGCGGACCTAGCTCGGCTAGCAGACCGAGTTCAGACCTATGGATTGAACAGACGAACGCGTCAAATGATTCTGAGTGCGATAGCTGTGCTTACAAGCTCTCTAGCTGCCCTACAGCTCGAGTTAAGTAGAAAATACCGACAGCGCATATCAAAATGACTCGAAACGGCCGTTCCCGCCAGAGTGCTTTTTGGCCTTCAAAGTTACCCGATCGAGCTGAGATCAAGATGGCGAGCGGGAATAAGATCGAATATCACGGGAAAAAATACTAGAGCTCTAACGAATTGTCAAATTTCGAGAACCAAATTTTCAACCGACCAAAAGTCACCAAAACTTCCGTCGAGATTTTTCTTGCCAACTAGCTCTCCAGCGCGCCGGAACTGGGCGCCGGCGGTAAACCGTCAACCTTTGTTACCGCCGGGGGACTCCTAGAGCTTCCTGACAACATATAATGTCGAAAAAAATACACAGAAGAAACAGTTTTTCAGCCCAACATATAATGTCGAAAACAATACACATAAGCTCTCGGATGCACCAGCCGAACGCCCCCCGATGCTTCTGGATTGTCTTGTGTACGAGCTGTGTAGCTGTTCTACAGCACCTCTCAAGATGACTCGAACAATACGAATAGTTTGGCAAACCTGGCTCGAGTATCAGACCGAGTTCGGACCTCTGCATGCGACAGGCGGACGCGTCTGATGTCTCTGAATTGATTCCTGTGGCCTGCAGCCCCCCCTACAACCCGACTTAAGTGCAGGAAACCGACAGCACCTCTCAGGATGACTCGAAATACGAATAGTTTCGCGGACCTAGTTCGGGCAGCAGACAGAGTTCGGAGCTTTGCATTTGAAAGGCGGACGCGTCTGATGTCTGCGAATCGATTCCAGTGATTACCAGCCGTGCAGCCCCCCTACAGCCCGAGTAAAGCGCAGAGAACCAACACCATCTCTCAAGATGACTCGAACAATACGAATAGTTTCGCGATTCTAGATCGGGCGGCAGACCGAGTTCAGCGCTCTGCATTCAACCGACAACGGCCACTGATGATTCCGAATCAGATTCTGTACGTATCAGCCCTGTAGCTCCCCTGTAGCTCGAGTTAAGTAGAGACAACCGAGAGCGTCTGTCAAGATGACTCGAATAATACGAATAGGTTTGCGCACCTAGCTCGGCTAGCAGACCGAGTTCAGACCTCTGGATTCAACAGGCGAACGCGCCTGATCATTCTGGATCGATTAGCTGTGCTTACCAGCTCCGTAGATGTCCTGAAGCTCGAGTTATCTTCAGAAAACCGTCATTGCGCGTCAAGATGATGCGAAACGGCCGATCCCGCCTGCCCGCTTTTTGGCAGTAAAAGGTACCCGATCGAGCTGAGATCAAGATGGCGAGCGGGAATAAGATCGAATATCACGGGAAAAAATACTAGAGCTCTAACGAATGGTCAAATTTCGAGAACATATTTTTTAACCGACCAAAAGTCAGCAAAAGTTCCGTCGAGATTTTTCTTGCCAACTAGCTCTCCAGCGCGCCGGAACTGGCGCCGGCGGTGAACCGTCAACCTGGTTTTTGCGGCTTTGCGAGGCTCCTACTGGCCCTAGGGCCACGAGCAAGCACGAGGTCAGGTGTCATCAGGAAGCGAAAGCTCTTATTCGAACCTAAAGTCAAGACAACCCAGAGCAGCGAAGCTGCGATGAATCATCAATCACAAATATGAGCGAACGAGCAAACGCACACAGAAATGAATCAAAGTGCAGTCAACTAAACATGCAAAAGAAAAGAGAGAAGTCCCAGCGAAGCTGAGTATATAATAGTATGAGGAAGCAGCAATGAATTAAGAAAACTGCAACAATCAAGTCTGTGATAACCATAGAACTACCTGTGGGAGTGCAGTCACGATGCACTCCAAAGCACTGAGTTCTGTATCAGTAACAGTTGTGGTCGGAGAAATAAGCCAAGCCCTCTCAAAAACTGACTTCCATATCAGCTGAGCGGGGTCCCGTCGATCCCAATATCGAGGTTTGAGGCCTATGTCAATCCAGCAACCGCACCCACATCCCTCAGACGACACGCCGCCATCGAAACCAGCCCGAATAGCAGCAGCAACGTAAAACTCTGTCTCATAATCATGTGTATACGGACTACATTCAGAACTAGAAATCTGGCCCTCTCGGGCCTGGTGTGTTAGAACGTCGGCACGAGTATTCCACTCCCGAAAATCATGACGAATAAGATCCATACCCGGCGCTGGAGGTCGTATATTATAACTGCTACAAAGCCCATCAAGCGTATTGATTATTTTTGATATTCTATCCGCATATGATTTATTATCTGCACGCCACCGTCCCGTAGCCCAGCTAACAACGAGAAGCGAGTCACCCACCACCTCCAGAGGGATTCCAGGGGCCTCCAGGTTCCAACGGGTTGCTTTCATATTATGAAGAGCGATGCGCTTTGCAAGTTTCTCAGCAGCCATCGGACTATCATCCGTGCTCACCTGAATTTCACCATGCTCAGAGGGCGCCAAATATGCGGGCAAACCCACAGGTCCGCACGTCGACACCTCCTGGAAACATTGAAGCATGCTCTGAGTACAAAGGTGTGTGACGTATTGCATAAATCCAAGCTGGGAGCCTGCAAAATGAATCCACCAATCATCTCCGAAAAACTCAGCCAATGTATATTGCCATGACCTCTGTCCAATACTCTCCGTACCTCGACAGCGACGTTTGTAAGAAGATGCCTCTGACCAGTTGCCAAAGTGTCTCATCGTCTCGCTCATAAGTGTACGAGCGCGGTCAGTGTACGGTCCAAAACATAAACATGCCATACGGAAATCGCGCCATGTCCTCTCCGTATCCTTCAAGTCAATGACTTTCTCAACTATCATGCCCTTTGCAAAACATGCAATGTCTTTTGCGAAATTCCAGTGCAATACCAGATAACGCTGGACAAGAGAAGAATACCCAGCCTTAAAGAAACGTTCCCGTGCGACACGATATCTCCTCTGCTGATAAGCTTGCTCCGTTTCCGTCGGGCCTTTTCGAGAAGAGATCATCATCTTCAGGCATTTCCCTTCGAATGAATGGAGAAACGAAAGAGTATAAGAATCTGCAGTGGTGGTCTCCATGCCATACAGCGCCAAGCTCTGGACTCTGTCCTGGTATCTCCGCAGCTTATCCTTGAGAGGAATACAATGTGACCTGAAATACCCTGCCTGAGAGTAAAATGCGCGACGAGCACAGTCAAGACGAAAAGAAACATCACGATGTACAGAACAGTTATATTCACTATGCAGCTGCGTGCCCAGTACGTCCATAGAAACAACCCGACGATAACATAACTCATCAATCTGCTGCACTACATTCCTCCCGTCACATGCATCTGAGAAGATCGGTATTTTGAGATCCATCGAACGCGGAATATTCCCGTCCTCATCCAAGATAGCAGGAGTTCCGCACACCATGTACTTCAGCGATGTGGGTTTCCATCGCATGGAGAAGTTGTACAGCGGAAGTGTCAAGTCTCTTACCATACGGGTAAGCTCCTCACGGCTACGACTGACGAGGTACACGTTATCTGCCCAGATAAAATGATTCACCACCGACCGATGCTCCGTACCGAAATCTACCGCATACCCCATGCCCTGAACGTCCCAATTGTGAATAACGTCACCCCACATGGCAGCAATAATGAGGTTAAAGCCCAAGGGCCCTTCTGGGCCTCCAGTCCTAATACAGGTGTCCCACTGGATGTTATCAATCTCCAACCCGTCATAGTAGAGGCAGCCCGTGCTGTGCGATAACGGATCCAGAAACGCGTGCTGTAAATACGCAGGGACACGTGCATGCTCAAGACCCTTATGGACATTCTGTATCGTGCAGTTGTCAAAGGCCTGGTATATGTCCATGTCCGCAACGTACAGACACTCACGCTTCCCCCACTTGTCCCCGTGCATGCACATATTGGTAAGGCTACTCGTGATATGGGATGTGCTGTGACCCTGACGGAACCCATAGAGGCCCAGAGGGTGAAAAAGCTTAGACTCCTCCACATGCTGCTCAACCAGGATAACTACGCACGCCGAGAACCAGCGAGTTATGCTATTCTGTAAGCACAAGAGTCGGGCATCCGCCAAGTTCGTGATCCCTTTTAGTTTAGGCATGTATGCAATGAGAATGTCCCTCCATCGAACAGGGTACTGGACAGCCAGCCTCAGAAGAGAGTCAAAGATCTGTTGGATGTGCCGAACTGTGCACCATGGGAGAAGCTTGAGCATTTCACAAGGTACGCGATCAGGTCCTGTTGCCCGTCGCGTTCGAAGACGAGCTCTCGCTGCACAACATATCGACATCGTAATACTTCGAATGATCTGGCCACCCTTGATCTCCTCCTCCGCCTTCCTCCTGATTTCCTCCATCAAGTTGCAGTTCTCCTCCCTCCTACGCTGTGATGTCACCTTCCCCTTAACATGCTCCTCCAACTTCTTCTTCAAGATATATCTATCCTCCGTCTCCCATCCATCAACCACCACATGTTTGATACGATGCCGAATCTTACGACGGGTCGGGGGTACAGCCCATTCAAGAAGATCACGCCGATACTGTCTCCTCCAAACATTGGCAGCTGCTCTGAGTCTCTTTTTCTCTGGACCATTCTGAAGGGACCGAATCCGCTCCTCGAGACGCGTGAGCTCGGGCGGGCGAGAAGGCGCCCGAGGCCGGGCAGCTGAGGTCGTGGAGTAATCCACATCCTCCTGCGTGAATGCTTTCAAAATGACAGGAGCGGTCTCTGTCACGTCCTGTGGTCGTGTCGACACAGCTGGAGGGGAACCACATCCAGCAAACACGGCACCGCAAAACTCGAGGTCAACCCTTTCCCTCCCTATCATCTCGTCCGCATACGTCTGAGCCCGCCATCCCACCAAAGAAGGTTCCCTATGCACACGCTCGACCGTCCAATCAGTCCTGTCAGGACTGGGCTGTCGTACTGTGCACATAACTAGAGCATGATCAGCAAGTCTACTACGATTATGAGTTCCACCGCAGCGATACTTGAAATCGATCTTACACTCCTGCACCTCCCACCCCATCGGTACCATCACATAGTCTAAGACTCTCCTCATCGATCTAGTCCGAGAACGATTCCGCTCCTGTCCCCAGGGCTCCCAGGTCGGGCGACGACGATCGAAGGTGTTGGCAGCTAACAAACCCCAAGTCTGCATAAAGGTCAGCAAGTTATCCGTCAATATCTGCCTCCTATCCTTCCTCTCCCTCTCCGCCTTCCCTTCAGATCCCGTCCTCCTCCATGATTTCGTACCCGTCCCAGTGGCAGCATAACCCTGACCTGCAACCTCAAGCTGAACAAGTGGTGGCAACTCAACATTGGCATCCGCAAGCAAACAAAAGCTGGCCTGACGATATTTCTGCTTCAAGAGACGGATCTGACCCTCCAACTCCCCCAGCATTTCCGCCGATTCAAGATCACACTGATCACGATCATGATGTGGAAAATAAGCCGAACATATGATCACCTGAGACGCCTCCGTTCCAAACACACCCAAGACAAATCTATCGCAGTCTGTGACACACTCGCGCAGGAGCTGGGCCCACCCATGGGCATACAACAAGCCTGCACGTCTATCCCTGGAAGGTTTAAAATGCCAACCGAGTCTATCTAATTCAGCTGAGTCAAAGAACTCACACTCTTGCAAACCGAAAATTGAAGAGGCTCCCATCTTCCTCAGAGATGTTAGAACCTCGGTCCCACGTGAGTTGGAAACACCCGAATTACCTACATTCCATGTTCCGATACGAAGTCCCTTGCTCCAATATCGTTTTTGTCATTGGCGTCTGTTGACCTCACTCTCTAGCATCTGCTTAGTGACAGCCGCCACCGCAGGAAAAGCACTGACAACCTGCTGCCACTGCGGCTCGTGCACCTCCCAAGTATTACGAGCTGAAGTGAATGTGGCGATATTGATGGGACGCAAAGCACCCTTGGCGACGGTCCATATCAACGATCGCGGTGGTCCAATTTCTCCTCTCACTTCGATCTGAGCGTGCTGTTGCGTCATCGTCCTGAACGCACCGCAAAACCTCGCCACAGCTTTAACGTGATCCCTTTTCCAAGGTGCGCACTCGATTTGAACACGTAAATTTGATCCTGGGAACTGAATCGCAAGGCCCTCAGTCAAGACTGCAGGTAAAGGTAGACCATTGTGCCCATCAACCGTATTCCTAATGATTGCATCCCACTTCTTTTTAATCGTCCAGAGCAGGTCCCTACTCGTATTGGGCTTGAAACTGATCTTAACACTGCCAAACATATACCTGCCCGAATTGATACGTTCAGTTGTTTCACGATCCACTGCGTCCTTCTCGAGTTGATTGCATCGCTCCAAACAATTATCAATAAGTTTTTGGCAATCACCCCACGTTAGAAGTTGCTCTGCCCGCGCGCCATGATCTGACCAATTCGTCACCCACCCTTTCAACTCAATGTATGTCGGTTTGAAGTCCTGGAAACGCGAACTGGGAGATAATCCAGGCGGCCCACCGCCTCCAATACCACCACCAGCAGTAGTACGAGAAACATCTGATCCAGCACCACTTCCATTATGTACTTGACGCAGGGCCTCTTCAAACTTATTCATCCTCTCCTCCATCTTGTTAGCTCTGTCATCGTGCTTCTGCAATGTACTCTCCACGGCTTTGATATGATTGTTCGTGTTCTGAATGGTCTGTAAAATCTCCTCCTTGCTATCCTCTGCTTTGAAGAAATGGTCCATGACGAACCTCTCAAACCCAGTGGTGGCAGTTTTCATCATCTCCTCACGTTGTTTTTGAATATCACCTCCATTCCTCGGTCTCTTGTTTTCTTTATTTGTGTCCATAGCAGCGTTCATATTTGCATCAACCGAAGAGGATGCACCCGACATTATTGCTTCTGAAATCTGTGATGGAATACCCCACTTATTAAGAAATGCTTTGTCGTCTTCACGCTGTCGTTTCCCTGATGCACGCTCCAAGGATCTTAAATCAGCAGCGTCCCAAGGTTCAAATTGATCCAAGTAATCGAAATGATCCACACGATCCTCTCGAGGTGTCAATGGGCAGTCAAGATCTTGACTTGTATTCTGATGCCACTGAGCAACTGTCTCGTTCCAGCGCCCCAATCCAATTGCTTCCAACAAAGCTTGTCTCGACTCGGGTGTGTCGTACGACGTGGTCCAAAATACTTGCACGAAGAATTACGATATGCTCCTCAGGCTCTGCTGATCACTACCGCTGGCCTTGGCGGAGGTAGCCCAGGCAGGACAAAGTCAGCGGCTCCGTGACCTTGAGCCGACACGTTTCTTGAGCCGGGGAATCTCGTAGAGCTCCTTTCACGCCGGGAATCTCGTAGAGCTCCTTTCACGTGTGAGAGTGCTCAGAGTCGAAAGAGACAGCTTCTGGAAGCATTTCTGGAAAAAGGGAAAAATTCATTTTTTCGCATCGACATCAAGATGGTTCCGCCAAGTGTTTCGATAGTAAAAGAGCGCCTACGAAGCTCATACTAAGACAGAGAAGCTCTCATAGTCGTTTACAGGTGCGAAAAATCTGCTTTCTCAAAATGAATTGTCAAATATCTTTCAAAAAATCGCAAAACCACCCCAAAGTTACCACTTTGTCCGTTCTGGCCGGGTCGGCCAACTGGGCGCCGGCGGTAAACCGTCAACCTTGGCTACCGCCGGGGGACTCGTAGAGCTTCCTAACTCGACTTAAGTTGAGAAAACAGACAGCACTTACCAACAATCTGACTTATAGTGAATAGTTTTTGACCTCTAAATGCGACAGACGGACGCGTCTGATGTCTGCGAATCGACTCCTGTCATTACCAGCCCTACAGCCCTTGCCGAATTAAGTACAGAAACCCGACAGCACCTCTCAGAATGACTCGATCAATAGGAATAGTTTCGCGGACCTAGTTCGAGCAGCAGACAGAGTCCAGAGCTTTGTATTCGACATGCGGACGCGCCTGATGTCTTCAAATCGATCCCAGTGATTACCAGCCATGCAGCCCCCCTACAGCCCGAGTTAAGTCCAGATAACCGACATTATTTCGCAAGCGACTCGAACGATACGAATAGTTTCGCGATTCTAGATCAGACAGCAGGCCGAGTTCAGAGCTCTGGAGTCGACAAACAAACGCAACTGATAACTGGGCGCCGGCGGTAAACCGTCAACCTTTCTTACCGCCGGGGGATTCGTAGAGCTTCCTGACAATATATGTGGGAATAAAACTCCAAAGAACGACTATGTGTTAAGGCCAAGCGATTTCAGACCTCTCAAGATAACGCTAACAAAAAACAAACAGTTTCGCAACTCAGTTCGAGTATCAAACCGAGTTCAGACCTCTGAATGCGACAGACGGGCGCGTCTGATGTCTGCGAATCCACTCATGTGATTCCCAGCCCTGAAGCCCCCCTACAGCCACGAGTTGAGCAGAAAATTGAGAGCACGTCTCAAGATCATTCGGACAATACGAACAGTTTCTCGAACCTAGCTCAGGCAGCAGGCCGAGTTCAGAGATCTCGGTTCAATAGACGAACGCGACTGACGATTCCCCATCGATGTCTGTCAGAATGAGCCCTGTAGCTGCCCTACAGCTCGAGTTAAGTACGAAAACCGAGAGCGTCTATCAAGATGACTCGAATAATACAAATAGGTTTGCGGACCTAGCTCGGCTAGCAGACCGAGTTCAGACCTCTGGATTCAACAGGCGAACGCGGATGATGATTCTGAGAGCGATTGGTGTGCTTACCAGCACTGTAGCTGCCCTAAAGCTCGAATTAAGTGCAGAAAACCGAAAGTGTGTATCAAGATGACTCGAAGAATGCGAACAGGTTTGCGCACCTAGCACGGCTGGCAGACCGATTTCAGACCTCTGGATTCAACAGGCGAACGCGCGTGGTAATTCTGAGTGCGATAGCTGTGCTTACCAGCTCTGTAGCTGCCCTACAGCTCGAGTTAAGTACAAAATACCGACAGCGCGTATCAAGATGACTCGAAACGGTCGTTCCCGCCACCGTGCTTTTCAATAGTAATATTTACCCGATCGAGCTGAGATCAAGATGGCGAGCGGGAATGAGATCGAATATCATGGGAAAAAATACTGGAGCTCTAACGAATGGTCAAATTTTGAGAACAAAATTTTCAACCGACCAAAAGTCAGCTCGCGTCGAGATTTTTCTTGCCAACTAGCTCTCCAGCGCTCCGGAATTGCTCTTAAGCTTCCAGCAATAACTTGCTAGGGGAAGCTCTACGAGTTATCCTGAATTAGTGCCACTGAATATCAGCTCTACAGCTGTCCTACAGCTCGAGTGAAGTGCAGAAAACCGAGCGTTTCTGTCAAAATGACTCGAATAATACGAACTGGGCGCCGGCGGTAAACCGTCAACCTTTCTTACCGCCGGGGGACTCGTAGAGCTTCCTGACAGTATATAGTGTGGGAAAAAATCCAGAGAACGACTAGTTTTCAGCCGAAGCGATTTCAGACCTCTCAAGACGACTCTAACAGAAAAACAAACACTTTCGCAACCCAGTTCGAGTATCAGACCGAGTTCAGATCTCTCAATGCGACAGGCGGACGCGTCTGATGTCTGCGAATCGACTCATTTCACTACCAGCCCTGCAGCCCCCCTACAGCCCGAGTTAAGTGCAGAAAACCGACAGCATCTCTCAGGATGACTCGAATAATACAATAGTTTCGCGAACCTGTTTCGAGCAGCAGACCAAGTTCTGAGCTCTCGAATCGACCACCGAACGCGCCCGATGTGTGCAAATCGATTGCTATAACCCGCAGCACTGTAGCCCTCCCCCAGCACGAGTTGAGTGCAGCAAAATGAGATCAATTTTCACGATGATTCAGACAATACGAATAGTTTCACGAACCGAGCTCGGGCAGCAGGTCGAGTTCAGAGCTCTCGATACAACAGACAAACAAACGCGCCCGATAATTCCCAATCGATTTCTGTGACTATAGTCTCTGTAGCTGCCCTACGGCTCGAGTTAAGTACAGAAAACCGAGAGCGTCTATCAAGATGACTCGAATAATACGAATAGTTTGCGGACCTAGCTCGGCTAGAAGGCCAAATTCAGACCTGTATCAGACCGAGTTCAGATCTCTCAATGCGACAGGCGGACGCGTCTGATGTCTGCGAATCGACTGATTTCACTACCAGCCCTGCAGCCCCCTACAGCCCGAGTTAAGTGCAGAAAACCGACAGCATCTCTCAGGATTACTCGAATAATACAATAGTTTCGCGAACCTGTTTCGAGCAGCAGACCAAGTTCTGAGCTCTCGAATCTGCTTACCGGGAACCTCGTAGAGCTTCTTTCCCTTGAGAGCGCCCATAATCGAAGCAGAGAACTTCGTAGTAGATATCCTTGAATCTTTAATTTTTCATATTTTGTATGACAATCTGAAGTCTGGTTTCTGGCTTCGCTGAAATAATTTGTCGACGAAATGAGCTGAGAATTTGAGAGACAATTTTTGTGGTGCAAAAATTCGTTCTGCGCAATTATCAGCCCAAACGAATGGTTAGAGCTTGAAAATCGGCTGAGCCAGGCCGCGGATGGTATCATTGTGTCTCTTGTCGAAATTTCGCCAACTAGCTCCACCCTGTCGCCCAATTCCTCTATCTCTCATACCATGAGAGCTCTACGAGGTATTACTCTTCGCTTCCAGCTAGAACTAACTGGCGCCGGCGGCGAACCGTCAACCTGGTCACCGCCGGGAACCTCGTAGAGCTCCTTTCCCTTAAGAGCGCCCAGAATCGAAGCAGAGAACTTCAGATATGCTTGAATCTTTAATTTTTTATTTTTTTCATGGCAATCTGAAGTCTGGTTTCTGGCTTCGCTGAGGAAAATTTGTCGACGGAATGAGCTGAGGATTTGAGAGGCAACTTCTGTGGTAAGAAGCTTCGTTCTGCGCAATTATCAGCCCAAACGAATGGTTAGAGCTTGAAAATCGGCTGAGCCAGGCCGCGGATAGTATGATTTTGTCTCTTGTCGAAATTTCGTCAACTAGCTCCACCCTGTCGCCGAATTCCTCTAACTGGGCGCCGGCGGTAAACCGTCAACCTTTCTTACCGCCGGGGGACTCGTAGAGCTTCCTGAGAATATATAATGTGGGAAAGAATTTCAGAGAACGACTAGTTTTTCAGCCCAAGCGATTATAGACCTCTGAAGATGACTCTAACAAACCAAACGGACAGTTTTCCAATCGAGCTCGAGTATGAAACCGAGTTCAGACCTCTGAATGCGACAGGCGGACGCGTCTGATGTCTGCGGATCGATTCCTGTGATTACCAGCTCTGCAGCCCCCCATACAGTCTGAGTTAAGTGCAGAAAACCGAGAGTACCTATCAGGAAGACTCGAATAATACAACAGTTTTGCGGATCTCGTTCGAGAAGCAGACCGAGTTCCGAGCCCTCGGTTCGACGAACGGACGCGCCGGATGTCTCGAAATCGATTCCTGTGACCAGCGGCACTGTAGCCCTCCCCCAGCACGATTTAAGTACAGAAAACCGAGAGCACTTCTCAAGATGACTCGAACAATACCAATAGGTTCGCGAACCTAGCTCGGGGAGCAGGCCGAGTTCAGAGCTCTTCATTCAACAGACGAACGCGCCTAATAATTCCCAATCGATCTCTGTGATTATCAGCTCTGCGGCTGCCCTACAGATCGAGTTAAGTACGAAAAACCCAGAGCGTCTGCTACAATGACTCGAATAATACGAATAGCTTTGCGACCCTGGCTCGGCTAGCAGACCGAGTTCAGACCTCTGGATTCGACAGGCAAACGCATCTGATCATTCTGCATGCATTAGCTGTGCTGCCCAGCTCTGTAGTTGTCCTGAAGCTCGAGTTATCTTGAGAAACCGACAGCGCGTATCAAGATGACTCGAAACGACCGTTCCCGCCTGCCTGCTTTTTGGCCTTCAAAGTTACCCGATCGAGCTGAGATCAAGATGGCGAGCGGGAATAAGATCGAATATCATGGGAAAAAATACTGGAGCTCTAACGAATGGTCAAATTTTAAGAACAAAATTTTCAACTGACCAAAAGTCAGCAAAAGGTCCGTCGAGATTTTTCTTGCCAACTAGCTCTCCAGCTCCCCGGAATTACTCTTAAGCTTCCAGCAATAACTTGCTGAGGGAAGCTCTACGAGTTACTCTCATACCATGAGAGCTCTACGAGGTACTAAGGGAAGCTCTACGAGTTACTGGGCGCCGGCGGTAAACCGTCAACCTTTCTTACCGCCGGGGGACTCGTAGAGCTTCCTGACAATATATAATGTGGAAAAGAATTTCAGATAACGACTAGTTTTTCAGCCCAAGCTAGACCTCTGAAGATGACTCTTACAAAACAAACGAACAGTTTTCCAATCGAGCTCGAGTACGAAACCGAGTTCAGACCTCTGAATGCGACAGGCGGACGCGTCTGATGTCTGCGGATCGATTCCTGTGATTACCAGCTCTGCAGCCCCCCATACAGCCTGAGTTAAGTGCAGAAAACCGAGAGTACCTCTCAGGATGATTCGAATAATACAACAGTTTCGCGGATCTCGTTCGAGCAGCAGACCGAGTTCCGATCTCTCGGTTCGACGAACGGACGCGCCTGATCTCTCGAAATCGATTCCTATGACCAGCAGCCCTTCCCCAGCACGATTGAAGTACAGAAAGCCGAGAGCACTTCTCAAGATGACTCGAACAATACCAATAGGTTCGCGAACCTAGCTCGAGGAGCAGGCCGAGTTCAGAGCTCTTGATTCAACAGACGAACGCGCCTGATAATTCTCAATCGATTTCTGTGATTATCAGCTCTGTGTCTGCTCTACAAATCGAGTTAAGTACGAAAAACCGAGAGCGTCTGCTACAATGGCTCGAATAATACGAATAGGTTTGCGACCCTAGCTCGGCTAGCAGACCGAGTTCAGACCTCTGGATTCAACAGGCGAACGCGCCTGATCATTCTGAATGCATTAGCTGTGCTGACCAGCTCTGTAGTTGTCCTGAAGCTCGAGTTATCTTGAGAAAACCGACAGCGCGTATCAAGATGACTCGAAACGGCCGTTCCCGCCTGCCTGCTTTTTGGCCTTCAAAGTTACCCGATCGAGCTGAGATCAAGATGGCGAGCGGGAATAAGATCGAATATCATGGGAAAAAATACTAGAGCTCTAACGAATGGTCAAATTTCGAGAACAAAATTTTCAACCGACCAAAAGTCAGCAAAAAGTCCGTCGAGATTTTTCTTGCCAACTAGCTCTCCAGCTCCCCGGAATTACTCTTAAGCTTCCAGCAATAACTTGCTAAGGGAAGCTCTACGAGTTACTGGGCGCCGGCGGTAAACCGTCAACCTTTCTTACCGCCGGGGGACTCGTAGAGCTTCCTGAAAATATAAAGTGTGGGAAAAAACTCCAAAGAACGATTTTCTTTCAGCCCAAGCGATTTCAGACCTCTGAAGATAACGCTAACAAAGAACAAACAGTTTCGCAACCCAGTTCGAGTATCAAACCGAGTTCAGACCTCTGAATGCGACAGGCGGTCGCGTCTGATGTCTGCGAATCCACTCATGTGATTCCCAGCCCTGCAGCCCCCCTAGAGCCCGAGTTGAGTGCAGGAAACCAACAGTATCGACTCGAATAATAGAATAGTTGTGCGCACCTAGTTCGAGCAGCAGACCGAGTTCCGAGCTTTGGGATCGACCGAGAAACGCGCCTGATGTGTGCAAATCGATATATGTGATCCGCAGGACTGTAGCCGGCCCCAAACACGAGTTAAGTGCAGAAGACAGAGAGCACTTCTCAAGATCATTCGGACAATACGAATAGTTTCGCGAACCTAGCTCGGGCAGCAGGCCGAGTGCAGAGCTCTCGGTTCATTCGACGAACGCGACTAATGATTCACCGTCGATGTCTGTGACAATGAGCGCTGTAGCTGCCCTACAGATCGGGTTAAGTACAGAAAACCGAGAGCGTCTGTCAAGATGACTCGAATAATACGAATAGGTTTGCGGACCTAGCGGCTAGCAGACCGAGTTCAGACCTCTGGATTCAATACGCGAACGCGCGTGAAGATTCTGAGTGCGATAGTTGTGCTTACCAGCACTGTGGCTGCCCTACAGCTTGATTTGAGTAGAGAATACCGAAAACGCGTATCAAGTTGACTCGAATAATACTAATATGTTTCCGCCCTAGCTCGGCTAGCAGACCGAGTTCAGACCTATGGATTCAACAGACGGACGCGCCTGATGATTCTGAGAGCGATAGATGTGCTTACCAGCACTGTAGCTGCCCTATAGCTCGAGTTAAGTAGAGAATATCGAGAAGACGTATCAAGTTGACTCGAATAATACTAATAGGTTTGCGGGCCTAGCTCGGCTAGCAGACCGAGTTCAGACCTCTGGATTCAACAGGCGAACGCGCCTGATCATTCTGAATGCATTAGCTGTGCTGACCAGCTCTGTAGTTGTCCTGAAGCTCGAGTTATCTTGAGAAAACCGACAGCGCGTATCAAGATGACTCGAAACGGCCGTTCCCGCCTGCCTGCTTTTTGGCCTTCAAAGTTACCCGATCGAGCTGAGATCAAGATGGCGAGCGGGAATAAGATCGAATATCACGGGAAAAAATACTAGAGCTCTAACGAATGGTCAAATTTCGAGAACGAAATTTTCAACCGACCAAAAGTCAGCAAAAGGTCCGTCGAGATTTTTGTTGCCAACTGGGCGCCGGCGGTAAACCGTCAACCTTTCTTACCGCCGGGGGACTCGTAGAGCTTCCTGACAATATATACTGTTGGAAAAAACTGCAAAGAACGACTATTTTTAAAGCCCAAGTGATTTCAGACCTCTCAAGATAACGCTAACAAAAAACAAACAGTTTCGCAACCCAGTTCGAGTGTCAAACCGAGTTCAGACCTCTGAATGCGACAGGCGGGCGCGTCTGATGTCTGCGAATCCACTCATGTGATTCCAGCCTAAAGACCACCTACAGCCCGAGTTAAGTGCAGAAAACCGACAGTATCGACTCGAATAATATAATAGTTTCCGAACCTAGTTCGAGCAGCAGATCGAGTTCCGAGCGCTGGAATCGACCGAAAGACGCGCCTGGTGTGTGCAAATCGATATATGTGACCTCAAGCACTTAGCCCTTCCCCAGCACGAGTTCAGTGCAGAAAATTGAGAGCAGGTCTCAAGATGATTCGAACAATACGAACAGTTTCGCGAACCTAGCTCGGGCAGCAGGCCGAGTTCAGAGCTCTCGGTTCGATAGACGAACGCGACTGGTGATTTCCCAACGGTGTCTGTGACAATGAGCCCTGTAGCTGCCCTACAGCTCGAGTTAAGTAAAGAAAACTGAGAGCGTCTATCAAGATAACGCGAATAATACGAATAGGTTTGCGGACCTAGCTCGGCTAGCAGGCCGAGTTCAGACCTCGGGATTCAACAGGCGAACGCGCGTGATGATTCTGAGTGCGATAGGTGCGCTTACCAGCACTTTAGTTGCCCTAAAGCTCGTGTGGAGTACAGAAAACCGAAAGCGTCTATCAAGATGACTCGAATAATACGAATAGGTTTGCGGACCTAGCTCGGCTTACAGACCGAGTTCAGACCTCTGAGTTCAACAGGCGAACGCGCCTGGTCATTCTGCATGCATAAGCTGTGCTTACCAGCTCTGTAGCTGCCCTAGAGCTCGAGTTATGTCCAGAAAACCGACAGCGCGCATCAAGATGACTCGAAACGGCCGTTCCCGCCACTGTGCTTTTTGGCCTTTAAAGTTACCCGATCGAGCTGAGATCAAGATGGCGAGCGGGAATAAGATCGAATATCACGGGAAAAAATACTAGAGCTCTAACGAATGGTCAAATTTTGAGAACAAAATTTTCAACCGACCAAAAGTTGTCAAAAGTTCAGTTCTTTTTTTCGAGCCAACTAGCTGTCCAGCGCGCCGGAATTACTCTTAGCTTCCAGCTATAACTAGCTAAGGGAAGCTCTGCGAGTTACTGGGCGCCGGCGGTAAACCGTCAACCTTGGTTACCGCCGGGGGACTCGTAGAGCTTCCTAACTCGACTTAAGTTGAGAAAACAGACAGCACTTACCAACAATCTGACTTATAGTCAATAGTTTTTGAAATGCGACAGACGGACGCGTCTGATGTCTGCGAATCGACTCCTCTCATTATCAGCCCTGCAGCCCCCCTACAGCCCGAGTTAAGTGCAGAAACCCGACAGCACCTCTCAGGATGACTCGAACAGTAGGAACAGTTTCGCGGACCTAGTTCGGGCAGCAGACAGAGTTCAGAGCTCTGTATCTGACAGGCGGACGCGCCTGATGTCTTCAAATCGATCCCAGTGATTACCAGCCATGTAGCCCCCCCTACAGCCCGAGTTAAGTCCAGATAACCGACATTATCTCGCAAGCGACTCGAACATTACGAATAGTTTCGCGATTCTAGATCGGGCAGCAGGCCGAGTTCAAGGCTCTGCAGTCGACAGAGAAACGCAACTGATAATTCTGAATTAGTGCCTCTGAATATCAGCTCTGTAGCTGTCCTACAGCTCGAGTTAAGTGCAGAAAACCGAGCGTTTCTGCCAAAATGACTCGAATAATACGAACAGGTCTGTGGCCCTAGCTCGGCTAGCAGACCGAGTTCAGACCCCTGGATTCAACAGGCGAACGCGCCTGATCATTCTGCATGCATTAGCTGTGCTCACCAGCTCTGTAGCTGCCCTAGAGCTCGAGTTATGTTCAGAAAACCGTCAGCGCATATTAAGATGACTCAAAACGGCTGATCCCGCCACAGTGCTTTTCGATAGTAATATTCACCCGATCGAGCTGAGATCAAGATGGCGAGCGGAAATAAGATCGAATATCACGGGAAAAAATACTAGAGCTCCAACGAATGGTCAAATTTTGAGAACAAAATTTTCAACCGAGCAAAAGTTGTCAAAAGTTCAGTCGAGATTTTTCGAGCCAACTAGCTGTGGGGCGCGCCGGATTACTCTTAGCTTCCAGCAATAACTTGCTAAGGGAAGCTCTACGAGTTACTAGGCGCCGGCGGTAAACCGTCAACCTTGGTTACCGCCGGGGGACTCGTAGAGCTTTCTAACTCGACTTAAGTGAAGAAAACAGGCAGCAATTACCAATAATCTGACTCATAGTGAATAGTTTTTGACCTCTGAATGCGACAGATAGGCGCGTCTGATGTCTGCGAATGGACTTCTGTCATTACCAGCCCTGCAGCCCCCGTACAGCCCGAGTTAAGTGGAGAAACCCGACAGCACCTCTGAGGATGACTCGAACAATACGAATAGTTTCGCGGACCTAATTCGGGCAGCAGACAGAGTTCCGAGCTTTGTATTCGACAGGCGGACGCGCCTGATGTCTTCAAATCGATTACAGTGATTACCAGCCATGCAGACCCCTAGAGCCCGAGTTAAGTCCAGATAACCGACATCATCCCGCAAGCGACTCGAACGATACGAATAGTTTCGCGATTCTAGATCGTGCAGCAGGCCGAGTTCAGAGCTCTTCATTCAACAGGCGAACGCAACTGATGATTCTGAATTGGTGCCTGTAAATATCAGCTCTGTAGCTGTCCTACAGCTCGAGTTAAGTGCAGAAAACCGAGAGTTTCTGTCAAAATGACTCGAATAATACGAACAGGTTTTTGGCCCTAGCTCGGCTAGCAGACCGAGTTCAGACCTCTGGATTCAACAGGCAAACGCGCCTGATCATTCTGCATGCATTAGCTTTACCAGCTCTGTAGCTGCCCTAGAGCTCGAGTTATGTTCAGAAAACCGTCAGCGCATATCAAGATGACTCGAAACGGCCGATCCCGCCACAGTGCTTTTTGGCCTTCAAAGTTACCCGATCGAGCTGAGATCAAGATGGCGAGCGGGAATAAGATCGAATATCACGGGAAAAAATACTAGAGCTCTAACGAATGTCAAATTTCGAGAACAAAATTTTCAACCGAGCAAAAGTTGTGAAAAGTTCAGTCGAGATTTTTCGAGCCAACTAGCTGTGGGGCGCGCCGGAATTACTCTTAGCTTCCAGCAATAACTTGCTAAGGGAAGCTCTACGAGTTACTAGCTCTCCAGCTCCCCGGAATTACTCTTAAGCTTCCAGCAATAACTTGCTAAGGGAAGCTCTACGAGTTATTACTCTTAGCTTCCAGCAATAACTGGGCGCCGGCGGTAAACCGTCAACCTGGTTTTTTTTCGTTTCGTTTCGCGGACACACGGGCCCTAAGGCCCCGTCCAGTCCGAGGCGGGCGGGCACGCCAAACGCGGGCCACCGAGCGGCTAGGCGAAAGCCTCACCACGCCAAGCACGTGGGGGGCGGCTTAGGCGGTAGCCTCTGGCAGCTCTTATAAGGAGTGTGTACATCAACACAAATGTGTGCACGCATGAAGGCAACAACACAAATGAGAATCATCAATCACACAACTTATCGCTAAAATAGGCCTGCAGAACCCGTGGGAGTGCTCCGATAACGCACTCAGCAGCGGAGAGTTCAGTGTCTGTCACCGTGGACCCGTCTTGGAGAGCAAAGAAACAAACATATACATCCTTGAAGAGTGAGTTGGCTCAAGAAGAAGGACATAGAAGAGAGATGGGAAACGAGAACGCAATCCAATCTGAATCCAAGCACCACATCCAGCTCCCTGGCTGCACACACCACCATCAAAGCCAGCTTTGACGAGGCAAAGTTCGTAGCATGATTCTTCGTACGGCAGCGACAGGTACTGTTCGTACGTGTATCGGTGGCCCTGGCGGGCCTGGTGACAGCAGGAGATACGTGCAACATAGAAGGCCCTCGCGGGCCATGCGGCGGGAAACGTTCGCTTGGCCCAGTATCAGACAACGTGCGGGGAGCCCACGAAACACGCCATGGGACCTCGCCCAGTATCAGTCAACCTGGTTTTTTGAGTTTGAGTCAGGGCGCGGACAGCTGTGACAGCTGAGCCCTAAGACTCCCAAACGGAGCACAGGGTAGCTGGAGAGGGCAACTCTTATCATCACACTGCCGAGCCACTGAGGCATAGGCAACGGAATAGGATGCAGGAACAAGGAAAAGGATGCAATACAACATGTGAAAATGTAAAGGTGTTGGAGAGCTCCAAGCAAGATGAAATGAGTCAGCTGCTTGGATGAAAGATGCTACCCAAAATGTGCTCCACGGCCATACAGAGCCGTTGTGCTGCAATCATCTCACAAAACATGACAGAAGCAGAGGCATCAAGCGAGACAGCTTCCTCCGCCACCAACTGCCACGTCCCGTGTACACACAAATCTATACACCATCCTGCAGCACATCCCTCCACAGAGCGACCTCCGTCGAAGAATCCACGGAGGCCGTCTAGTTTTGTTTTACTCGCATGTTCAATAAGTGAGGTATGGAACGTAACGTAACTATTTTTGGTTCTGGCCAACCATGTCAGCCTGTCAGCTCTTTCGTTTCCTTCTCGATAGATCCACTTGAACATATTGTGGCCCCAACTCGGAGGCCTCATACCATACAACACAGAGATATGCTCCAGCCTATTTTGAATGTCGCCAAGAATGTGCTTGTAGATAATATTGGATGTTGCCCAGAGACCGTTAATCCAATTCACCCCTGTGGCGGAGTCCCCAATCAATTCCATCGGTATCGAGTCCCGAGGCTCCGCATTCCACTCCGATGCATGTTCATTAATGTACGCAAGTCGTTTCTCCATCTTCTCGTCCTCCTTCCTTTGCTGCTCCTCCGTCTTCTCCCTCTCCTCCTCCTCCCTAGCATATCCCGCAGGTTGTGCATGTTTAAAGTAACAGTACCCCCACGCCTCCTCCATGTTAGTAACATCCAGTGCCCGCTTCAGAAATTCTTTCCATCCCTGACGTGAAAAGGATAACGTGTGATACCAATCCTTCCCTGATACCAACTCGAAAATGTAATGGAAGTTTCTCAACGCCAGTGGTCTCCCCCCCTCATGCCGACGCGTCATTAATGGGCGTTCTTTCCAAGGCAGCGATGCAATGAAGGCCTGCCGTCGGTCAGTCCACTCCCCCGACCATGCAAAAATACATTCTCTAGCCTGCATATGCGAGTCCCCTGTACTACGATGCTGAGGTGGAGCCACCCGTCGCCGCTTGTTTGCAGCGATTTCCTGCGACGGCAACTCAACAGAGGAACGCTTTTGCGACAGAGAATCCTGAGATGGATGGAATGTCTTTGCACGCTTATGCATCTGGGAAATCAGATTGCGCCGATGCGCGGGTAATTGTGTCTGAGAACCAGGGAGCTCAAAGGAATCAACAGCATGCATCGTCTCACACACGTCAGGATGACATCCCATTGATGTCGAGCACGCAATACTTGGTAGCACATACATGGGTTCATCCTGACGTTGTCTCTTGGCCGGCGGTGGCTCACACGCAGCAAAGACGTTGGGGCCAGGCTTGCCTGAAGAATCAAAAGTACCTGGAGGAATCTGTGCGGGTGTTGGGTTCAGGCGTTTCACAGTAAACGTACAGTCCTGAGCCCACTGCCACTGACGAAACAAGAATAGCTGCACAAGAGACGGCCGTCCCAATTCCAGGAGCATACGCCGCCCACGTTTGTACAAGTTGCATAAGTATATACTCCAATCCATGTCGGCAGGTTTCGGGCGGCGTACCATAGAACACAATATTTTACCTTCCCACGTGTGCAACTGTTTCAAAGTGTGGTGGTCCGCTGGCATGCCTTCAACACCGAAAAGTACAAAACTACGCAACCTAGATTCATAATGCTTGATTTTCTTCTGGAAGGGTACAGCACGATTCGTATAAAACTTGCGGAACTGGTTAATCGCTTCCAACCCCGAGCCAATTTCCAAGCCACATCATGGTGTTTGTCAGTCTTGGTCGTGACCAGGCAACCCAGGCACTCCATTTCAGAGCATCGCGGAAGACACAGGGTACCGAGATCGTTCACCTGGACAACGAGGTTCCCCGTCGAGGCGCCTTCAGAGTCCTCCCCAAAGGCAAGATAGTGTAGTGAGGAATCTTTCCATCTGAAACCGTGCGTATACAGCTGAGCCGAGAAGTCCCCCACCATACGTGTGAGCTCAGTCTTTGATTTCGAGAAAAGCAAAATGTTATCGGCCCAGAGCGCATGAGTAAGATACCTCCCACCAGCCTCCACCCCCAAATCGTACCCCAACTTCTCCTCCTCCCAATTCAGTACAATCCTATCCCACATCAGTAGTGTCACACACTTCCACAGGAAGGGGGCCTCCACACTACCAGTACGTACACATGCATCCCAGGGAATACCCGTCGCCGTGGAGTCCTGAAAGGTAAAGTCCGCTGTGTCCAGGATACTGGGAGCGAGTAGCGCCAACGCAAGGTCATTGGGGAACCCAGGGATGGCATCCAAGGCCCGACTGGCCTTCTCAACCGTGACGTTATCAAAGGCAGTCTGCACATCTAATGACGCGAGGTGCAGGGTCTCATCTTTCCCCCACTCCAGAGCGTGTGTGGTGGCATGCTTAAGCATGGCAGTGATCTCGTGCGTGCGCCTTCCCTTGCAAAATCCGTAGTTATGTAAATATTGTGGGACCCTTTTCAGATAACCTTCAGCAATCTCAACCAAACATGAAGTATACCATTTGCTTAGGCTGCTAAGTAAGACGAGAGCACGAGTATCAGACAACTTAGTGATATCTTTAGCTTTCGGCATCAACACCACAAGCAACTCAGACCAAATCCGAGGAGTAGGATACCGTTGAAGATACAGGTCTTGGAATAACCGAAGAATATGACGCAAACCTACCCACGTGATACGTTTCAACATAGAAGGAGAAACTCCGTCCTTACCCACCGCCTTACCACACTTTAAGCGTGATCGTGCCTGTAACAATACGGACATGGAAATGGGGGAGACGTCCACTGTGTTCGTGTCCTGCAACCTCCTCCTCCTCCTCTCCTCAATACACTCCACGTTACGTATCCCTTGCGCAGCACAGTGGTACTTGGCGAACCCGTGAGCATAGAGCGCCTTCTCCCACAACTCCCTATCCTCCGTGAGCACATCGTCATAACTCAATTTGTCCACCACCGTCCGAGCGAGCTTCCCGTCACGATGATCGTATTCGAGTCGACGACGAGTGTGTGCACGCATCTCCTTCTTTCTCTCTTTCTTAACCCTGATGAGCTCCTCCTCCTCCCCTCCTTCACGACGCAGTCGGCGATATTCATCATCAAGTTCCTTATGACGATCTGTCTTTTTGGGGATCTGCATTTTCTTTGGGACATTGGTGTATGACTCCTTGTCCTGTGTACATGCATTCAAGATAACAGGTGCCAATTCATCCGGGCAGAGACCAGATGGGCAACGAGCTGCAGCATGCAAACGACGATCAAGGTTAGCCGAAACTTGCAATTCCGAGGCTTCGTCGCAGCACCAATGAGTGAACGTTTGTCGTGGCTTCGTTCTCCAACGTCGAGTCGGAGCGGCCGATTCGGGGACAAGCAAGGTGAGCAGGGCATGGTCCGACAGGCGGGTCTTTCTGGGGTCCACGGAGCCCCTGAGTGTTGGCCTTAACCACGACACCTCCCACTGAGGCGTTTCCCAGGAGCTCGGAATACACAGGTAATCAAGAACCTTGTCCTCCTCCTCCGTCTCCTCCTTGGCCTTCCAGGTCGCACGACGGGCCCCAAAAGAATTCGAGAAAAACCAAACCATAATGCCACATACATTCACAGAGCTCGTTACACATGTATTGTTGCATCATCCTCCTACCCTGCTGGAAACCTCCACGCCCACCTCCTCCTGCATTGTCCCCTTCTTCAAATCTCTCACCCTGCACTGCAGAACCAGTCAAAGCAACATCTCCAAATACCGTGTGAGGCAGAAGCTCAACGTTAGCATCCATCCCGATGAACAAGTCCCACCCATCCTTGGGAAACCTAACTCGGAGCGTATCCAAATCCTTTCGAAACGACTGCAATGTTTGTGTGAATAAGATATTGTGATCCCCTTTTTTCGGCGCATGTGGTAAGTACAAGCTGGCAACAATCTACGATTGAAACACGAGAATGACATAACGATTACCCCTGATGCATTCACGTATGGAGGCTCTCCACACCCTCTTGTAGAGAACCCCGGCCTTCCCATCAATAGAAAGAGTTAAGGTGAAACCATGCTCAGAGCACCTACCTATTCCAAGGAACTGGCACTCCTGCAAAGCGAGAACTTCCGAATTCGAGGTCTTGATCTGAGCAAGCATGTCGTGGCTGTTCAAGCTGCCACAGCGCCTCACGTTATACGTGCCCACGATGGCGCCATGGCACCTTCACCAGGTACGAAAGTTGAGCTTGGCCAGAAAGACCTCGCAATCCAACTTGTCATCGACCTTACGCAGCAGCTCGGCGTCAACCTTCCACCCCAAGTTAGAATCAAACCTGGTTACCGCCGGGGACCTCGTAGAGCTCCTAGCCACGTGTCATAAGTCCATGCATATCTCTGGAATGCGCACGGTGAATTTATTTCCAATAATAGAATGAACACATACATGTATGAGTTTCAAGGCGTCTTCCAGCGCGCGAGAGCGATGCTTCCGTGGCAGCGCTCCTGTATGTAGACATGTACAGATGGACAAGCATGCGAAAATAGGATCGACGTCAGCAGGCGCGGCAACGCACCGGGCACGAGCGCGCGCACGCACATACGCGCGCACGCGAATAAATACAATCTCACGCGCGCACGCACTCACACCCACGCGCGCTCACTCACGCACCGGCACCCCTCACGCACACACATGCACACACACGCACGCGCACACACACACACACACACACACGCACACACACACGCACACACACGCACTCAAACACACACACACACACAAAAAAAAAAAAAACAAGCACACACACACACACACGCGCGCGCGCGCGCGCATACAGACACTAACACAGACACAGACACAGACACACCCACACGCACACGCACACACACACATACACACAGACGCGGCCACACACACACACACACGCACACACACACACACACACACACACATGCCTGCCAGACACACACACACAAACACACACAAACGCAAACATCTACAGATACA
>CAUYUJ010021417.1:110000-139387 GCA_963575745.1 Prorocentrum cordatum
CCGAGGAAAACGTCCTCGCTATCAACATTCGTTCGCCGCCGCACGCTCACGGGTCCGCCCTGCCAGCGTCGCGACACAAACTGATTGTGCGTGTCCCACATCCCGCAGACGCAGCAACGCCCACTGGCCCTCTCCTCGCAATCGCCCTCCGCGTGCCATCGAAGCCACTCCCAGACGGCAGGCGTCCGCAGCATCAGCTGCGTCACGCTGACCACGTAGCAAGAATGCCCAGGCCGCGGCATCCCACGGACGGGCACGCTCCTCACGCTGTCCCACGAAGCCGCGCGAATACCATCCACGCGAGGCACGTCCATCTCTCCAGGGCTCGGCGGAGGCTGAGCCGGGCGCTCCGACGCGAACAAACTCTGCGGCCCGAACGCCGCGGACACCAGCTCTTCCCGACGGCGCTGTCTTCGGGCTGCCTCGCGTTGCTGCGTTCGCAAGTACGCCTCCCGGTTGCGGTCCTGCGCCTGCTGCCTCGCCAAGGCCGCAGCCTCCCGCCCCTGCTGCAACCGACTCTGGACCTCGGCACCCTCCAGCCGGTGCGACCGATCGCGCGTCGCCTGGAGCGCGAGCCGGCAGCGTTGCGCCAGGGCCCTCATCTTATGCTCGCGAGAACCGAAGCACGCGTGGGCACGCACATACCCGAACAGCCCAAAGTGGTCTGACACATGGAATTCGCAGCCCTCGAAGAACACTTTCCCTTTCCCTACCAAATGCACCTCCGCCCAAAGCTCCGCCCCGAACATGACCCGGTCCCGTCTCTGTCCGACAGCCCCCCTCTCGCCGAGACCCGAGTAAAACTTGTTCCCGGGGCAGCCCCAAGAACGACCCTCGTACCAGGTGTCCTTCAAACGCAGCTGCTCCACAGCGGCCTGCACCAGGGAGTCCGTGCTGTTCATGTCGCCCACAATGAGCAGCCGGTCGCAACCTTCCGCGCAAGTCCTCGTAATCTTCCGAAGTATCGCGTGACGCCGCTCCCATGCCGCACCCGCGGGCAAGTGGACCGCGGCCACGGTCACCCACCCCGCGCCGCCCGCGCCCCCGCCTACGGGAACTTCGACCCGGCACAGCACGCACGGGTCCTCCCCTGACAAAGCCTTGCCTTCCGCGCGCAGACCGCGCCTCACGTACGGGTGCACGTACCCCCTGGACTCGTGCGCATGGGCCACGCCAACCAATTGGAATTCCGCCTCCAGCTCCTTGTACGCCTCCTCGCCCTCGCATTCCTGCAGAGCAAGGGGGGTGGGGGGGGGTGGGGGGGGGGGGGGGGGGGGGGGGGGGGGGGGGGAGCGGTGGTGGGGGGGGGTGGGTGGGGGTGGGGGGGTGGGTGGTGAGCAACAACATCAACCCCGCGCGCCTGCCTCCAACGGAGCACTTCGCCCAGGACCGCCGCGCGCTGGTCGCGGTCGCTCCAGGAGGGCGGCGCCACGGCCGAGCGATGCCCACCAGCGATATTCCACGTGGCAAACGACAACTTCGACGCGCCCTCCAGGCCCTCCTCTTCGCCAGCCTCACCCGCCGCTTCCCCTGGCACAGCCGCCCTCGGCAAGCTCGCGCCCGTCGCGCTGGGCGCCGAAGCACCCGCGCGAGGCACGACGCCGAACGCGCCCAGAACGTCGCGGCATTCCTGCTCCGAAAGCAACAACTCCATGACATCCCGCGCCCCCCGCGCGCCGACGCCCGCCCGGAACGACGCGAACGAGCCCCGCAGCACGCGACACACGTCAGGCACGAAGGACTCCGCCGACGCATCCAGCACGCCCGCATTCGCCAGGCGCCCGACACGGCCCAGCAGAAGCCCGATCGCGCAGGCGATCCTCTGCGAAGGAACACGAACGCGCGGCGCGTCCCCGAACTCCACCGCCGGCGGGCGCCGCCCAGCACTGGCACCGAGCGGTCGCAGCAGTGCGTCGATATTCCGGGCGATTCGCCCTGCCACGTCATCCCTGCGGGCCCGATCGTGCACGCGCACTGCGAGAGACTCGGCTCGCCCGAGCGCCTCCCCCGGCCGACCAGACGTAACACTCACAAACATCCAATCCTGCGCGACACCAGATCCGCTCAGTGGTCCACGGCGACGACCATTAGCAACTCCTGCTTGTCACTCACGGAGTTCGCATCCCACACGCTCGTCCAATTGTGCGCAATCCGGGCAAAATGCTCCGGGGTCTCCTCCGCACCAACGTGCCGGCCTACCTTTGCCGAAGCCACAGTCGTCGGCAGCCCCAACCCCGCGCACAACTGCCTCGCCACCGTCAAGAAGAACTCCAGCGCCTGGCCCTCCAGCCTGCCCTCTGCCAGCGCGCTCTCCGCTCGCACGTTCACGACCCACTTGTCCATGCGCAGCGCGCAGCCACCACGGACGTCCACGAACGCGTCCTTCATCCTCTTCGCCGCCTTATCCAAACTCTTATGCAGGCGCGGGGGCACCAGCGCGCCCATGGCCTCCTTCACGGCGCTCATATGCAGCGGGCCCATGCTCGGAGCCACGGAATCGAACACTCGCTCATCCCACGCCCCAGACACCTCCCACCGCTCCACAATCAAGTCGACCACGCCGCGCAGGAACCCCTCCCTGTCACCCGAACCCGAAGACTCATGCGTCAGGCGCCCGGCAGCAGCCGTCAGACGTTCGCGCAAATCCTCCCGGGACGCACAAGCAGCGAGGGCACCGACATCAACAAGCAGATCCCGCGCGGCGCCCTTCTCCTCCCGCGTTGCGAAGCGCACCCGCCTCCGGTCCAGAAGCCTTTCGGCCACGGCACGGAGGCGCCGCGCCGCGACGTCGTCCTCTCCAGCCTCGGCAGCAACGGCGCTGTCGAGCTCGGACGCGAAAGGCGGCCCCTCCTCACCCCACAGCCATGTGTCCTCATCCACCACTCTGCCCGCCCCTCTCAACCTCTCCGCCTGAGCCGCGGCAACGGTCTTCAAAAGACCCAGCAATGTCTCCGCCGCGCGTTTCTCCTCCTCAGTCCAGCAGTCCGCCTCGCAGTACCCGTATTTCCGCAACGTGCGGGAAGCGCGAGCCTCCAGTCGCAACTCGAAGCGTCGCCGCTCCCGGAACGCCGTCGTATGCCTGGCCCTCATGAAGTCCGCAAACTCCGGCAGGTCCTCCTCGAACACCAAGTCCCAGGGATGCTTCACACGCGTCGTGGCGACGAAACCGATCCCTGCAACGGCCGCGGTCTTCGCTGACAGGTGCACGCGGACTTTCGCCAACGTCATCCCCTGCGCCTTCCAGTGCGTCAACGCCCATGCCAGCTGCAACGGGTAGTTCTCGCGCCACACGCCCTCCTCCATGGTGGAAGACACTCTCTGCCTCCAAATGGGCACCCAGTTCCGCCGCTCCTCGTCTCCCGGGACAAACGACCGCGGCCGACCCTGCCCGTCTGTCCCTAGATCGATATCATCGAACTCGACGAACACGCAAAGGGGCGCCTGCAAATCCGGCCGAGCGCCATTGTGCGGGTCGGCGCCCTCGGGCCACATGTAGCCGCGCAGCGTACCCATCGCCCCGTTCATGAGCCCCGCCTCAACCCAGAGTTTCTGAGTCAACAGCACGCGGGCCCCTTCGCAGACGTACAGCTCGTTCTCGAGTCCGCGGAAGTCCTCGGACGCCATCTGGTCTGGCCTAGACTTCTGCTTTTTCTCCTTTTTGTCGTGGTAGGCACGCAACGCCGCGATGGGCTTTCCACTCGCAGCGGCTACCTGGTACAACCTCTCCATGTTCACTCTATCGGCGCCACATGCACCCGAGGCCCGATCCTTCCTGCCGTCCATCAGCAGCGGGGCCGTCTCGAAGGCCGCCAGCTCCTCCCTCCCCTCCTTGGTCATTTTCAGCACCGACCTGTTCCGGCGCTTCAACCACGCATGATCCCGCTGCTCCCAAGTGCACTGCGCCATGCCTTTCGTGACCTCCAAAAAGCGATCAGCATCCTGCCTGAACTCCGCCTGCCGCTCCTTCGACAGCCCCTCTTTCTCACCGCGCCACCGGTGCACGCGCCGGAGCACGGCCACGTCCTGGAACGTATCGCGCACGAAACTCCCATTATTCACTAACCTGTCCGTGCTCCAGGCGTCGTCGGGGGTCCGCTCCGCCCCCTGGGCTTGTTCTTCGCAGACCCCCCATACGCGCCCATCCGGTACAGGGGGTCATCGCCGATTGGCGGCGCCTGCTGCGGATCCCCGGCGAGCACGGCATCCTTCCCGCCGAGATACACTGGCCTCGCACCCTGCTCCGCACGCTTCGCCGCAACACCAAGAGTATCCTGCACCTTGAACTCGATCTTGCCCAGCATCTGCCGCCCGATCATGCTCATCTCATCCAACACAAACAACCTCGCCTGACGCAGTCGAGTCTGCGTCTTTTGAAACCGGTCCCCGTCCTTGCGTACCCAAGGGCCGCAATATCCCACCGGCACACCGAACGCCCTGTGCAGGGTGGTCGCGCCATATTTCAACTGGAACGAGGCGCACCCGGTGGGAGCGGCGAGCAAGCAGCAATTCCGCTCCTCCTCATCAATCTCTTCAGGCCCTCGTCGGATTTCGCGCACGCCGCGGCGATCGTGATCCAGCCTCGTCCTCGGGGCAAACTGCCGCACCCGCTTTCGCCTCGCGGCTACGAAACTGCGCACGGTGCGCGATTTCCCCGTGCCGGCCACGCCCGTGACCATCAATCTCAACGGGTCGGCCTCCGAATGGCGGTCGTCCATGACGATGTCGTGGGCGAACTTCTGCCAGGGGTCGAGATCGGCGCGCTCGACGACCTCGGCCCCGTCGCCTACCTTGGCCTTTCCGTACCACTCATCCCGGAGCTTCTCCAGACGCCCTCTCTCGCTCGTCGACACATTGCACGCCTCGTTCAACCAATTGAAGTCCTTGGGGTTCACCCGGACCCTGCCGCGCACCTCATCGCCCGCAACATCCCCGACGCGCACGTCCGCCGCCTGCACAGCAGGGCCTGCCGCGCTGACGCGCTCATCGGCTGGGCGGCGCTCCCACTCGGACGCCTCCCCCGCGGCCGCAGCAGACTCAGCGCCCTCCCCCGGCCGCGCCTCGCGTAAGACAGCATCCCGAGCCTCCTCGTTCGGGTCCTCGTCCCCGCGCAGCACGAGTCTGTCCACCAAGTCCTCCACTTCCTCCCCCGACTCCGCCTTCTCGCTGTCTCTGTCATCGTCGCCGCGCCCAGAGCCATCATCGGACGCCTGCCCCCCGGCGCCGCCCGCCGCCTCCTCTGCCCCCGCGCCCCGCCCCTGCTGGCCCGCCTCATGCCGCCTCACCATTTCGCGTCGCGTCCGGCGCAGCAGCTCCCGGTTGCTAGCGACCCCGTCTTCCAGGATGGCGCCGAGCACTTCCTTGTAGAACGGGTTCGCGCGCTCGTACTGCTCCACGACCCACGCCGGAACCCACTGGCGGAGCATGGGGTCAGTGAGCATCTCCATCATCATATGCCCCCAATACTGATCGCTCCCCCCGACTTGAGCCAGAGATCTTGCACGCCCAGGAACCGCTCGCTTCCAGCATCCTGGCCAGCACCGCCCGCCAAAGGCTGAACGAACTCCGTGGCCCCAATGCAAGCCGCCGGCACCGGCCGGACGTCCCTCAGCATCTCCTGTTCGATCATGGCCTTGCGGTCCGCGGTCGCCATGTGCCGCCAGTGCGCGATGACGTTCGCCCGCGCGTACGCCTCGTGGCAGGCGTGCTGCACGTTCGCGCACTCCGCGCTATAGCCAGGGGTCACCTGCAGACACACCGCAGGGTTCCCGCGCCTCAGCTTCCCGCGGTACACAGCGTACTTCCAATAGAATTCGAACAACGACACATCGCGCACCTCTTCCACCGAGATGGACTCGTCCCCCCTGGCACGCTGCCGACGCACAAACTCCAGGCGCTTGTCGAACTTGTCCACTTTGCTATCCCAGTGCACAGGCTCGTCATCTGCCTTGTCCCGCAGCGCAGACGCAGGCTTCAGCGCGCGGGCCCCCGTCGTGTTGAGGGTCACGACGGGCAGCATGGACAAAACCATGGGCAGGCGCAACCCCAGCAGCGCCACCTCGTAACAGTGGTAGTCCCGCTCCCCGAGCATCCGAGCAAAGAACTTCTGAATGGAGCGCCGAAGGAAATCAGTCCCTTCGCCCTCTGGGACGTAAGCGCAGACCTCGTTGACGGCGTCGTCGAGCACCTCCTTGATCTTCCGCGAGCCCTTGGGCGCCTTCGTCGCGTACTTCGTGACGTACTCCACGACCGCCCACAAGTTCAGAACGGGACGCCAGTCAATGTTCCCCATGTTGGCCAACAGCACGTGCTCCTCGTAACTATTGCAGAGCCTGTCGTTCCTCGGAAACACCGCCTGCCAGTGGCCCTCCCGGCGGCCCTTCTCCATGCGGAACGGCCGGGGCCCGACGCGGCCCCACCTGTCGCGCGGGAAATCATATCGGCAGAACACGCACCCCTCCTTTCCGCGAGCACACGCGTGAACCCCGAGCCGCGGCGGCCCCATGCCATGCTTCGTGTGCCGCGCCACCCTGTTCACCAGCGCAGCCACCAGTCGCCGAACGGGTTGCACGTCCAACTTCCCCGACGCCTCGGACGCAAAGGCCTCGTCCAGAACCTTCCGCAAGTTCAAGCACTCCGGCGCAGAAGCGGGCACGCTACGCACCGCCCGGCCCTCCGACGTCTCGCGCACAGCCTCGCCCTCCATCTCCACGTCCAGGTCGAATGGCGCCAACCTCGTCGTCCCACGTGTACCTGCACGCGCCCGCGTCGTCGTAGCACGGGTTCCACTCCGAGACAACGTGCCCGAAGAACTCATAGAACCGCTTCTCCAAAACGCTCTGCAGCGCGACGTCCTCATGCTCCGGCTTCAGCACGCCGAAGTCGAGACCAGCACCCCCTAGTCGCTGCCCGCGGGCCCCGTGGGGGACCCCAGCAGGTCTCGACCCCCGAGCAGCACCGCGGCCCTCAACGCCATCACCATCCTGAACGTCCTCCACGGGATCACCCCCCGCCTCGTCCTCCGGCGCTGGATCCTCTGGCCCGACGCGCTCGAAAGCAACGTCGGCCTCCGCCCCCTGGCCGCGGACGCCCTCCTCCCCTTGCACGAGCACCAGCCACCCTCGATCCACCAGGGCGTCGAGGAGCGCAGAAGCCCTGCCCACGAACTCATCCTCGTCGTCGCCTGCGCCATCTTCACTACATGATCCCGAAGCCGCAGAGCCCTCACCCGCAGGAGCCCGCGGCGCACGCTGGCCAGGCCGGCCGGCAACGGCGCGCAGGACCTGCTCCAGGGCAGCGAGGGCAGCACCACGACGCCTCCGCTCCTGCAGGGGCCAGGCCAGCGGTCCTGCCTCAAGCGAGGGCAGGCACGCCGCCACGTCGCTCGCCACGCTCGGCGGAAGCATGTCCCCCTCCCCGTCCACGTCCGCGCGAACCCGCGCAACCGCCGGCCCAGGCAGCCCCACGCTGAACCCGTGGTAATGCAGATTGCCACCCGCGCCACACTCGGCCCTGGCCATGGCCATGTACTTGAACTGCTCCGAGTGGGGCAGTACGGCGGGCATCACCATCCGCATGTTCAGCTCCACCCGCAAGGCCATCATGTAGGCCACCAGGTCCGGGTTGTCCCGCGCGAAACGGAAGCGCTCCTCTCGCCCGTCACCAACCCAATCCCCCAGAGCACGGTCTCCCGCCGCCCGCGCCCCTGGACCTCCCCCCATGCGCTGAATGTCATACGCGGCGTTGTAAAACGGATTCTGCGTCCACCAAATGGACGGGTGACGGCCGAGCCCGACGACATCCGGCACAAGCGCACGCCCGCGCTGAGTCCGCCCCTTCCCCGCCGGCAGGTCCAGCTCGCGGAGGAACCGCCTGCCGACCGGCTCGGCGCCGTCCGCCTGAGTGCCCTCGACCCAGGGCGGGTGCCAGGACAGGTGCTTCACGGTGCTCTGCAACTTCTTCGACTCATACGACCAGTGCATGGTGGTCGAGGGCACATCGCGGCCCACGTTCGCGAGCTGGCCCACCAGGATCCGCACGCGGTCCTCGCTCTCCAGGATTTGCCTGAGCCCGCCCTTCGTCATCACACTTGGGCCCTGGACGCCGAGGCCCGCGCGCCTGTACATGGTCCGATACACCCCAAAACCCTTGCCCCGCGCCTCGTTCAGGAGCAGCACGTTCACCATGGCCCACATCACGCGCTGGCCACGCGGGCCGCCGACGAACTGCCCGGTGCGGTAGCGCATCAGGTGCTGCACCCAGTCCTGCACGGACACCCGCCGGGGACGGTCGTCGAAGAGGTCGCCGATGCCCATGGGAAACTCCAACGGGAACGCCCTCGCGAAACGCCCGATGGCGCGCGCCGGGACCGGGTCCTCGCTCTGTCCGGGCCAGCCGTAAATCAAGCGCTCACCCGTCCGCGCGACTGCCTCGTCCTCGTCAAACTCCGGCAAGTTCTCCTCGACGCACCCCGTGTCCCTATCGCGCGCAGCTGCCACGAACGTTCCCGCCATGGCCAGCTCGAGCATCACCTCGTCCAAAACCGACTCGCGAGAGACGCCGCCCTCCGCACCGGCAAACCGGCCCTGCACACGGGGTCGCATCCAATCGACGAGGAACTCGACGCGCACGCAGTCCACGGCCACGCGGTCCCTCTGCACGGACTTCACGGCGTTATCCTCCCGCGCCGCAGCCAGCAGGCGGCCGAACAGGTCCTCCGTCGTCTCGTCGTCACCAAACTTCAACCCCTCCAACTGGCCCTCCGCCTCCGGCTGCAACCCCGTCCACCATCGCTGCACTGCCCCACCATACTCAAACTGCGCCTTGTCGAGCCACGCACTGAACACGTCGTGATCAACGGCCATGGCTTCATCTTCCACGCCGACGTCGAACTCCCCGTCAGCCGCCGCATCGGCATCACCCTCGGCCGCGGCCTCCGCGCCGCCCTCGTCGCCTCCCCGCGCATCGTCGCCCTCGCGGCCAGCAGGCTCGCGCCCGGCGTCGTCGCGGGGCCCGACGAAGTGCACGTCGAAGCCCGCGGCAATGAACTGGCGCGGCGTGACGACGTCGACGCCACAGGGGACGCAATCCCGAGCAATGGCCTCCGCTTCCGTCACGGGCCCAAGCTCCTCCGGCTCCCTGGCCTCGCCCCCCGACGGCAGGACGCCGTCTTCGCTCTCTCTCGGCGCGTAGGACGCGAGGATCTCGTCGTCCGGGAGCACGTCAAACAGGCGCGGGTCGTAGTACTTGTGCATGGGCTCGTCCGCAGTACCCCCCAGGCGCCAGGGCCCATACGTGCCCGCAAACGCACACAACGCCCGGAGCACGTGCCCACAGTAGCGCCAGCGCACGTGCAGGCCCTCCACGACCTCCTTCCCGAACCCTACATTCCGCCGCAACATCAAGCTGAAGGGCACTTTCCGGGGGTGCCAGGGCAGCACCACCCGCGGCTCCACGTTCTCCTGGAGCTCCCTCCCCCTGCCTCCATGATCGTACTCGATGATCACGTCCCCGCTGAGCAGCACCTCCACGACGCGCCCTGGGAAGACCAGGCGCCCGTGCAGGTCCACGCCGAAGCGCTGCCGCTCCTCGTCCGTGCAGCCCGCGGCCATGCGCTCGGGACGGCGCGGGTCGTCGGGGCGCTCGCCGGGCCCGCGCGCCGAGTTCACGCGGTCCCCCACGCGGAACCCTTTCATGAGCTCGTGGCGCCGCGAGAACCCTGCCACATCCTGGGGGAACGAGATGATGTTCTTGCGGAACTTGCGCAGCCCCGTGCGGGACACCGTGGCCAGGTGCACCTGCATGTGGTCCAGGGCAATGAGCAGGCTCTCCGTGAGCGTGGCCTGGTCGAAAAGCTCGCGCAGGTCATCGGACGGGAAGCGGAAGCACGGGTCCATGTGGTTCTGCGCGGTGCGGAGCCCCCCCACCTGATACAGGTCGTCCTCCGTGGCCGCGGCCGCGGCCTGCTTGTCCAGGTCCTGCCTGCACCGCATACACACGCCCCTGCACTCCAGAGCGAAGCCGTCCGGCGGGTCGCGCGGCGGCACCTCGTCCCACACGGCCACCTCCGTGCTGCACGCGGCCAGCCCGTCCCCGCCGCGCCGCAGCAGCAGCATCTCCTCCGCGAGCTGCTCCGGCGGCTCGAAAGCCGGGTGGAACGCCGGGAAACGCTCCTGGCACTCGTGGCACGTGAACTTCACCATCCGCGTCAGGATCGCCTGCGCCGCCTGCACCGCCCGCACGGACGCGTCGCGCAGCTGCACGTCGTACATCGCCACGCGCAGCGGCACTGTCTTCAGCGCCAGCAGCATGCACTTCTGGTGCACATCTCCCGCAGCCAGGCGCGCTCGGTGGTCAAGCAGAACCTCCCTTGCGAACGAGCCCGCACGATTGCGAACGCGCCCTTGCGCTTGAAACGCCCACTCCTGCGCCTCGGGCATGGCCCCGAACACGAACACCTCCCGAGCGGCATGCCCCTCCTTCGCGGGGACCCCCCCAGGAGCCCATCTCGTCCGAATCTCCACCCGCAGAGCATCGCCGTAGCGGCCGCGTTTCTTCGCTCGACGCCCTCGCCCTCGACCCCCGCGACCCGCCCCCCTGGCGCCCTGGGCGGAGGCCTGCCGCAGCGCGTCGAGGCCCTCCATCACAGTGCGCTCGCCCGCACCGCCCTCGGTCAGCAGCCCCGCCACGCCCGCGTCCCCCTGGAGCTGACCCACCCAGACGCGGCCCGGGTTCTCGCCCTCCTCCGCCCTGCGCTCGCGGGGGCCCTGGCCCCGCCACCACGCACCCGCCATGTCCGCGGGCTCGCGCCACCCTGCAGGGCGCTCCACGGGCAAGACGACCACGTCGTCGTCCGGGACCACGTTCGCCGCGAAGCCCACCGCAACGCGAGACTCGCGCTGCCACAGAGCCTGGAAGTCGTCCGCGTCTCCCCCACCCGGCTCATCGCAGCACCGCACCGCGCGCCACTGCGTCGCGCCACCCTCGCCCACGACTGGCGACTGCAGCATGCTACACTCGAAGCGCACCCGAGGCCACTGGGAGCGCCAACGGAAGTCTTCCTCCACGGAAACCTCCTCCCACCCCGTGCGCGCCTCGCTGGGGTCGCGACCCTGCGCGCGACCCTCTAGCTGCAGCAGCGCGCGCCCGAAGCGGCCCGGTTGCCCTGGCTCCAAGAGCGCACCCCACAGCGCGTCCCCGTCGGACCCCTGGAAGCGCACGGCAGCCCGATCGCACCCTCGCCGCGACACCAAGTACTCGCGCACGGCATCGACCAGCTGCCGCAGCCGCTTCTCCTTCAAGTGCGGCACGGACGCCACAGCCCACGCGCGCGCAGGCGCACCCCCGCTTCGAGGCAAGGCAGCGCGGCGCGGCGCGCGCCCCTCCGCGCCCTCCGCCGCTCGCGACGCCGCCAAGTCTGCCTCCGCCGGCGGCCCGGCACCAACGAGGCGCACGAGCTCCGCGTCGAGCGCCGCGCGCACCTCGCCCGGCAGCGCCACGTCGTCCTCCGAGGCGACCTCGCGGTCCGACGCGGACCGCTCGCCCTCATGCTCCGACGCCGAGAGCTCCGCCATCTCGGCGAACAGCTCGCCGCCGCGTGCCTTTCCCGCGGCCCCGCGCCCCGCGCCGCCCGCCTCGGCCCGTTCTTCGGCGGACGTCTTGCGCCCGAGCCTCCTGCGCTTCGCTGGCCTCGCCGCCTCCGCCGCATCCTCGCCAGCACGCCCGCAAACGTCAGCCCCGCTCGCAGCACTGGCACCGGCCGCCTCTGCCTCAGACATCTTGCGCCCCAACCGCCGCCTCCCCGCGCCGCGCCCCGCGCCGCCCCCGGCAGCCTCCGCCTCGGACGTCTTACGGCCCAGCCGCCGCTTCCCACGGCCCCCGCGCGGCCCCCCGTTGGCCTCCACCTCCGACGTCTTGCGCCCCAACCGCCGCTTCCCGCCCCCCGCGCGCCCCCCCCGCACCGCCGCCCTCGCACACCGCGCCGCCCGCCGCGTCGTCGCCCTCGCCGCCGCGCGCAGCGCCTTGATCCTCCGACGCAAGACTCGCCTCAGCGCCCTCCGCCCGGTCGCGCTCCTCCTGCGACGTCTTGCGCCCCAAGCGCCGCTTCCGACCACGCCGGCGCACGCCCCCAGCGACGCCGCCCTCCTGCGGCCCTTCCCCCGCGGCGTCGCCGCCCTCTCCCCCGAGCGCAGCGCCCTGGTCCCCCGACGCAGCAGCCGCCGCCCCCGCGCACCGCGCCGCCGCCCCCCTCAACCACTCCTCCCAGTCCAGGTCGGTGTCGCGAACCTTATAGTACTCATCCCCACGCGCACGCGCAGCGCAGGCAGGCAAGAGCAGGCGCCAGCAATGGCACCGATCGCACTGCGCCCAATTCCGCATGCAAAACAGGTGCGACGCCCCGTCGTCGGCGCCCGCGCACCCCCCGAGCCCGCCGCCGCCGTCGGCCCCCTGATCCTCACCGTGCACCTGCCCCGCACTGTCGTTCGCGTGCAGCCTTTTCCCCTTGGACCGCGGATCGATGTGCGGGTAGCACTGCGGCCCTGCAAAACGCACCAGGCACTGCTGCTTCATTGGATACCTCCAAATTTCGTCGTTGGTCAAACGCAGCGCCTCCATGCAGTCCTTCTCGCTGCAGTCCACCTCGCTGGTCTGCAACTGCGCCAAGTACTTGTTGAAGACTGGCCTGCTGTACCACATGAACACCCTGCCCCCCTCCCGCCCATTGTACGACTCCCTCTCGGACCCGAACCGAGTTTCGCCCTCTCCGCAGCGATCTTGCGCGGTCCGCACCCCTGCGCCCTGCTCATACACGAAGCCCGATCGCTTATAGTTTTTGGTAATTCTGAAATTATCATGCACCTGCTTCAGGCACTGCTCATACTCACTGTTCGACAGCACGAAACGCCCGTGCTCGTCCACCTCACACAGCGACTTCAACTCAGGCTTCATCTTCGCCGCCGCTTCCCACATCGCGTGCCGCGCGTACCACTGCTTCGACGGCTTGTTCGCCTTCAAAGCAAACTCCTTGAACTTGTCCAACGCGAGCGCAGGAATCGGACCCCTGACGCGCCCGTGCGGACACCCATGCCTGGCACACGTCCCGCACACGTCGCTCCCTTTCTGCGGCCGAAACCGACACTGCTCCCGCCCCCAGCCGCCTCCCCACGTCATCCCTTTGCAGCGGTCCTCGTCCACGTAATCCGGCTGGAACTGCCTGGTCTCCGCCTCCGTCGCGAGCGACCCATCCGCAGCCCCGCGCGACCGACGCGCTCTCCTGCCCTTTCGCGAGACCCCCACGAACTCCGCGCCGCTCGCACCTCCTCCATCAACGTCGCTACTGAAATCCGTCATGCCACGGATACGCGGCAACGCACTGCCCGAAGCCCGCCCTCCACCACGTCCCCCAACGCGCCCCCGCCCCCCACGCGGGCCGCGGCCGCCGCGGCCGCTCTGACCTCCGCCTGCAGCAGGCCCCGCGACAATACCCGCGTCGTCGTCGTCGCTGCTGAAATTGGTCATACCTCGAATGCGCGGCATCTGCGCGCGCGCGGCTGGCGCGGCACCACCCCCGCGCCCGGGCGCGCCCTCCATCCCACCGCGATTGCCCTCGGCCTCCGCTGAACCCTCGTCGTCGTCACTGAAATCAGTCATCCCCCGAATCCTAGGGAGCGCCGCGGCCCTGCCAACGCTATCGCTCCCACGGCTCTCGGACGCACGTCGCGTCGCCCCCCCTACCGCCGGGTCGGCCCCGCGCGGACCCTCGACACCTGCAGCAACACCCGCCGCCTCCTCGCCGCGCCGCGTCCTCGCAACAACGCCGGCCATGACGTTCGGGTTCTGCGCGCCGCGCAGATGCGCACCTCGCTGAGTCTTCGCGGCCGCTTTCTTCTTCGGCGCATTCTTCTGCGGCGCCCCCGCCACCGACCGCTCCCACGGCGCGACGCCGCCATCTCCGAGGGGCACGCCGTCGGCCAGGCGGCCGTCCACATCGACGACCGCGGCGACGTGCCCCTCTGGAAACCACACAACACTACCCATGTCCTGCCCCTCCGCGCATCTCAGTTAGACATCTAAGACTAAAACATGGTTAACGGTTTTTTGGGTAAAGTGCAACAGCCAAACGTTAATAAATAAAAACGCAACAGCCAAAACTCCGTAACTCCAAACCCAAAGGCCACGCGCCGGAACACTCCCCACGCAGTACATGGCCTGCGCTGTCAGCCGCATACACGCGCACCCTCGCCCGCCGCGCCTCCAGCCATGCCTGAACCGTCGCAAAATTCATTCTCTCCGCAGCGTCACCGCACGCCCCAGCCCCGGAATCATTGGCGCACTGCAACTCGAAGAAACACTCCGCGTGCGCGCGCGTGCCGGCACCCCCACACCGAGACACACACAATTGCAAGCACATATTCCGCCACGGCCCCAGGCAATCCCCCGCATCGACGACTCCGAATCGCCCCGACGCGACGCCTCGTCGCAGGCGCCGACGCCACGCGCGGGACGCGCCAGACGCCCCGGCAGCACCGAGCCCCACGCGCGACAGCTTGTCCCAAGGCACCCCGCCCAGAGCGACGAAAAGACAAACCACGCGAAGCGCGGCAACACCGACGCACTGCCCCGCACCCTGCGACGCCCTCCAGGCAGCATCCCCCACGCACTCGTCCGCGCCCTGGCCCGCCCTGCCCTTGGTACCGCCGATCCCAATGCCGGGGGAGAACCTGCGCGCGCACACGCGCCGCCCCCTGCACCTCCGCGCGAAGAGCCCACGCAGGCCACAATAAAACCACTTGGCGGCTCGAACATTCGCGGCAGACGGCACACCGTCCGGCAAAGCTTCCGCGTCGCGACAGAAGGTCTCTCTCTCCTTCCACAGGCGCGCCACAGCGGCCCGCCGCGCCGTGACACCTTATCGTCCACCTGCGGCGGGCACGCCTCGAGGGCGACGAGGACACACGCGGCGCGCAGGGCCGTGTCGCCCACGGTCCACGCAGCATCGTCCGTCACCACGGCAGCGCGCGAAGCGGCGCGCGCACGCGGCTCCGCGTCGACTGCACGCGCCGCGCGGGCGTTCAGAAACTGCTCCAATCGCTCGTCCTTGTGCGCTCCCCCATGCGCCCGGCGGCCATGCAGGACGCGCTCCGGGGACGCATCACGCGCCAACGAACGCGGCACGACGGGAGCCAGCACACTCCCCGCGATCTGCTCGTTCCGCTCGGCCGCCAGCTCCGTCCACCGCGCCCACTCCGCCTCCCGCCGCGCACACCGAGACCACCGGCGCGACGCGCGGCACGCTTTCCGGAGCGATTTCTGCTCGCGCTCCGCCGCCTCCAACGCGGAATCATCGACGACCTCCTCGTGGATCACGGCGTGCTCTGGGAGCAAAGACTCCCGCAGCCGATCGCCCGATGCGCGTGACTCCGACCCGTAGACTCGGGCCGGGAGCGGGCCCACGGCCGCGACAGGAGCCGAGGCCAACGCCAGAGCCAAGGCGGAAGCCGGTACCGTTGCTGGACAGACGTTGTCGTCAGCTCGAAACCAATCGTCGTCCGCGTCGTTCTCGTCGTCGTCGTCGCAGTCGCTGGCGGCGAAAGCACCAATTTCCCCCGCGTCAAACCGTTCAATAAATTCGGGGTGGTCACGATCTTCCATCGGCGAATTCTCTGAGTGACGCACTGGGACTGGCACGGCGACCGTGACCGGGTCTTCTCCCTCATCCATTTCAACCTCCAAATACCCCCGGAGCCCCGAAACGGACCCCCAGAAGCCCAACACGCCTCCGGAACCGACCGGCGCCTCCAGCGCATACCCCTCCCCATGTTGTGCCACTCCTCCCGCCCCCGGAAGCTCCGGAGGCACCGGAAACTCCAAAACCTCCGTTTTTTCCTCCTCCTCCTCCTCCTCCTCCTCCTCCTCCGCCATTTCGACCTCCGGATGCCCCCAGACGCCCGAAACGCCTCCGGAACCGTCCCGCGCCTCCAGCGCGCACACCTCCCTATAATCTGCCACTCCTCCCGCTCCCGAGAACTCCGGAGGCTCCGGACGCTCCGGAGCCACCGTTTTCTCCTCCTCCTCCTCCTCCTCCTCCTCCTCCCCCTCCTCCTCCTCCTCCTCCTCCGCCTCAATTTCGACCTCCGAATGCCCCCAGGAGCCCGAAACGCGTCCGAGACCGTCCGACGCCTCCGGCGCGCACCCCTCCCTATGATTTGCCAATCCCCCCGCTCCCGAGAGCTCCGGAAGCTCCGAATGCTCCGGAAGCTCCGGACGCTCCGGAAGCTCCGGAAACGCCGGACAAGAAAATGCCCGCGAGAATTTCGCTAGCGTTTCCCCCTCCGAGCATCCGTTTCCAAGGAGCTCCGTCTCGCCTAGGAAGCCGCGCGCCGGGCAGAGAGACGCCCGCGAAAAAATCGCGAGCGTTTCCCCCTCCGAGCGCGCGCCCCCAGAGGAATCAACGCGGCCCCGGGGACCGCGCGCCGGGCAGGAAACCGCACGCGAAAAATTCGCGAGCGTTTCCCCCTCCCAGCGCGCGTTCCCAGAGGAATCAACGCTGCTCCGGGGACCGCGCGCCGGGCGGGAAAACGCCCGCGAAAAATTCGCGAGCGTTTCCCCTTCCCAGCGCGCGTTCCCAGAGGACTCAACGCCGCCCCGGAGACCGCGCGCCGGGCAGGAAAACGCCCGCGAAAAAATCGCGAGCGTTTCCCCCTCCCAGCGCGCGTTCCCAGAAGAATCAACGCTGCTCCGGGGACCGCGCGCCGGGCAGGAAAACGCCCGCGAAAAATTCGCAAGCGTTTCCCCCTCCCAGCGCGCGTTCCCAGAGGAATCAACGCTGCTCCGGGGACCGCGCGCCGGGCAGGAAAACGCCCGCGAAAACTTCGCGAGCGTTTCCCCCTCCCAGCGCGCGTTCCCAGAGGAATCAACGCCGCCCCGGGAACTGCGCGCCGGGCAGGAAAACGCCCGCGAAAACTTCGCGAGCGTTTCCCCCTCCCAGCGCGCGGTCCCAGAGGAATCCACGCCGCCCCGGGAACCGCGCGCCGGACAGGGAAACGCCCGCGAAAAATTCGCGAGCGTTTCCCCCTCCCAGCGCGCGGTCCTGTGCGTCGTGCCCCCCGCCCCCGCGCCCACTCCCTGGGTCCCCGGCCCCGACCCCGGCCCCGGCCCCTGGGTCTCCGCCCCCGGCCCCCGCCCCGGCCCCGGCCCCGGCCCCGCCCTCGACCTCGGCCCCGCCCCCGCCCCAAACGCACAAGCAGCCTTTCCCAACAACTCAGTCGTGGCACTTAGCCCTGAATATCCGACGCATTGGGGGGTTACCCCGGGAGGTTCGGGCCGCGGAAGCGCGCCCGGGACGAGAGATACCGGCCAGCCCACATAGGCGCGTGACCAATGCCCCTCGCCCCCGCCCGAGAGATAGTGACCACCCACATAGGCGAAGTCACTATCTCCCTCCATCCCCAGCCCACTTAGGCGCCAGGGGATGGAGTTCCCCTTCCCAGCCCACTTAGGCGCCAGGGAAGGGGGCGGCGAAGGTTGGAGGAAAGAGAGAGGAGGATTTTTTTTTGTTTGTTTTGTTTGTTGCCCCGCCCCCCCGCCCCGCGCCCCCGCGCGCGCGCCCCTCGCGCGCGCCCGGGGAGGGAGAGGGGGCCGGGGAGAGCCTGTTTGAGCCAAAACGGCCGCGGCGGGGCGGTCGTCGACGTCGCTGTCGCCGTCGTCGCCCGCGGCGGCGGCGGCGGCAGCGGCGGCGACGGCAGCTCCGGCGGCGGTCCTGCTGCCCCTCCTGCTCCCTCTGCTCTTCCTTCTGCTCTTGCCGTCTCTCTTCCTGCTCCCACTTGCTCTTCTGTTCCTTCGTCCCCTCCCCTCGCCTCTCCGCCCTTCTCTCGCTCTCCCGCTCCCTGCCTCCCCCGCGTCCCTCCTGCCGCTCCGTGCCCCACCTGCTGCCCCCCCCTGCTCCCTCCTGTTCCCGCCCGCCGCCTCCCCACCGTGTTCGCTTCCTCCCTCCTCCTTCTTGCGTCCCGTCGTCGTCGTCGTCGTCGTCGTCGTCGTCGCCGCTGCGCCGCCGTTTCCTGCTGCTCGCCCCCCCACCTCCTCCTCTTCTCTGCTGCTCGTTCTCTGCTCCTCTTTCCCTCTTCCTTCTGTTTTCTCTCCCCTCGTCTCCTCCTTTTGTCGTCCTCTGCTCTCTCTCCTTGCCTCCCTCCCTCCCTCCCCCCTCCCTCCCTCCCTCCCTCCCTCCCGCCCTTCCCTCCCCTCTGTCCCCCCTTTCCACCATCCCCCCCTCCCCCTCCCTCGCTCGCTCGCTCGCTTCCTCCCTGCTCCCTCCCTCCCTCCCTGCTCCCTCCCTCCTTCTGCCTCCCTGCTGCCCCTCCCCGTGCTGCCCCCTGCTCCCTCCTCTGTCTCCCCCCGGGCCCCGCCCCTCCCTTCGTTCGCCCTTCTTCCTCTGCTGCTCCGGCGGCGACAGCGGCGGCAGCAGCCGCGGCGGCGGCGGCGGCGGCCCGCTCCCTCCCCCCCTCCCTCCCTCCCTCCCTCCCTCCCTCCCTGCTCCCTCCCTCCCTGCTCCCTCCCTCCCTCCCTCCCAGGGCTCGCCCCCAGGCCTCCTTCCCAGGCCTCCCTCCCGCATCGCTTCCTCCCAGGCCTCCCTCCCAGGCTCTTCCTCCAGGCCGCCCTCCCACATCCCTCCTTCCCAGGCCTCCCTCCCAGGCCTCCCTCCCGCATCCCTCCCTCCGAGGCCTGCCTCCCAGGCCTCCCTCCCAGGCCTCCCTTCCACATGCATTCTCCCAGGCCTCTCTCCCAGGGCTCCCTCCCACATCCCTCCCAGGCCTCCCTCATGCCTCTCCTCGCATTCCTCCCTCTGAGGCCTCCCTCCCAGGCCTCCCTCCCATCCCACATCCCCCTCCCAGGCCTCGCTCCCAGGCCTGCGTCGACAAACATGCACCAGAACTCTCTAGGTCACCCATAGATCGATATAAATTAGAAAAAAAAACATCCGACACAAAAAAATACAAAATTGTACAAATCGATATGTTTCATTGATTTTGAAAATTCTAATCAATTTCGGCACTCTCGAGGCTCCCATTCGATGTCTCGCATGTCGCTACTTCGATTGGAATGTACCTGGCATGCATAGCATGCACTCAGCTCGAGTTATCATCGCAACACCGTTCGCAACACGCATACATAGAGACAGTATTTCGAGCATAACTCCTGACTCAGCCATTTCTAGGAACTCTCGAGCTTCCAGTGCGACGCGCCAGATCATTCTGCATCGACTGGTGTGCGTGAGAGGTCTGTAGCTTGCTGACAGCTCGAGTTAAGTAAAGCCAACCACCGACACCTGCCAAACTGCACTGCAGGCAAAGTCGGTTCCTGCAAGTCTTTTGACAGTAATATTGCCCCTAGAGCCCTGAAAATTTTACCAGCAGATGCGCCATAGCTTATTGTAGGTAGGAAAAATCCAACTTATGAAAACGAATTGTCAAATCATGCACAATGTTCCAAAAACCGACCCCAGGTTAACACATTGTCTCTTTTGGCTCTTTTGGTCGGTCGGCCAACTAGCTCCACCCTGCGCCGAAATTCCCTCTTAGCTCATCTCGTCCGAAGAGCTCTACGAGGTAAAGATGCGAGCTGCTCGAACAGCCCGCGTCCACGGCAATCGTGGTGGTGGCCGGCTCCTGAGGCCCGCGCGCCTCGTTATCCTAGCCGTGGTCGCGCTTGCAAGGGCTTCCCACGCATCGTAACTGGCGCCCCTGCGGTAATAAACACCGTCAACCTGGTTTTTGAGTTTGAGTCAGGGCGCGGACAGCTGTGACAGCTGAGCCCTAAGACTCCCAAACGGAGCACAGGGTAGCTGGAGAGGGCAACTCTTATCATCACACTGCCGAGCACTGAGGCATAGGCAACGGAATAGGATGCAGGAACAAGGAAAAGGATGCAATACAACATGTGAAAATGTAAAGGTGTTGGAGAGCTCCAAGCAAGATGAAATGAGTCAGCTGCTTGGATGAAAGATGCTACCCAAAATGTGCTCCACGGCCATACAGAGCCGGGGACCTCGTAGAGCTCCGGTGTCGTCGGAGGGCTTCTGGCGCGCAATAGCGAGGATGCGCGCGTGGAGTCCCACCAGCCCTTTAGGGCGTAGGTGGTTTAGAAAGTCTCCTCTTCCGCCCCCTCCTTCTTCCCTTTCGGGTAAGGGTTTACCCTTCCCCCTAACCTCCCCTGGACCTGGACGGAGGCAACCGCGGCCAAGATGGCCCGAGATGGCTCCAAGAGGGCCTCCGAGAGCCCAAGATGACCTCCAAGATTGCTGAAGATACCCCATGATGCCTCAAGATGGCTCCCACGATGCTCCAGGAGGCCCGAAGACCGCCCCAAGACGGCTCCAAGTGGCCACGGGGCCTCCCAAGGGCTGCAAATCTAAAGAAAATCAATGTTTGTTGCTTTCTCGCCTGTGCGCTTCCGATGGCCATTCGAGGCCTCACGATGGCTCCAAGATGGGCCAAGAGAGCCCCAATAGAGGCCCAAGATGGCTCCAAGACGGCCCCAAGAGCGCGCAAGAGCGGCCCAAGAGCGCTCCAAGAGAAGCCCCAAGAGGCGCCCAGGAGGCCCCAAGAGGCCCCCAAGAGGCCCCCCAGAGGCTCCCAAGAAACCCCCAAGAGGCCTCAAGAGGCTCCCCCCCGGCACCCAAGAAGCTTCAAGAGGCCTCCCGGGCCGCCAAGACACCCCCAAGACGCCCTAAGAGGCCATCAGGACGTTCCCAAGAGACATCCGAAGAGACTCCGAGAGGCATCCAAGAAGCCCCTGGCCATTCAGCTCGCCCTTCTCCTCGCCCTCCTCCTCCTCCTCCTCCTCCTCCTCCTCCTCCTCCTCATCCGCCTATTCCTCCTCCTCCCTCCTCCCTCCTCCCGCTCCCCCTCCTCCTCCTTCAGTTCCTCCTCCTCCTCCTCATCATCCTCCGACCCCTCCTCCATCCTCGCCGTCTTCAGTAAGACGGGTTCTCCGCCCTGGATGTACTCTGCATGCTCATGCACTTCCCTGATCACCTCCATTCGCCTGGGCAACGTTCCTGGATGGGCTGGTGGGGATACGCGAAGCGTCTAGAACGAGAGGACAATGCAGCAAACCACCGCGACGACAACGACGACGACCGAACGGCGACGACGACGACGACGAACAAGACGACAACGACGACGACGACGACGACGACGACGACGACGACGACGACCGACGACGACGACGACGACGACGACGACGACGACGAGGCCGACGACGACGACGACGACGATGACGAGTACGACCACGACCACGACGCCCACTCCTTCGCATCCTACTCCTCCCCCTCTAGCACCCGCGGCACATTCAAGGTAGATCCCCCCCCCCCCCTCCCCCAACGGTCCCGAGGTCCGCGAACGGCCCCCAGGAATCGGCTCCCAAGACGGCCCCAAGACGGTCCAAGATTGACGGCTAAGATGGCCAAGATAGACCCCAAGACGGCCAAGATGACCTCCAGACGGCCAAGAAACTACCCTCCACGACTGCCAAGAAGGCCAAAGATGGCCCCGAGACGACCCAGCATGGCTCCCACACGGCCCCGGAAGGATGCAACAGGCAAGCAGGCATGGGAGGCTCCGACAGGCCCCCCAAAAGGCCCCCTTCTCCTGCTCCTCACCCTCTTCCTCTCCGCAAGTGTGCTTCAAGGGTTTCAGCAATGGCCTGGGGAACACGCGGTGCAATACCGTGGCCAAAATTTGCCCCGACGTTCGGCCACATTGGCGCTTCCAAAAAGCAGGGGGCGGCGGTGGTTCGCCGTAGGCGTCTTCGATACTGGTAGAGGTGGGAGGGGACACGGCGGCGATTTTTTTCCGCCACGTGGCGCCCTCCAGGATCTGCAACTCATTTGTCACACCCCTTGACAGTGAAAAAACTTGTAATCGAGCGCTGCTGCGCCTTCTTCGCGGACTCATGGCACTTATAGAGGCGTGCCCAATAAGCATGCCCGCCCTTGGTTGACAGACCCAGGCAATAAATAGCGACACGTGATGTCATACGGCATTCCTCGTGGCATGGTCTGCAACGCACGCACGGATGCCTCGAAATGCTTGAGCTCGTCCGCAAGACCAAAAGATTTCATCTCCCGACACAGCTCCGGCCAATGGGGGTGGTCGAGAAGCCGAATCCAAACTGCAACCTGCCCCGGCAACTTAATGCCTGACAGGCTGGCCGGCGGCGACCTGATGCACGCGACGTTCAGAGACTTTTGAAAAAGACATAGCTTCCATTGTAGGGAATGCATGCTTGGCAGGTATACACCGATGTCGGCAAGGACAGCAAAAAGGTCCGTGGCAGCGTCGTGAATACGTGAATTCGTCAACAACGGGTAGAAGAGACGAAGCCCATCGACCCCCCCATTACCGAATAAGCTCCTCTCTCTGAAATGTTCGCGCATTTCTGAAAGCTGCCCAGTGAGCATCTCGTGAATGAGAATCACGTGCCAAAGATATTCTTTGCAATTGAACTCTCCAATGCCTGCGATGCCCAGGAGCGCTGTTTCCAACTCAAGCATCACTTCCATGAGAACACTTGATGACAACGCACCAAGAAGGAGGCGGCGAAGGAGCTCCCCCAAACGCGCGAAGACTCCCTGATCCCGACATTGGCGCAGGATGGGCACAAAACAATGTGAGTTCCTTTGATTATAGGCTCCCCGAAAGACGACAGCCAGGAGCTGCGAAAAAGGTTGTGCGACCCGGTAAAAGCGTTATGGAGCACGTACTCCGCCACGGCTGTGAAATCTGTTGCTTCCCCCCACGACATCTTCGCGTACATGTCCAAAAAATCCCATGTCGTGTTATCTCCCAAACGGTCTGGGCATTCGTACGAATGCGCCGCGAAAAGGAAGAATAAAGGCACGATGTACAAGCCAGCGTTGCGACGCAAAAAGACCGACCATCTGGCCTTCATAAAATATCTGAACACTCGCAACATGCGCTCAAACATGTCTGAACGAAGGAGTGGCCCTCCTCGCTTTTGTCTTTTCGCAACGGTGGCCGCACGCTTCCGCTCGGCAATCTCCTTCCCCAAGGTCTGAGTGCTGTGATCATGTAGGTATGCGTAAAACTTGCGCGCATGATCATCTGTGAAGTCTTCAGGTGCAAGTGTGACGTTACATCTCGAGAATGCACCTTCCACCGCCTCAACGTCGAATTCCGCGCCCTCTGCCATCTGTTGTGCGCTTGGAGCCGGAGACGCCGGATGACTCAGAGATCCGACGTCGCCGGCGTCGTGGTCGTCGGTCGCCGCGTCGATCGGTGACCCCGAACGAACACGCCGACGACGACACGACGACGAACGACGACGACGACCGACGACGGCGACGGCGACGGCGACGGCGAACGGCGACGCGAACGCGACGGAGACGACGACGACGAACGACGACGACGACGACGACGACCGACGACGACAACAACCGACGACGACGACGACGACGTCGATCTCTGCGCAGCACGGCTATCCCTCGCGACGCGAAGCGCGGGCGCCGAGGGTGCTACCTGAGCCGAAACGGCTACGGACGCACGGACAGAACGGTGAGGCGCGACCTCGATCCGCTTGTGAGAAGTGTGCCGAAATCAAAAACGGCGACGCATGCGGACTGTACCACTGGGGCCTTCGGCGGAGCCCCCTGAGGGCCACGAAACATGAAGGATGTGCCGACCGGAGCGGCGGAGACGCATGCGGACCATGCCTCTGGGCGCTTCGACGGAGCTCCTATGGAGTCACGAAACACACGGGAGGTACCCCAAAATACGTGGCGCGGACGCTTGCGGACTATGCAAATGGGCCATTGGGCAGAACTCCGTTGGGGCCACGAAACGCGCGAGGGATTACCGAAATAAATATCTTCCTTCCAGCTTCTCGCTCCCCCTTCCTCCCTCCGCCTCCTCACTCCTCCATCCTCCCTCCGCCTTGAGAAATTCTCAGAGGATGACCGATAATTCGAGTGCAGCGACAACGGCTTCCGGAAATCCATCCGACCGATAAACCGATAAACCGATAAAAACTAATCGGTTGAACGGTTTGCAAACCGATCAACCGAAAAACCGATATAATTTGATCGGTTTATCGGTGGATCGGTCGCTCAACCGAAAAACCGATAAACTCTGTATGCGAACATAGAAGCGATTGCTGGCGCGCCCCCCTCACTTCGTCGGTTTATCGGTTGATCGGTTTATCGGTTGATCGGTTTATCGGTTGATTGGCTGGTCTGAGACCGCTGGGGGGGAACCTGTGGAGGCGATCCTTGTGCCGCATATCGGTTTATCGGTTTATCGGGTTATCGGTTGGTTGTCAGTTCCCCGCCACGACGACGACGGCGACGGCGACAGTGGCCGGACCGCCATGGGGCAGGGCACCTCCGAAGTCAGAGAGAGGTGCGAGGGCGTCTCAGGCGCAAGTGGCCTGAACACCGCATCTCGGGGAAAATCGGGGGTCAGACTACGTGAAGGCAGGGCGCATCCCAGATCAACGCTGCGAGTTTTTGTGTAGGCGGAACTGGCCAGGACAATTTGGAGCAGGGAAGAATATCAGAGGTCAGCGTTGCGAGGATGTCTCAGGATGAGCATGAGGAAGGTCATGCTGATGATAATGATGGCGATGGCGGCAGCCGCGCGGGAGGCAAAATCTGGCGGGGCAAATTTCGGCGGGAAGCAAATGCGAGGATGGCTCAGGCGATGGTGGCCAGATTACTTCAACTCAAAGAATATCGGATCCCAGAATGCTGCGGATGCTTTAAGCGGGATGCGCCGGTGTGGCGAAGATGTCCCAGGCGAGAGCGCTAATAATCACTTGTCGTGGCGCGTTGGAGCCCAGACTTCCGAGGATGTCTCACGAGGAACGGGCCTCCTCCTCCTCCTCCTCCTCCTCTGCGTCGTTGTCGTCGTCCTCCTCCTCCTCCTCCGTGTCCTCCTCCACCTCCTCCTCTTTTCAGAATCAAGGGCGCGCGATTGCGGTAAGCCGCCGTGAAGCGCTCTAATTGGACGGATTGCCACGGTGAGGCAAGGATATGAGGGGGTAGCCAGGAGTCGGAAGACACCCCAGCGTCCTCATCCCATTCGTCCCCTCAATGATGCGCTGTCCCGTCTCGGGACTGGGGGGGCAAGGAACACCTTCGTAGTGGGTCTGATTTGCCGGGCCATCGAACATTCATTTGCGTGGCAATCGAATCGGTCACCCAGGATGCCGGTTCTGCCTCGACGAAGCCTCATGGACGATGCTGGGGTTCTTCCCCCCTAATCTCATGGTGGGGCTCGCCAGCCACCGGCGCTTGATACCCGGTCCCCCCTTGGGCGTTGGTACCCATAAGCCAATCGAATTCTAACAAGCTCCTCCTCCTCCTCCTCCTCCTCCTCCTCCTCCTCCTCCTCCTCTCCTCTGCCGGCCGAGCCGGGCCGAACCGCAGGCGGGCCAGCCAAAACGGGGACGAGGACGAAGATGAGGAGGAGAACGACGTCGACGATGACGGCGACGACGACGACGACGGCGACGGCGACGGCGACGGCGACGGCGACGGACGACGGACGACGGACGACGACGACGACGACGACGACGACGACGACGCCGCCGCCGCCGCCGCCGCCGCTCTCGTCGCCGTCTTCGCCGCCGTCGTCATCGTCGCCGTCGTGGCGCACCCCTCGACTTCGTACCTCGGACCTTTCCCAAGGTCAAAAGGCACCAGCTTCTGTCGCCGCGTCCGGCCGCGGCGACGCGGGGGGCCCCCGAAGGCCAGAAAGCCTCGGTGCTCGCGGGGTCGTGGGGCGCACCACGACGACGACGACGACGACGACGACGACGACGGCGGCGGCGGCGGCGGCGGCGGTGGCGACGGCGTCGTCGCCGTCGTCGTCGACGTGCACCCCCCGACCCAACTCAGTTCCGAACGGGTCCCCGGACTCTTCCCAGGATCAAAACGCACCAGCCTCTGTCGCCGCGTCCGGCCGTGGCGACGAGGGGGGCCCCGAAGGCCACAAAGCCTCGGTGCTCGAGGGGTCGGGGGGTGCACCACGACGACGACGACGACGACGACGACGACGGCGATGACGACGACGACGACGACGACGGCGGCGGCGGCGGCGGCGGCGGCGGCGGCGGCGGCGACGGCGTCGTCGCCGTCGTCGTCGTGCGCCCACCCGACCCAGAATCCGTCCCAATCGGGCCCCAGGACTCTTCTCAAGGTCAAAAAGCACCAGCCTCTGTCACCGCGTCCGGCCGCGGCGACGAGGGGGGCCCAGGAAGGCCAGAAAGCCTCGGTGGTCGAAGGGTCGGGGGTGTGTACCACGACGACGACGACGACGACGACGACGACGACGACGACGACGACGACGACGACGACGACGACGACGGCGGCGGCGGCGGCGGCGGTGGCGGCGGCGGCGGCGGCGGCGACGGCGGCGGCGGCGGCTGCGACGGCGTCGTCGCCGTCGTCGTCGTCGTGCACCCCCCGACCCAAGATCCGTCCCGAACAAGGCCCCGGACCCTTCCCAGGGTCAAAAGGCACCAGCTTCTGTCGCCGCGTCCGGCCGCGGCGACGAGGGGGGCCCCCGAAGGCTACAAACCCTCGGTGCTCGAGGGGTCGGGGGGTGCACCACGACGACGACGACGACGACGACGACGACGACGACGACGACGACGACGACGACGACGACGACGGCGGCGGCGGCGGCGGCGGCGGCGGCGGCGACGGCGTCGTTGCCGTCGTCGTCGTCGTTCCCTCCCGACCCAAAAATCCCTCCCGCCCCTCCCTCCCTCCCGACGCTTACCAGGGCCAAGCAGCACCAGCCCCTGTCACCGCGTCCGGCCGCGGCGACGAGGGGGGCCCACGAAGGCCAGAAAGCCTCGGTGGTCGAAGGGTCGGGGGGCGCGCCACGACGACGGCGGCGAAGACGACGACGACGACGACGACGACGGCGGCGGCGGCGGCGACGGCGTCCTCGCCTGCGTCGTCGTGCACCCCCCGACCCAGAAACGTCCAAAAGGGGTCCCCGGATGTTTCCCAGAGTCAAAAGACACCCGTCTCTGTCGCCGCGTCCGGCCGCGGCGACGAGGGGGGCTCCCGAAGGCCAGGGAGCCTTGGTGCTCGAGGGGTCGGGGGGTGCACCACGACGACGATGACGATGACGACGACGATGGCGATGGGGATGGTGCTGATGATGACGACTACGGTTTCTGGCTTCGCTGCTAAAGCGGCGATGATCTGGAGCACGCGCTTGTGCTCCTGCTCCTTCTGTGGGCAGGCGTAGCGCTCTACCAACACGGCCCAACTCACGCTTGGCAAGAGTTGCTTGCGGCCGTCGCTTCGAACCGCCACCGTACCCCGAGGCACGATGTAGTTCTCAGTATTCAGTCCCATGAAGTCTCCACGTAGTCCTCAGTGCTCATGCTCAAGGATTCCCAAAGGGCTCGGACCCCATATCCTCGAATCTCCCAGGCGAGTCTCCGCTGCGGGTGCAACAAGGGGAAAAACGTGGACCCGAAGTGACATTGGGAACTCTCGGCGCCAAACAGCTCCCATGAGGTTTCGCGGAGCCCCCAACACGTCCCCAGAGATTGCCCAAAAGGGGCTCGGGCAGCTCCAGGAGGTGCCCCAAGAAGCGCTCAAGTGGCCCCAAGAATGCGCCCTTGTGGATTGTGACCCAAACCCAGGCACTGCGGCGACATGTGCCGAAGGCTGTAAATGCTTGCGGATCGCGCAACTTGAATTCTCCATGAAGAAGAACTTACCCGCCATTGCGCGTCTTGGCATTTTGAGGCGTGCTCGAATGCCTTGTGCTGTCTGGATGAGCTTATGTGATCTTCCAAGAACCCCCCCTCTCTATGAGCGCCCTTGCGCGTGCACGGCCTCCCTTTCTCCGAGGCTCTGTCCCCATGACGGCCCCGGGGGCCCCCCAGGGAACCTCAATGCCCGATCAGGAAAACAGCATGCACGCTCCGAAGATTTCAGCCATTGCAACTTATTCGGGTTTCCCGCGGCTCAATACGCGCCAAGAGGGCTCCAACATGGCACTGCGACGGTTGAACATGGCAGCGAACATGCTGAACATGCAAAGAAGGCCTTGGGACAGCCCGAGTAAGTCCCACCAGCTCTTTAGGGCGTGAGTGGTCTAACGAGCTCGTTCTGCTAAACCCGCTCCTTCCCCTTCGGGGAGGGGGCTTCCCCTCCCCCTACCCCCTACCCTGGACCTGGAGGGAGGGTTTCGCGAGGAATTGGAGCGCCCAAGATGGCCCAATATGGCTGCAAGAGGGCCTCCAAGAGCCCCAGATGGTCTCCAATATCTTGCAAGATAGCCCTAGATGGTTCAAGATAGCTTCCAACATGCATCCAAGAGCTCTCGAGACCGCCCCAGGACGGCTCCAAGTGCCTGTCGAGCCCTCCAAGGAACCCATCAAGAGGCCAAAATCTTTGAAATCCCTTGTGTTTTTTTCACAGTTTTCTGCATCATCGCCTTTTCGCGTTCGATGGGCCCCTGAGGCCTCAAGATGGCTCCATGATGGCCCAAGAGGGCCCCAAGAGGGGCCCAGGAGGGCCCCAAAACCGCCCCAAGAGCGCTCAAGACCGCCCCAAGAGCGGCCCAAGAGGACCCCAAGAGGCACATTTTCGGGTCCCGACGGGGGGAGGGGGTGACTTCAGGACCCCCCTCCTTATATGATCGATTGCCCCAAGAAGGCCTTCAACGCATCAAATATGGCCTCAAGAGGGCCCCAAGAGCGCCCAAAGAGGGCCCCAAGAGAGCACCAGGAGGCCCCAGAGGCCTCCAGGATAGCCCAAAGAGGGCACCCAAGGCTTCCAAGAGGGCCCCAAGAGCGCCCCAAGAGCCCAAGAGGGACCCCAAGAGCGCATCATGAGGGCTCCAGAGGCTTGCAACATGGGCCTCAGAGTGCCCCGCGATGGCCCCAAGAGGCTTCCAATACGCGACGCTCTCAGAGCGAAGGATGTTGGTGGTTGACTCTCGTCGTCGTCGTCGTCGTCGTCGTCGTCGTCGTCGTGGTCGTCGTCGTATTGCTCGTCATCGTCGTCGTGCCTTTCTTCGCCACCTATATATTTGCATACGCATGCTACTAGTTATCCTCCTCCTCCGGCTCCCCCTCCTCCTCATCCTCCTCCCCCTCCTGCTCATCATTGCCCGCCTTCCTCCCTTTTGCTCCTTCCACCCTCCTTTTCCGCATGCCTCCTCTTCTCTCAACTCCGATTGCTCCACCTCAACCGCGGATGTGGATCACTGCTGGGCCAGATGATGCTACACATCCCTGATCGGGTCAACTCGCCTGGCGACTGTTTTTGGATGGGCTGGTGGGGATACGCGAAGCGAGAACAATTTTGGAGAGAGTGCATCACGGGCACAAGAGGGCCTCAA
>CAUYUJ010021418.1:0-80000 GCA_963575745.1 Prorocentrum cordatum
CTCAAGCAGGAGGAGACTGACGCGGTGTGCAGGAGTGCGGCGCGACGGCCCGGATGCTGGACGCGGACGAATAAAAACGTATGCGCGGGAATTTTAGGCAACGGCGCCAGTGGTCCCATCGGCGTTGCTTCGAGCATCATTTGAAGATCAGTCTGAACTCAGTTTCTGGCGAGATAGTTGCATACACAGTCCAGTACAGGCGGGAGAGAAGGGTTTGCAGCAACGCTTCCCCACCTCCGAAGCCGTGCGCTTCAGAGGCCCCACAGTGCGCCGTGCTAGCGGCACGCACCCTGCACTGCTCACGCCTTTGAGCCCAGGACAGACATCGCAGAGGGGGGCGGAGGCGCGAGGGTGGCGAGATGCTGTGCTGTCTGGAAGAAGGAAAAACGACATACACATAAACTTTCGACGCTCCGCGCGGATTTCTTGGATCCGTGCTTCATTTCTCTCTCTCTGGAGTGTGGAGTATCTTAGGGGCGGCGCCAGAGGCGCCGCCAGGGGGGCCCAGCGCGGATCCAAGAAGTCCTCGCGGAGCGCCAAAAGTCGGCGGTGGACAAACCTCCCTTCAGTCAACCTCACCTTAGTGCAAACGGCCTGGGACCGAAACCGACGGACCTGGACCCGCAGGAATGACGGCCGCGACGCCCTCTCGCGAACCGAGAACGGCCAATTCCTTCATCGACGTGTCAGGGCAGGAGGCCGGTCCACCCCGAAAAAGTGTACGCTTGTGTAGTTTTCAGTTCTTCGACTGTCGGCAGCAACACTGAGAGATTTAGGGGCCTGGCGCCGCCGACGCGGTGCGGGAGAAACCGGCGTGCAACTTTTCGCGGGGGGATGTAACTTAGGGCGGGGGCGCCGGAGCGCCGTCAAGAGGCTGTTGATTGGATTCTTGCCGAAGGGGGGGGGGAAGGGGGAGGGGGAGAAAAATCCCTGCACGCTCGCAAAGAGCCCAGGACACCCGACTTCGCGCATCGCGTCCCGCGATGCGCGACGCGGGGTTATCTTCGGTCCCTCCCGCCCTCGCTCCACCCCTGTGGATAAGAGCAGCCGCTCTGGCCCAGGCCGCGACGCGCGAAACGCGGTCATCTTCGCGCCCTCCGTGCACTTGCAAGGAGCGTCCTCGCCAGCAAGCCTGCGCATGGGCCCAAGCCAGACCTCTGGATGCTCAGTGATGACAGGATGGACTTTGAGGGATGAAAAAACGACCCTCCCCTGGGTTACAAGTGCGTGGTCTGCAAACCTCCTGGGAACCCCCAAAGCCTAGAGCCGCCAAGACGCGGCACATCACGCAGAGTTTACCCTGTCAGCCCACAGGAGTTTCAGCGCACAGCGCCTCGTAAACCAGGGTAGGGGCGTTTTTTTATGCCCTTGAGGACCAGCACCGGATCGGAAAATCTGCAGATCGGATCGGAGCGTACGTGGTGCCGGGCTGCCTCGGCACGAAGCCCCGAGCTCGAATCGTACCGGCCGCACCGGGGTGCACAGTGGCTGCCACGCAGGCTCCGGGCCACGTCGGATCGTCGGCATGTCAAAATCGAGCCGTCTCGAGCCAACCCGAGTGGATATCGAATCGGATCCATCGGGTCGTAATTGTCCCAAGCTGGGCCTCTGGAGCAGTGGTGATGGTGGATGCTTCTCCTCTCGGTACGGCCAACTCCATGGGGTTGGCCAACGTTGATCAACCTCTCTTGCGGGGTGGACTTTCACCTGCGCCAGCTTCCGTCTGCCTTCGCCGTCGAGGCCGCCCTTGTTTAGCTTTCCCTGGCCTCCGCGGACCTTCCGCCAGCTTCCGCCGAGGGCGAGACGCCAACCCTTCGGCTCCCAGAAGCTGAGGCCGTCTTTTGGAACGCACTACACAGCGCGCGGGAAACAGTTCGACGTCGGCCATGTCCGGAAGGGCGGATGCAGGGAACGTGAGGGATTGAGAGCCCTCCGTGGCCCCAGATCTCGTCGAGATTGGCAGGTTCCGATCGCCGTCCACAACACCTCCAACATGCTGCAAAATAGACATGTTTCCGCCAGTGACCGCTCCTGCTATTTTCTTGGCGGACGAACAAGAGGCCCGAAGACGAGGAATGATTGCCAGAACCGTTGGGAACGCCTCCAGAAAAGCCAACCAAGCAGATACTCAAGCAAACTGGTGGCAAACACCATCATAACAAAGCAAAGCATCCACCAGAAGTGCGTGGCCGCCCTCTGGAAATCATGGCTGTCGCGGCATGCGTTTGGGTACTCCCAGAGCTCTGCCACCAACACTTGCTTTGCTTGTTTTCGCTTGCTTGTTTCCGAGGGCGCTCCCCACACTCCGAGGGCGTTCGCACAGTGATGGCCGCCCTCTGCGCTCCGCCCTCCTCGCGTGGCAGCGAACTGTGCCGAGCTCTTCCCCTCCCTGGGGAGGCAGGGGGACGACGAGGACCGGAGCCTCCAAGGTTCACCCACGACGCTGTGATGCCGCCTCCCGTCCAAGCGTCCGTGCAGAGCCGCCGCCCCAGGCAGGGAGGGGGCCTCCTCCTCCTCCTCCTCCTCCTCCTCCTCCTCCTCCTCCTCCTCCTCCTCCTCCTCCTCCTCCTCCTCCTCCTCCTCCTCCTCCTCCTCCCCCCCCCCTCCCTCCCCCTCCTCCATCCCCACTTGTCCCCGCGAGCCCTTTCTTTCGGGTTCCGGCAGCGCCCCCATTCGAAAGGCCGGCACACCTCGTGGGCCTGCCACCCGGGCGAGACATCGCCGCCCGGAGAGGGCACTCCGCTGGTACCAGCGCAGCGACCAACAGGGGATGCGCAAGGGCTATGCTGCTCCCATCGTGCTTAAGGACCACCTCCCAGAAACAACTTCGAGCACTAGGGAAAGTGTCGAAGGAGTGCCGAAACGGTGTCGAAACAGTGTCGGACGATGAGTGTCTCCCAGGGCCCGACACGTGAAAAACCCTCGAGTTTTGGGGTACTTTTCTGATGATCGAAATTATTTCTGGTGATCGAGGCTACAGTAGGTTGGAACATCATAACGCAAGGGCACACGTTGGAAGGGACCTCTCAAGCTCTGCTCGGGCCTGCACAGTGTCCATAAGAGCAAGAGCGCAGCTGAGCACAGGAGGGCGTGCAGGCAGCTACGGAGCTCGGACATGCAGAAGCAAGGTGCGGACGACGCTGCAAAGCCCCAGGAAAGCAAAGCACTGACAGCGCGAGTGCCAAATCTGCAAGTGGCCGGGGAGCCCCCGCGCCATGCCCACAAGCGTTGCTCCACCCTGGCGGGTGTGGGCAGGGGACGCGTTAGGTGCACACAGTGCACACAGGGCACCAGCGAGACCACCGTCGCCCAATCTATGGAACTGTTGCACGAGTGTTCGCTTCTGGTCGTGAGCGTCGACGGCGCCTCAGGCGAGAGACCCGCTCTGAAGAAGAACCGCCCTCCGTCCGCGTTGAGGTACCCGGTGCTCAGGGAGGGAGGGAGGGAGGAGGGAGGGAGGAGGGAGGGAGGAGGAAGGGAGGGGGGGGGGGAAGGGAGGAGGGAGGGAGGGGGAAGGGAGGGGGGAGGGAGGAGGGAGGGGAAAGGGAGGGGGATGGAGGAGGGAGGGAGGGAGAGAGGGAGGAGGGAGGGAGGAGGGAGGGAGGAGGGATCAGCGATGCCGACGGGCGCGATAGGGCCTCGGGAACCTCGACTGGGCGACGACGCGGCGGGGACATCGCGGGACAGCGACTCTCCGGAGCGGCCTGCGACGCGCGCTCCCGGGCGCCCCCCCCCCCGACGGAAAACGACCCACGGCAGAGCGCGCGCTGAGTGGTGGCCACGGCCGCAGGCACGATACACCCTGCGAAATGCTTTAAGAAATCATGGGTTAAGAAATTCATAGTCTCAGAACTTGAATAAAAAACCGAGCATGTCTATCAAAATCTTAGGATTTACATGGGAACGTTAAGAATAATCGCGACTCTGGCCGAATACTGAAGTTTTCTTAAGCATCGCCTAAGGTGTATGCCGCATCGAATGCTCGCCCGCCGCCGAGGACCGCCGATGGGCCGGCAGGGCCCTTCTCTTCTCGAGCCCTCGACCGCGAGCTTGGCCCGTCGAGCCCCTCGGCTCGCGCCGCCGCGTCGCCGTCGGGGGGGGGGGGGGGGGAGGGCGCTGCGGGTCCTGGGCCGTCTCTCGGGGCTCGGCGTCGCGCGGCTCCGACGCGGGTGGGAGGGGGGGGGGTCGCCGCCGCTCGGGCCGCGGCCTCGAGAAAGCGCGGGTCAACGCTGAGAAACCGATCACGAACGCCAGGGTCGAAACAACAACAACAAAAACGCGCGCGCTGAATCGAAGACGGGGGTCGGGCGGGATCTAACGCGCGCGACCCCTCAAGAAAATCATGTTCCTCTTCTCTCTCCAATGCCGTGGCGACGTCGATCGCGAATCGCATCGCACAGGGGCGCGCCTTGATCGAGAGAGCGCCTGCTGTCAGAATCACCGGGGCCGGCGCGACGGGAAGCCGGCCGAACGCCGGCCCCATTTCCCTGCGGATGTCGCGATGACCCAAATCCGCTTATGGTAAGACCTAAGACGACGAACACATGGCTCCACTCTGCATACCGCTATGCGCACGCGAGCGCGAACCGCCTCATTCATGCTCGAACGATACTTCAGACGAGGTTCGCCATCATGGTCCAGCACTGGCTGGCTCTCGGGATCCAGAACAGGGGTCTCGGCGCGCGCGTCGCCTCCGAGGGGCTCTCTAGCGAAACCAACAGGGGCCCGTTCAAGCTGCTTCTCCTGGTGGGGGGCCATGGTCATCGTAGTCGAGCCCGAGTGGGGCGCCCCCTGCACCGTGGCCCCGAGCGCCGTCATCGTAGACCTCCAGACCGGATTTCTTGTCCAAAGCTTGCCGAGGGAGTGGGGCCCCATTCTGCGCGCTAAAGAAATGTTCCTGAGTTCTCCCTAGACGCCCCCAAATCGCCGCCGTCTGGATCCTCAAGGAAACGATATCGAACTGAACGCATCCCGAGGCAGGAAAGGATCCTCCGGAAATCTCATCGCATGTGATTTTGGCCCAGGCCCGACAAACGATGTAGACGCGTTACTCTCACCAACGTTGTGCTCGCAGCCTCCAGCCGCGAGTGCACCGCGAAGCCTGGCGTGAGACCGCGCGCGCATTGTTCGTGTCGTCGGCATATGCTCTGCACGAGAGCGGCACAAGTCGTTGGAGAAACGGGACCCAGGCCGTGCACCAGGCCTCCGGCGGCCACATATGCTGTTCGACAGATTCACGAGGAACTAATGAAGCAGGAGGTAGAGAGAGCCATGCGCCACGCGAGGTCGGTCGCGGGGGAGGCTGGCTGCCGCGCCAAGATTGTGCTCGAAAACCGTAGAGCCACGAGTGGATCGGCCGGCCCCCTGAAAATCCGAGTGGCAAAAACAACTGCCGCAGTTGCGTCGCCCATGAAGCCGCCGCGCGAGTTCCGAAGAGTCTGCTCCCAATCTGCTGCCTCGATAATAGATTCGCCTGCTTCGTCTCCGATGGAAGAACTTCTGGGTCGCGGGCTCAATGGGCTCCTGAACGGTTTGCCCCGAGGCCGGAAAAGTAAGACACCCGAAAGCATGGGATATGCCCCTCCAGAATAAAGCTTCTTGGCGCGCCGGCGCGCCTTCTCGATTTCTGTCTGGGAGATAGCCGCGCTCACGGTCCAGGACCACGTCGGCGGACCTCGAACCAGCTGGGCCCCATGCCAAGCCACGCTCATCCTACAGTGCCCTTGAATACACGACGGCCTCGGCGGGAAGTGCGCCAGGGGCAGCAGGAGGTCGAACCGCCCGACCGAACTCGGTCGAGCGCAACGCGACCTTGAAACTGCCGAGGTGCTGTGTGAGAACCCGCGATGTGTTCCTGCCTAAACTTCGTCTTGCGCAGCAGCAGTGTGAAATCGCACGGTGAGTTCACATGCAGACCAGCAACCAAGCCACTCCGCAGGGCAATATGATGCCGCAGGTGCGTGGTGACCACGGCCTGTTCACCCGCCCTCTCCTCATTCGACGGCAATGCCACGATGCCAACATGCCTGAATTCGTCCGGAATCTTGGCTAGTCGCAGCTCGTCAGCAGAGGCAACCATCCAGTTCCAATGCCGATACGACGGCATGGCGGCGCGCGCGAACTGGCCGCGGGGCCATCCAGCCCGAAAGCGAATCCAATATAAGATATGCTAGAGCTCTCCGGCCCCAATGTATGGTACTCCTGGGCGAAGGGGGGGCCAGGATGAGGAGGAGGAGAAAGAGGAGGAGGGGGAGACGAGGAGGAGGACGAGGGGGAGGAGGAGGAGGACGAGGAGGATGAGGAGGAGGAAAAGGATGAGGAGGAGGAAGGGGAGGTAGAGGAGGAGGAGGCGGAGGAGGAGGAGGAGGAAGAGGAGGAGGGGGAGAGTGAGAGAGGGAGGCGGAAGAGCACGGGGAAAAAAAGGGAAGAGGAACACGAGGATAATGAGGACTAGGAGGATTAGGAAGAGGAGGTAGGGAGGGAGGAAGAGGAGAAGGAGGCGGAGGAGGGAGGAATGAGGGGGATGAACGATCCCAAACCGACCCCCTGTTACTTCACTGGGCTCTCGAGCCAACCTCCTCTCCTCCTCGCCCGACCAGGGGGAGGCCAGCGGCGCAAGGCTCTCCTTCACCCAGCCGGGCTGCGGGGCCACGTGGCAGTCGAAGAAGGAGATCACGTCGCCGACCGCCGCGTCGCCGCCCGACTTCTTGGCCTTGATGAGGCCCTGGGTGCTGTCGTGCCTCGGGGGGAGGGGCGCGAGCAGGGAGCACGTCCGCGTCGCTGCCCCAGCGGCCGGGGCCTCGAGGCGCGCCTGCCGCGCATGCATGCGCTCCCCTGTGTGCGCGCTCCGCCCAGGGCGCCCGCGCAGAGCCGCCTGGCCGGGAGCGGAGCGCGAGGAGGAGAGAAGGAACAGCTGCACAAACATGAAAACTTGTGGCGCTTCGCGTGGGTGTCTCGGATCTGCGCTGGGCCCCCTCCCCCTGGATCTGCTCTTCTCGGTTCTGCGCTGGATTTCTTGGACCGGCGCCAGGGAAGGGGGTCCAGCGCAGATGCCAGAACTCCGCGCGGAGCGCCAAACATTTATGTTTGAGGCGATGCTTCGAAGGCGAGGAGAGCGGTCCGCTGGCAGAGGAGTCGGCCGCACAGTCGACCCGCAGAACAGGAGCGCACGATGAGGATGCGAGGGGCCCTTGAAGGCCATGTTGACGCTGTGCGAGCGGGGCGCGGCCAGCGACGGCCCAAAGGGGGGGCCGAAAGGGAAGGGATGCAAGGGCAGCCTTGAGAAGCCGCTCATCCGTAGCACGGTAAGGGCATTGGATAAGGAACCCTTGGGTCAGGAATCCAGGGCCTGGAAGGCAATAGAACCCCAGTCGTGGATTTCCCATGGAACGTACCGCCGCACTCATAAGAGAAGGAATCCTCCAGGACTCCAGGGTCTGAAGCCTCCTGGGCACATTCCTTAACCAACGCCCCTACCGTATGCTCGGCTGCACGCAGGAGTGACCCCAGGTGAGGGTGACCTCTGAGGCGCGGCTTCTGGAGGTGCGGCGGGGGGACCGAGCACGAGCGAGCGGAACGCTGCCATCGCCCGGCGTCCGGCGGTCCGGAGGCCCTGAGGCCGCCTCCGCTGCTGCTGCTGCGCGGCCTGCCTGTCGCTCGCCGCCGCTGCTGCTGCGCGCGCGGGGCCCTCCCGCGGCCAGGCCGCGGAGGAGAGCACGAGGAGGAGGAGGAGGAGGAGGAGGAGGAGGAGGAGGGGGACGAGGTTGAGGTGGAGGAGCCCGCACCTGAGGCCGCTCGGGCGAAGGGGCCACTCTTGCGTGTGGCCGGTCTGCGAGCGGGCTGCAGCATAGACTCGAAGCGGCGAGCTCGGCAAGCCTGGGCGGCCTGCCGGCGCCGTGCGCGTCGCAGGCCGTCGAGGTAGGACTACAAGCGTGTTCGTTCGCAAGCCATGTCGCACGACACATCGGCTCCGCAGGGGGAACACAGATGCCTGCCGCGCAGGGTGGGCAGCCATCAGAGATTACGCCAGGGCATCGATCGGGTCAACTGACAGACAACGTTGGTTCGCAATTGCGCTGCAAAGCGATGGTGCCTGAACAAGCGGCACGCGTGCCCTGGCTCTTGAACCAAGGAGCTGCGAGAGACGGGAGGCTTTCGCCTCCTTCCTCCAGAAGTCTCCCTCCGTGGCCAAGGGGGGGAGGACGAACGACGAACGACGAACGAACGAACGACGACGACAGAAATAGAGAGGTCCGAGCTCTAGAACACAGCTGTGCAAGAGAATCATGCACTCAACGCCTCCATCGGAGGCAAGGGGGGGGAGGCGGGAGGGGAGGGGAGGGGCGGGGCGGGACGGGGCGAGAGGACAGGAGGCCCTCGCCGGCGTCGCCTGCCACAAGAAACCGCCGCGACGGGGACAGAGGGAAGGGGGGGGGCAGAGGTAGAAGAAGAAACAAACACATACTCTGAATCCCTCAATATCCCTCAATAGTTTTTGGATCCCAGACTACAATGCCCCCCCGGAGTGCAGGGCCCCCCCCCCCGGACTACAAGGGCCCCCCCCCGGACTACAGGGACACCCCCCCGGACTACAAGGGCCCCCCCCCGGACTATTGGTCACCCCAAAACTATTGAGGTACTCAGAGTAAACATGAACTTTTGGCGCTCCGCGCGGATTTCTCGCACTCGCGCTGGGTCCCCCCTCCCCGGCGCGCGGAGCGCACCAGAGGCGGCGCCGGAGGGACCGACGGGGGGCCCAGGCGCGGATCCGAGAGATCCGCGCGGAGCGCCAAACGTTGATGTTCTGCGCGCTCAGTGTCTAATTTAGTCCGCTGCTCGTGAGCTGGGTTCGACTTAACGCCGAGCGATGTGTTGCTACGGTCGCGATCAACAAAAACCAGAAGTTGATGTCTACGTGGGCTTTCGGCTATACGCAAGAGTGACCCTGGGTAATTAAGAGTGACCTTTGGTGCGCGGCCTTTTGGGGGCCGCGGGGGCACCAAATCTGGGCGCGCAACAAGCTGCTGCTGCTTCGTTTTCAGCCATCTGGGGACCCATCTGTGCCCGCACCAAAGGTCACTCCTGCGAAAGGTCACTCCTGCGTCTGGTCGAGTCTTGCTCTCCTTCGGGAGGGGGTGGCCCAATCGAAATGCCCGCCGCCCTCCGAGGGCAGGCTCAATTTTCCCATCACGAAACCAACGGGCGTCCGAATAATGCGGGATGACGATTAATGAAGAAATGAGAGAGAACGATTAAATAATAGTTTGCTGCTATCTCTGCACAAGCTTCTGACCGGAGGAGAACGATTCAAAGAGATAGTCTTCCAGCCCGCGGCCGGTTTCTTCTAATCGTCATCCCGGGCGCCGCCGCGTGAACACGATCCCCGGTCATTTATGAATCTAGGGCGACGAGATCTATGCATATCCACTGCTCCTGGCCAGGCGCATCCTGGGCCCAGGAACGGTGTATATGCCTCCCTGGCCAAGCCAGGAGGGCGTATACACAGCTCTTGGGCCCAGGATTGGCCTGGCTGGGAGCAGTGGATATGCATAGATCTCGTCGCCCTATAATCGTCATCCTCCCCAGACCCCCGACGTCGTGAATTTTTCATGACGTCGACCCCCAGCTGTCTGGACCCATTCCCCGGGACCGGTTTTTCGTCCTGAGTCGTTTTTGTGACGGTCTCGAGGGCCGGCAAGGGCCCCCACCCGAAGGCCCTGCGTAGTTAGTAACAGTTAGCGGAACTTCTAATTGTTATTAACGGAGTTATAACTAGTTAGGTTTGGCCAGTGTGAAGCTGTTTTTAATGTTTATGTTGTGTTTTTGCATCTCATGTAGTTGGAAATTGGGGCATCATGATTGGCCGCTTCGCCGATTTGGATCTGCTCAGGGGCCTTCAGTTGTTTTTATCGTCCTGGGGCAAACGCGACAGTCCGCAGCGCATCATGCTAGAAACATCGCGATTTGTATTCTACTGGCCAAATGCACGTGATGTCGTTCTCTATTTTCCTGTAAATCACAGGAGCTTTCAGCGAGGTCAGAGGCATCAGAACAGGGTCTGTATCATCTAAAAAGATGTGTCTGGAAAAACCTTCAGCGGCGTTCACATGCTTAGTTGCAAGCTGCTGGACGAGCACCTGCGACTCGCCATCGTCGCATGTCACGTGAAACCACACTTGCATTGCTGCATGCATCCCGCCCGACCCCAGAAGTACGATATCACCGCGCTTGATGCGGCCGAAATCTGTCATGGCTTCGACGCTGGAGACGGCTGTCTGCGTCCCAGGGCACATGCGTTTCAACGCATTCAGCAGCTTCTGCGTTGCTTTCGTTGGGTCGACTAAGCCAGGTGAAACACGCATGGTCTTTAAATCGTGCGTGTGCTGCGCAGTGAGTTGGACCATGGGAGCCTTCTCTGGCCCCTTCTTGCACGCGTGGTCTTTGGCGAAACGTTTTACGAATTTGTGCTTGCGTTCCTGGACAAAGCAACTGGGCGACCCATGGTTTTCAAACATTTCTGGCCAATTGGTTGCCATATGGTGCTTATACACCCAATAGCTTTCACCATATGCGTCCTGATGGCACCGAAGATGTTTCATTATCGCTGACTCTATCTGCGCGGTCGTGACTGGAAGCCGCCGCGCCGCCGTGATGATTAAGCCAACGGCATCTTGCAATGCCTGCATACTTGCGATCTGGGGGGGGGGGCACTTGATCCGATGAAGGATGCTTGGCAATTACTTGCCGAATATACCTGCACAAAACAGGCAACGCAGAGATCTCTTCTGAGGCACCTGCTTGGAGCTCACCAGTCTCCCATACAGTTGCGGCTGAGTGGTGTTTACACGGCCACGTCCACTTCATGAAATACTCATGCAACTCCCTTGCATCACACAAACACTTGCACTGCGCATGCCCGAAAAGTGCTTTTACTTCTCTGCCGAATATACCAGACACAAAATAAATATGCATCCAGTCAAAGCAAATGAATGACGCAGGGGGATATCGCAAACCTGGGTCCAGCGCTATGTGTTCGGGGTGGAAGTTCCATCCTTTGTGCTGTGTGATGGTCGTGTACTGCCCCTCTGAAAACTCCCCCCGCTGATATTTACCCCAATCGGGTCGAAGTCGTTCCAGGATCGCGAGGATTGTCGCGTCATCGTTTCTGCGTGTCTTTGACGCATCCAAGCACGCGTCTGTCACGAAGAAACCAGATACATCATATGTCAAGTAATCAAACTTTCTATTCAAGGCGTTGCGACATAACGCACAGGGCTTGGAACCAGCGTGCCCTTTGTTCATGCGTAGTTCCCGCAATGCCTCTTCGTCCCCTATGACGCACGACAGCTTCGCGACGATCGTCGCGTGCGACGTTGCGTCGCCGTTCTCTGACACGTCTAGTGTAACGCCGCTCGTCTCAAAATTGAAACCACCAGCAGAATTAAAAAGAAAAAAACTTCTTTGAGGATCATCTTGATGCACTGCCCGATGCCACCTGGAATGCTTTTTATTGTTGCGCACCGCGCAGTGCTAAGCGTGAACCACGCATCTTCGTTACCCAAGGACTCGTCGAACTCAGCGAACGACCAGTAAACAGCATCACCCCCCCGATAATCTTTTCCCTTCGCCAGGGGGGCTCGCGGTGAAATACCATCGAAATATAGAATGACGTGCCACGGCGACGCCAGGCTGCATGGGCGCTCCTGAAGCGAGCGGCGAAACATCTCCCTGACTGGAGCGCTAGCCTTGCAGCAGGAATACAAAAATGGCCCAGGACAGCACACCCAGTTCTCGAAAGTTCTAAACTCTAAGTGTCTAGAAAAGAACTCTAACTAAAAATTCTAAAGAAATTTCTTTAACAAAAAGATACAAACAAAAACCCCTAACTGAACTAAAAAAAAATAACTAATAAAAAACCAACACAAGGGGCACACTAAAGGCACTAAAAAGAAAAGAGAATCTAAAAATAAAATAAGTCTAAAGAAGACTAGAGCCAAGAGGGGCAGAAGAAATAGGCGGGACGCACGTAAAAAAAATTCTAAGTTACGGAAAAAAAAAAAGAATTCTAAACTAAAACTAAAAAAAATAAAAAAAAAAAGAACTAAAAAAAAAAATAGTCAATCTGATTAAATCTAAAAAAAAAGAAATTCTAAGACTTAAGAAAAAACGAAGACTAATGAATCTAAAACAAGAGAAAATAATATAAACGGGAAGAAAGGGTAAAAAGTTCTACCACTGACTAAATGCGTGTCTATGCAACGCAAGACGTTCCCATATGCGTTCGGCTCTTTGGCAATGATGTTTTCGTTTGCCCTGTATTGTGAGCTCCGTGAAATATTGTCGGGCAACCCATGGTCTCGCACATATTTTAGGACACCCGACAGAGCACGCTGTGACAGGTATGAGCCCCTGTGGAGCTCCACCAGCGCCTCATCCGCCTTGCGTTTCCTGGCGGCGGACGCGGCCATGGTTTCAGCCCAAATGGCTACAGACTCGATAACGATGCCAATGCGCATCATAGGATGCATGCGTCGCATTATGGTAGGGGCACGCTGCATGATGCATCTGAACGCAGCGAGGCGATAGATCACAACAGAAGTGCACCTTGCATATCGATGCATATGGCATGATACGACGTCGCATCAGAAGGACCTGTAGGTGCATATTGATGCATACGAAGTGCGACGGTAGCTCGCAACAGAAAGGAGTGATGCATATTGATGCATGCGACTTGCGATGAAAAGATCGCAACAGACTTGTGCTTTAGACATCACGTTGCAACGTCATACAAGCAAGAGAGAGTTCGTCGATGTGGCGCCGCCCACCGCCGCGCTGCAGCTGCGATGCGAGCTCCCAGCCCTGATGGTCCTCAACAACCCCCTGGTCCTCCTGCGCCCCTCCCCGCGTCGAGCACCTAACACTTGGCGTCGATCCACGCCAGCGCCGCGCTCCAAGCCTCAATGCGATTCATCGTCGCATTGCGGTCGAAGCGGGCGCGGCGATCTGCCCTCCCCACAACGGCCCTGAACATCTTCTGTGAAGGCTTGTAGATCACGTAGCCGCACCTGCACGGCGCGTTGCACTCGCACGTCGGCGGCTTGGGCAGCACGGCGGGCTTTGGCACGGCAGCTGCGGGTCGCCGCATGGCAGGGGGCCGCGCCTTCTTCATTGGCACAGCCCCCTCGGCGTCTTCGACGCCTGCCCCGCCCTCGGCGCCACCGACGCCTTCGCCAGCCGCGGAGGGGCGCTTCCTCGCCTTGGCGGTCTTGGCCTTCTTGGCGAGGTGTGACCTGAGCTTCTCCTCCTCGTCGGTCAGGTCTGGCTCGGGCTCCTCATCGCGCGGCTCCTCGCGCGGCGGGAGCTTCGGCTCTTGCTGCGGCTCCTCGCGCGGCGGGGGCTTTGGCTTCGGGGGCTCCAGCTCCACGCGCGGCTGCGCAGGCGGCCCGGGCGGCCTGAGAGCCGCGGCCGCCGAGTTGGCGAAGGGCACCGCGCACAGCGGTGCACCGAACAGGGCCTGCATGACTTGCAACTGCCCGCCGGCCGTAGGGTCTGGGGCTGTCGTTGGGGGCGCTGCAGCTGCAGGCGAGGTCTTCGCCGCGTGGCGCCTGCTCGACTTCCTCACGTAGTCTGGCGCGTCCGTCTGGATCTCCTCCAAGGCGGGCCCCTCGTCCTTGTAAGCTGATTTCCACCACGGCTCCGCCGACATGTCCTCGATGCGGTCGAAGTTCCACACCGTGGCGTACCCAAGCGTGGACCAACCCTTGCACGTGATGGCCTTGGAGATGGCACCCTTCACCTCTCCGAGGAGCCTGAGCCAATCGCCCCCATGCCCCTTGCCGCTGCCCCACGCCACGAGCGCGGCCATCTTGCCCTTTGAGCTCTCGGAGAGCGTGTGGGCGCCGATCAGCTTGCACCGAGCGGCGACCAGGCGTATGCACGCCTTCTCACTCAGGTCGCCGCTCTTCAGCGATTTGATCTCGCTCGCCGTGAAGACCCTCGATGCAATGCTAATCTCTTGCCATTGCTTGGATCCGCCTGGCATTGACAACATGCCTGTCTTGGTCCCGACGCTCTGGCACAAGCGTGCGATGTTCTCTTGAGTCAAAGTGTTCAGCGAGTGCCCCCTGATTGTTTTCACCAAGGCTGTCGCCTCGTCAGTACTGATCTGTGACAGGTTGTTGATCTTCATGAGGAGGCTGTCGTACTGGTGCTGGGCCACGGCTGATGGGCACAGGCCGCATGCGATTTGTGTCGATACCCACTCTGACATGTGCTGCAGTTCCGCGCGGAGGTTCGGAACCGTCGTCATATGACGACCGTTCCGAACCTTCGCGCCTCGCGCCTCGCGATAGGTCGCGCCTCGCGAAAGATCGCGCCTCGCGATAGATCGCGATCGATCGCGATCGAGCCCAAATGGCTATGCGTCGCGGGCCTGTGTGATCTATATTCGAAACGGGAACCCGACACCAACTGATGCCAACTTGCAATGCCCCACGCATCGAAGATTGGTTTCGGATGGCAGTGCGAGTCTACCACCTGCAACGGGTTGCATGCATCTTGGCATACATAGAACCGACGCGTATATGGCGATGTAAGTGTTGCCGCGTCGCGCATCCCCGCCAGCCCATCCGACTCGAACGAAGAGCGCAGACCACCTGCAGTTGTTGCCATCATATGTCTCATCATCATTTTCGTTAAGTGCGCGCGCGCTGATGCCGAGGGGACGGTCCAAGACATCACTCACAGAACTGGCGTTCTGGATTTAACCTCACCAATCGGGAGCATCCCAAAGTCGCGATCCTCCGTATCCTCCTCCTCTTCCGCCTCATCCTCTTCGTCTTCCCCTCCTCATCCCTCTCCTCCTCCCCGTTGCGGCCTTGGGGCTCTATATGTGGTTCCTCTTGGGGTTTTGGTGCTGCGTCATCCTACAGATATCGTGAGGCGTCGGATGATCCTATGACGCGAAAAGGCGGAAACGCATAGCACCAATGCCATTCAGAGTGCGAAGCAGTTGTGAGGGAGCGATGGGGGGGGGGGGGCACGGCTTAGTAGCGTAGTAGGATGAGCAAGAGCATCAGCACCAGCAGCAACAGGAGGACAACGACGAGGAGGGACGAAGAGGGAATGATGCGATGGGGAGGATGAGGATGAGGATGAGGATGAGGATGGGGAGGGAGGGGGGAGGAGGAGGCGGAGGAGGAGGGAGGAGGAGGAGGAGGGGGAAGATGAGGAGGAGGACGAGGCACCTGCGCTATCATGCCGACATTCTCATCCCAGACTCATCTTGCATTGATGCATGCAGGTTTTTTCTCTGACCCCTCCACCCGTCGCCCGTCGCCCCCGCGCCCCTAGCGGGCATCGCGCTCGGCGCGCGCCAGCTCAGTCTCGGCCCGAACGTGGGCCGCGCTCGCATCATCCGCGTCGAGCAGCGCGTTCATCCACGCGTCCTTGCTCTTCAAAAACGCATTGAACCTCTTCTCTGCCTATCGGGGGGGGAGGGAGGGGGGCGATCGCACGGAGGCGGGTGGGGCTGGCGACACCGATGGGGCCATTGACTAAGGGGGTGGGCTCGAGAGCCCATCCCCTCCCCCCTGGCCTCGAGGGGCCCTTGTGTTGTTGTTAGTAAACAACCGCCTGCCTTCTTCTCAGCCTGCGTCTTCGCTGCTTTGGCATGCTTCAATGCCGCCTTGGCAGTCTTCACTGACCGCTGGCGTTCCTGCTTTTCACCCTGCAGCTCAAAGCGCACCTGCGCTTCCATCGCGATCGTCTTCGCTGATTTTCCCATGGACACGTGAACCACAAATGGGGACGCGTAAGCCACGCGTGAGCTGGTTCGCAAAGGTGGGCGAATGAACCACAAATGCTGCTGACGGTTTGCCAAACGTTCAGCCCCGCCATCGTTGGCGACATGTAGTACGCTGGGGGGGGGGGTGCGAGAGGTGTGAACAGGAGAGGGGTCGAGATGAGGAGGCGGCTGGGGGTGGACATGCAACGGGAGTGCCCGATCACGGCGTCGATGTAGTGTGTGTGTGTGTGTGTGTGTGTGTGTGTGTTTCTATTGTGTGTGTGATTGTGTGTGTGTGGTGTGTGTTGTTGCGTGTGTGTTTGTGTGAGTTGTGTGGGGGGGGGGGGGGGGGGGGTGGTGGGGTGGGTGCGGCTGAGTAGTGGCAGTGTCTGGTATATGAGCGTGTTGAATCACCGAAAGTTGTGTTGGCACTCATAGTCAGGCGATAGTTTGCGCGGTCGCTAGACTACAGTTTGCGGTTTCACGCGTGTGTTTTGAGGGCGGGTTTTGTGCCCCCCCCCCCCCCCCCCCCCCCCCCCCCCCTCCCCCCCCCCCCCCCCCTCCCCTCTGGGGCTGCTGATAGAGCACTAGCAAGCTTTGCAAGCACTTCTGGCATTTGCGCTTTGGCGGCGGGACTCGTGTGTACGCGACTATGCTTGCCATGTCAGCCGACTTGAAGGCGCTGCGTGCCAAGCACCGCAAGGAGGACACGGAGCACTTCAATGAAAGGTTGGATACCCTGATCAGGCACACGCAGCATTGCCAGAAGATGTCCAAAAAGGCGGACCGCAAGGCAGCCAGTATCTCATGCATGACATGTTGCAAGTGGTTGCAATCCATTCACGTCGAAATATATTTGCTGATTAGAGCATAAACGTTTGGGCATCACCCGATGCAGTTGTATGCATGTTCGGTTGTGTTGAAACGCATTGCAATCGGCTGCGAGTAGTTCGCGTCGAAGGGCGCACTTGTGACACTATGGGGGGGGGGGGGGAGGGGGGGGCGTTGAGGCAACGCCCAATGCAGTCGTATGCATGCGCGTTCGGTTGCGTTGACACGCAGGTATGTACTATCATGATGTCAGGGTGTGAAATTGGTTGTGTAATGGCTTGGCGTTGCGACTGCGGTCGCATGGTCTCAAGCGGTTGGGCGAACGGTCGCACTTAGCAACGGCGCGTCAACGCCGCGTCTGAACCCCCGTCCATGCTCACTTGAAAGGCAGACGCTGCATACAAGAAGATGGAGAAGCTCGCGAAGAAGGCGGAGCAGGCCGCGGATTCGTTCACGATGTTCTTGGGCGACGCCAAGAGGCGGAATGGTGCGGCTGATCGGGCGAATGATCGCCTTGTGGAGGCAGGTGCTGCCGATCGTGCGCGGGGGCGCAAAGCCTTGGGTATCGGTGAATGCGCCGCCTGAGCGTGGGTGTCGGGGCGTACTTAGATGGGGGCTCGTTGGGGTTGTGCGTGCAAACGCATGTATGCGAGCCTTCAGGTTCTTGTTGCAGCTTTTCGCGCGATAAAGCACCCTGCGGAGAGACCGAGGATGCGAATACGAATGAGGACGATGAGAAATAAGAATAGGGTGAGGAGGCTTAGGCGGTGGAGGTGAAGGAGGCGGAGAAGGAGGATGACGGGGATGAGAATGGTGAGGAGGGATAGGGAGGAGGAGAAGGAGGATGAGGATGAGGAGAAGGGGGAGGGCGAGCAGGAGGAGGAGCAGGAGGAGACGCCCCCGCCGTCGTCTCCGCCGCCGTCGAACTCGTCGCAGCCAACTCGTCGCCACCAACTCTTCGCCGTCGCCGTCGCTATCGCAGCCGCCATGGCAATTGCTCCTCATCATATTATTCCTCCTCCTCCTCCTCCTCCTCCTCCTCCCCATCGTCCCCCTCTTCCTCCGCCTGCTCCTCATCCTGCTCCTCCTCATGCTCCTCCTCCTCCTACTCCTCATCCTCGTTGTCGTTCAGTCGTGGTCGTCGCGGTGGCCGCCGCCCTCTCCTGCGCCGCGCGCGCAGATGACGACGCAGGCGACGGCTTCGACGGCGACGACGGCGACGGCGGGAACGAGGAGGAGATATGATGAGAATGAAGAGGGTGAGAATGAGACGGAGTAAGAATGAGGAGAATGAGGATGATGAGGAGGAGGATGAGGATGAGGAAGAGGAGACAGAGGAGAGGGAGGAGGTGGAGGAATACGAGGAGGAGGATGAGGCGGAGGAGAAGGAGGGGGAGGAGGGGGAGGCGGCGGAGGAGGAGGAGGAGGAGGAGGACAAGGGTAGGAGGGGGAGGATGAGGATGAGGGGGAGGATGGGCCTTCCCCCTCCTCACTCCTCCTTCATCATCCCCCACCTCTTCCAGAATCCTCACCCCTCTCCTTCTCCCTCGTCCTCCTTCTCCCGCGCATCCTCCTTCTCCTCCTCCACTTCCCCTTATTCTCCTTGTTCCCCCCCGCTCACGCCACGTCATGCATACCCTCTCCTGGCCCCTCACTTCTCCCGCCCCCCTCTCTCTAGCCTGCCCATGACTCCGGCAGCTCCCCTCGCTCGACGACGATGGTGACGACGGCGGCGGCAGGCGGCAATGAGGAGACCAGTTTTATCAAAATGGTCCAGCGCAGCCGCGGCCAGCGCAGGCAAGCAAATTCTAGGCGCAACGTCGACCACGAGCGAGATGGAGACCCTCGAAGCTTACTCTAAACATGAGCTCAAACCCTTGGTGTCGTATGTCAGAATCTCACATGCGACAAATCTGTCGTATGTCAGAATCTCACATACGACAAATCTGTCGCATGTTAGAAGCTTACATGCGACAACGTTGTCGTATGTAAGAATCTTACATACGACATCTCGCTCTTATAGATACCATAAGGACTATATTAACACATCCGTCGTATGTTAGAATCTTACATGCGACAACGGTGTCGTATGTCAGAATTTTACATACGACAACTTTGTCGTATGTTAGAATCTTACATACGACAACTGCGTCGTATGTTAGAATCTTACATACGACAACCCCCACCATAATAGATCATGTCCGACGGAGGAGATGCAGCGCGCGGTCTAGAATGGACTCGACGCCTGCTGCCGCGCTGGTGGCGGCACGGGCGCTCGAGGCGCCATGGCGACAGCGGCGACTTCGGCGCCGCTCTGGCAGTGGTGTCTGGCGCGGCGGACCAGCGGCGAACTGCCGCCTCCGCCCAGATGTTGGGAGGAGGAACGCATTACATATCCAGTTATTGGCCCTCATCCTTCCCCCATCGTCCTTGGTAAGAACCGTTGAAGGAGGAGGGATGAGGGGGCCCGATCGAACTAGATCTGCATTGTTTTCCTCCACCCAGATGCGCCAGTGCGTCCGCTTGCTCCACCTGATGTAGTCGGCCTTGCCGCGGTCCGGCATCATGTCCTGCAGCCCGCTCAGCTGCTCCTTGGTGGCAAGGGCCTTCGCCAGCCTGGTGTGGCGCCCGCCGCGGGACTTCTCCTCGCGCCAGCCCTTGCCGCCGTCGTGGCCCTCATCGCCCTTGCCGCCGTCGTAGCCCTTGCCACTGTCGATGCCCTTGCCACTGTCGTAGCCTGTATCGCCACGGTCGTAGCTTGGATCACCGTCGTAGCCCGTGTCACCGTCGTAGCCCTTGCCGACGTCGTAGCCCTTGCGATCGTAGCCCTTGTCGCCCTTGCGGTCGTAGCCACGGCTGGCGTAGCCACTGTTGCCGCAGTTGTCGTAGCCACGGTTGTCGTAGCCACTGTTGTCGTAGCCACTGTTGTCGTATCCACGGTTGTCGTAGCCACGGCTGTTGTAACCACGGTTGTCGTAGCCACGCTGGTAGTTGTCACTCTTGTCGTAGCCCGAGCTGTCGTAGCCTCTGGTGTCGTAGCCCTTGCTCGAGCCCTTGTCGTAGTCGCCCCAGCGCTTGCGGTCGCACCACCTGTTGCCGTAGTCATCGCCGTCGCGGTCGTACCGCGAGCTGTGGCGGTCATGCCACTTGGAGCTGTACGGGTCGTAGCGGCGGTCGTAGCCCTTGTCGCCCTTGCCACCGTCGTAGCCCGCGTCGCCCCTGTCACCGTGGTAGCCTTTGTCGCGGCCCTTGTCGATGTCGTAGCCTTCGCCGCTGCCCTTGCCATCGTCGTGGCCCTTGTCGAAGCCCTTGCTCGAGCTGTCCTTGCCACCGTCGTAGCCGTTGGCGCTGCCCGTGCCACCGTCGCCCTTGCCACCGTCGTAGCCCTTGCCACCGTCGGTGATGCCCTTGCCACCGTCGTAGCTGGCGTAGTCGCCCGTGGCCTCGTCGTAGCCCGTGTCGTCGCCATCACCGTCGCCCATGAACTCCTGCAGGCCCTGGAACGAGTTCAACTCGGGATCCAGCGCGGGCGCCATGCCATTTCATCGAGCAAGCTGTCGGCCACGCGCGAGCGACCGTACTTCGCCAAAACCTTCGCCGTCGGCGGCGTGGTTGGCTGCCGCGGCCGAGGGGGCACCTTGCCGGTGGGATGCAAGACCGCTGCCGCCGCGCGCCGCCGCTTGTTGATATCCTCCGCCGCCTCCAGGAGCAGCGTCACAGCGGTCTCGTCCGCCATGGTGCTGCTGGTTGCACTGGTGGTGCTGCTGCGGGTGGTGCTGCTGGTTGCACTGGTGGCGCTGCTGCAGCTGGTGCTGCTGCGCGTGGAGCTGCTGGATGCACTGGTGGTGCTGATGCAGCTGGTGCTGCTGCGCGCGGGGCGCTGGTAGCTGCTGCGCGTGGAGCGCTGCAGCTGGTCGCGCACTGTCGCGACCCAAGCAACGCTCGGGCCTAAACGGCGGCGGCAACGGAGGATGATGAGGTCGGGAAGGGATATTCACATCATAGCGTAGCATTGCATGGCATACCATAACCAACATCATGGTTCGCGGTACTGAGTTCATTGTGAGGTCGTGTGATGCTGAGTTAATTGTGAGGCTGTCTCGAGCGAACGCAGACGACGATGCTAACGCATCTCATTTTCAAGTTCACATCCCCAAGTAAACTCTGAACAACGCATGCATTGCTGCATGCACCCATGAGTGCACAGCGCGAAACGATTCGCGACGCAGCCACGCCCCCTCACCCGAATCGCCCCCTCACCTGAATCGCACCCCCCCCCCCCCTTCCCCCCGTTTGCGCGCGCTGCTGTTTCTGGGCCGAGGCCCCCTGGAGGACCCCTTTTCTCCTCCCAGGGGGGCGTGGCCGCGCGCGGTGGCGCGCGCGGCCATGGCGTGCAGCGCCGAGGCGCTGAGCCGCGAGGCGCGCCTACACGAGGACTGCTGGGGTGAGAGCCACAGGGGAAGGATGAAGGGGGATGAGGAGGACGAGGAGGAATACGAGGATGATGAGGAGGAAGAGGAGGAGGAGAAGGAATAGGAGGAGGAGGAGGACGAGGAGGAGGGGGAGGGGGAGGAGGAGGAGGAGGAGGAGGAGGAGGAGGGAGGTCGGCGGATTTTCGCCCTCCATACAGGAGCTCCAGCGGGAGCGGCGGATCACAGACAGGCTCCTCGACATCACAGACATCCTGCTTGGCTACGACAACAGTGGCTACGACAACAGTGGCTACGACAACGGCTACGACAAGGGCTACGACAAAGGCTACGACAAGGGCTACGACAAAGGCTACGACAAGGGCTACGACACGGGCTACGACAGTGATGGCAAGGGCTACGACGACGGTGGCAAGGGTTACGACGATGGCAAGGGCAAGGGCTACGACGGTGGCAAGGGCAAGGGCTACGACAGTGGCAAGGGCCGCGAGAATGACGGCAGCGGCAAGGGCCGCGACAAAGACGGCGACAGCGGCAAGGGCCACATCAGGCTGGCGAAGGAGCAGCGTGACGGGCTGCAGGACATGATGTCGGACAGCGGCAAAGGCTACGACTGCGGCAAGGGCAGCGACGGCGGCAAAGGCTACGACGGCAGCAAGGGCTTCGACAAAGGCTACGACGGCGGCAAGGGCAGCGACAAAGGCTACGACCCGTACGGCAGCTCGAGCAAGGGCTACGACGCGGTCCACGACACGGGCTACGTCAATGGCTACGACAAGGGCTACGACAAGGGCTACGAAAAGGGCTACGACGATGGCAAGGGTGCTGATGGCATCGGTCGCGGCTGTACAAGCTACGACGGTGGCACGGGCATCGACGACGAGGCCATGGGCTACTACGACGGCGGCAAGGGCTACGATGGTAGCAAGGGCAGCACCGACGGTGACAAGGACTACGACGGTGGCCAGGGCTACGACGATGGCGAGGGCTACAACGGTGGCAAGAGCATTAACGACGGTGGTAAGGGCAAGGCGACGGCCCTCGACAGCGGCGGGGGCTACGAGGACGGCAAGGGCCCCGACGAGGGCAAGGGCATGAGCATGGGCAGGGACGCCGATGTGCCGAACAGCGGCATGCGCGACGATGGCCCTCCGCATCTTGAGCTGAGTTCTGTTACTGAGTCCCCGCCGCCAGCGGTGCCAGATTCGGACTGAGCACGCGAGGCAACAATATAATAGAGATTGGAGGGAGAGGGAAGGGGGGGGGTGGGAAGGCGAAGAGGGAGTGGAGCTACTGGAAGCTAAGCGTCGTCTGGCGCATCTCCCGTCGGCGAGTGAAAACAGAGGGCGGCCCATCACCTGGTGGCGAACCATCGCCTGGCGAACCATCACCTGGCGGCGAACCATCGCCTGGCGAACCATCGCCTGGTGGCGAGCCATCGCCTGGTGGCGAGCCATCGCCTGGTGGCGGGCCATCGCCTGGTGGCGAGCCATCGCCTGCTGCGACTGGCGAGTCACCGTACTCCTCGGACCCATCAGCTTCAGCCTCATCACGTGCCTCGTTATCTAAGCGATCACGAAGGGATTGGGCTGCGTTGTTGATGTACGTGGGAGTCCAATCGTCCACTCGCTCCTGCAGACGCTTGCCGTCGACCACCATGAACACCGTCCTGCGACGTTTGTCGAATTTCACACCTTCCACCCCTGCTGGTGCTGACCGCAAGCGATGTGTTGCCTCCTGACTGCATGAAACCGCTGCTGCGATAGATGCAACCCGTATGTACTCAAGTCCCGTTGGCGTACATTCGACCCACACCTTCTTAGTAGCATTCAGCTCAAACAGAAGCTTCAAGGAAACTGCATCGTGATGCAAATGCTCATCACCATGGTCGCACTGGACTGCGGGCATATATATCGAGACAGTTTCTGGTAGACCACCATCCCGTTAGGGCACATGTCTAGAATGCGTTCTCTTCTACGCCCTTCATCCCCTTGGGTGAGTGGTTTGCCTGGACGGTGGTTCCAAGAGGGGCTCATATATACTTCAAGATGTCCACGGATATGTCCCAATATCACGCGATGCTTCAACATGCAGGCACGGATATCACGCGACCCAAGATTGCCCAAGTTTGTCCAAGATATCACGCGATCCAAGATTGCCCAAGAAGTCTCAAGGTCAAGAGATCGATCCACGAGTGGCCCAAGAGCGGCCTATTCACGCAAGCGAATGAAGGCATCTCCTATTCCTCCTCCTCATCCTTTTTTTGTCATCCTTATGCTCCTTCCTCCTCCCCCTTTCCCTCCTCCCATTTCTCCTCCACCATCCCCCTCTGGTTCAGCCCCTCCTCCTCGCCCCCCTCCCCCGCCACTCCACCTCATCATCCAATGTATCATCCTCCTCCTCTCCTTCCTCCTCCCCTGGTGGGAATACGCGAAGCGTCCGCGATTGCGACATATCCAGGGAACTCCTATTGTTCTTAATGACGCTGGCCCTGTCGCAATCTTGCTGAAGCAATGGGTCGGCCTGCTTCAAGTGGTCCCAAATGGCCTCGGTGCAAGCGGCGTTGCGCATCTTCAAGATCTGATCGAAAAACGAATTTGTCGCCAGAGGCGATTGGCTCTTGGCGGGGTTGGGCACAGATATAAATGTTTGCAGCTGCCTATCCGCTCTCGACAGCTCCACGAAGAGCCCCCCTGCCGCATGCATCACCGCCCTCGGGACCCATGGCTCGCGATCCTTAAGGCCGCCCCCCTCGATGACCGTGCGGAGCTGCACGCTCACTGCCATCTGCAGCTGCAGTGCGTGCGCAGATGCAGCGTGCACTTGCTTGGACACAGCCAAACGCCTGCGGGCCGATGCAATGGACAATTGCAGACGAGTCCGATGCGTGTTGACGCAATGATGCAACGATTGCAGAGGAACGATACCGACGATGCTTTCATACATTTCATAAACACCCCCCACGACACATGGTATGTGTAACCGATGCTGCCAACACGCGAGCCTCGTCGCTTCCTGGCCTTCTTAGCCGCGGGCGCAGCAGGCACATCGTCTACCTTGCGCTTGGGAATGAGCGATGCCAGCTGGGCGCTAAGGACATCGCCCTTGTTGATGGTGCACTTGTTTGTCAAAATTGGTACATGCACTGATGGGACAGCTGTAGACTTGACGGTCTTGAGCTTCACGTTGGGGGTGCCGTGCTCACCTGGATCCTGCACGAGCCAGAAGGGGATGACGAGCGAAGACGGTGCCTGCTTCAGCCCTCCAACGCCAGTGTTCGTCTCAGCCTTAGGCATCTTGATGCCACCACTGGGGGCCAACACGATATTGAACGTCAACCCCTTGGGGTCCTTGTATGTCTTCATGAACACATGCCCGCACTGAACTATATCAGTCTGCTTCTTCAAGTAGATTGCCGAAGAGAGTGGGACAAGCACCAGCTCTTCAGCCTCAAACGAACGCGTTACGGTGAGAGCACGAAGCTTAACAGGCGTAATCACGCCACTCAAGTACTTGAGACAGTTGCCGTTCTGGCTGTATACATCATCCAAGGCCAGCCTGATTTTGGCCTCCTCGATACCCAACTGGTAATCGACAGACTTGAGGGGGCCATGATCAGCGAACTTGTCGATCGTTTCCTGTATGGGGGAGCAGCGGGAAAAAAAAAAAAAGATGAGACATGACGACGCAGAGCCAAATGAGATGAGGGAACGACGAACGAGAATTCAAAGGTGCGGGGGTGTATATGCATTCCACATGCATTGCGACGAGGTCGCAAGACTGTCCTTCATAATCGTGGACACGACGAACTTGCCACGTAAGAAGTCGTCGATGGGGTGGCATGTCGCACTGCCCGTGGCCTGAAGCTTCAACTTCACGCCAGTCGCAGCGTCGATGGAGATCAGCTCGTAAATGTTCTCACCAAAGGTGTCGCTCGCCAAGGCGACTTTGGCGCCAACCTCAAACCCCTTGTCACTGAGCTTGTCCACTTGGTTCGACCACTTGCCCGAAGCGGTGTACTCTTTCACATCTGAGCTACGCGCCTGCCCTGTCACGGCTTTGGATGCGCCCTCGCGACCGACCTGCTTCCATGGGCTAGCAACTGCTTTGCCAACGTGCGTTGCCAACGCAGTGGTGAAGCTGACCCCGATGTCATTCAGCGTCTTGCAAGTGCCTAAGCGCTCATCGGGCTTGTTGAACACGAAATGAACTACGCGAACATCAGTCAATCCCACGATGGTGCCGTAGGCGACCGTGTCTGCCGTGATGCCCTCACCGCATGCGATCTGTCGCACTTTCTGAAGAAATTCATCGGCCACCATTACAATCGTAGACTTCTTATCGCTCGACAAGGCGGTCACGTCGCCTGGCTTCAATAGCATCTGATGGCCATCCCTCGCGAACTTACCCGTCGCACATGTCATCGCCTTCATGCATGCGAGCTTGAATGTCGCAGCGGCCCCCTCATGCTTGATCTGCACCTCGGCGAGAGACTTCGCCATTGAACCCGTGACCACGCACTGGGAGGTCAGCTGCCGCGTGAAGTCGCGAAGCTCGTTCAGAAAGATCGGGTTGCCGAGGCCGCCAGACAACTCCTTCACATATTTTACTAAGCCATCGATCTCCCCAGGAAAGAGAGAGCCTGCGCGAGTCGCCTCGCGGATCACACTATCCCAATCGATCATGGTGCCACCCGTGTGGTGTCGGTTGGCAAGTGCTGCGATCTTGTACATGAGACTCATGCGAGATTCGCATCTGGCAATTTGTTGGCCTGCATTGCCAGCCTCCTGAGCAAGATTACTCATCCACGGGAACTCCTTCACGAACTCGTACCGAAAGACCTTCCACTCCATTCCTTCGTCACACGCCTTAGCGTAGTCTGGTTGAACCTCCCGTAACCTCGTCAGTGACAATTTCCCTTGGTGCGAGATTCTGTCGAAACGCTCTGGCATGAACGTGGGTACTGGAACCCCTGCGTTGATGCAACGCAAACCCATGGATGTGTGGCCGCACGTATAGGATGCGAACTTTGCATCGCAATCATACTGCGGCAGCTGGCCCGCTGAGTCCTCCATCATTTTGAAATTGAAGTTCTTGATTGCATTGTACTCAGGCGTGCCCACTGGTGGAAGTTCCATGCAAGCTGGATTCTGGAGGGCTGAGTTCTTGAATCCATTTTTGAAGATCTTGGAAATCAAATCCATAACCTCGCTCGGAATGATTTCATATCCGCAACGATTCTCTGTGCACACCATCATATACTTCGAGTGTATTTTTTCTACCCTCAGGCAGTCTATGCCTCTTGCAATGCTGCATACGTCTTCAAGTAATGAGACCACCGCTGCATCAGGATGCAAGTACATGTCCTTGATGGCCAACATCTTGGGGCGGACCTCCGCGATCTGCTGTTCACGGGAGGCGTTCATCACGCCGCGTGCAGGAGGACGCCACAAGCGCCAGCAGCAATCCTCGCCCAAACGGCTGGAGCCCAAACTCTAGTGACATTCAAAAACATGTGCAACAGATGGTTGCGAATTCGAAATGATATGTTGCATTTGCAATGCACAACATTCTTGTAACGCTCGATACAATATTCTGAATGCGTTCGCACGCAAGTCTGGATCATGATTTCCGATATGCGTGATCCCGAAAATCAAAACACATGCATGCGTTTCTGGAGGCAACATCCAAGGAAAACCCGATGCAGCAGCTCTGTTTTCACGTAAGCCTGTAAAAGTTAGCGATAGCAACTTCGCTAACTCAAGCTATCTACCTCCAAATGCACCGCCCGAGTTAGCCGACTTAGTAACATTACTAATGGTTATAACTTACTTGCAACCTAGTTGCAACTTACTTATAACCTACTTACACGTGCTGCTAACAATTAGTAAGGCCGAGGGCCTTCAGGTAGAGGAGCACGAAGTGGCCTACAGTTGGCTCCGGGCATCCAAAATGTGGCCCGGGAATGGAGTTCTGGGAAATAGAAGAGCACGAAGTGGCCTACTGTTGGCTCCGGGCATCCAAAATGTGGCCCGGGAATGGAGTTCTGGGAAATAGAAGAGCACGAAGTGGCCTACAGTTGGCTCCGGGCATCCAAAATGTGGCCCGGGAATGGAGTTCTGGGAACTCGAAAAGCACGAAGTGGCCTACAGTTGGCTCCGGGCATTCAAAATGTGGCCCGGGAATGGAGTTCTGGGAAATCGAAGAACACGAAGTGGCCTACAGTTGGCTCCGGGCATCCAAAATGTGGCCCGGGAATGGAGTTCTGGGAAGTCGAAGAGCACGACGTGGCCTACAGTTGGCTCCGGGCATTCAAAATGTGGCCCGGGAATGGAGTTCTGGGAGGTCGAAGAGCACGAAGTGTGTGACTGTATGCGAAAAACGATCCCCCCCGGCAAACCCCAACGGCCCCCCAACTGCCACCCAACTGCCCCCAACGGCTGCCCAGACCCCCCTGTGGAGTAATGTTGAAGTAATGTTGAAGTAATGTTTGAAGTAATGTGCTGCTCTCTTTTTTTGTTTTTTTTTTTTTTTTTTTTTTTTTTTGTTTTTTTTTTTTTTTTTTTTTTTTTTTTTTTTTTTTTTTTTTTTGTTTTTTTTTTTTTTTTTTTTTTTTTTTTATTTTTTTTTTTTTTTGTGTTGGGGGTTTTTTTTTTTTTTTTACCTTATTAGAAACCTATCAGTCTTCGATGTTAGGTAACGACACCCCTCACGAGGATTCTGGCCCCGACGGGGGGAGGCAGAAAAAACCCTCTCCTCTTCTTTGAAGCCAGAATCATTGATTTTACTACGATTTTGGCCCCATTTTGGCCTTCCGAGGGGGCAGCGCTCCTTAAAGCTCCCCTCTTCTTTCAAGGCAAAATCATTGATTTTTCCGAAGGTTTTGGCCTCATGTTGCCCTTCTGAGGGGGCAGCGCTCATTAAAGCTCCCCTCTTCTGTAATCGATTCCCTCCTAGATGGCCCCAAGAAGCGCCCAGGAGGCACCAAGAGGCCCCAAGATGACCCCAAGAGGTCCCCAGGAGGCCCCCCAGAGGCCTCCAAGAGGCCCCCAAGATGCCCCCAAGAGGCCCCCAAGAGGCCCCAAGAGGCTCCCCCGAGGCACCCAAGACGCTCCTGGAAGCCCCTGGGGCCGCCAAGAGGCCCCCACGACGCCCCAAACGGCCTCCAAGAGGCTCCCAAGAGGCCCGAAGAGGCTCCCCCAAGGCACCCAAGACGCTCCTAGAAGCCCCTGGGGCCGCCAAGAGGCACCCAAGACGCCCCAAAAGGGGACGAGGTGCCCGAACGCCTCACGCCACGAGGAGCCCGAACGACTCACACCAGGACGAGGGGCCCGAACGACTCACACCACGAAGAGTCCGAACGACTCACACCAGAAGGAGGGGCCCGAACGACTCACACCAGGACGAGGCGCCCGAACGACTCACACCACGAGGAGCCCGAACGACTCACACCACGACGAGGGCCCCGAACGACTCACACCACGAGGAGCCCGAACGAGTCACACCAGGAGGATGGGCCCGAACGACTCACACCAGGACGAGGGGCCCGAACAACTCACACCACGAGAAGCCCGAACGACTCACACCAGGACGAAGAGCCCGAACGACTCACACCACGAAGAGCCCGAACGACTCACACCAGGAACAAGGGCCCGAACGACTCACACCAGGACGAGAAACCCCCAACGACTCAAACCACGAGGAGCGCTTTCTCTCCCTCCTCCTCCGCCTCGTCCTTCTCCCGCTCCCACCACACGGAGGATGTACAAGGAGGCGGGAGGAAGGAGGAACAGGGGAGATATGCGGGGGCAGGCGGAAACACGCCTGAAAAACACGACTGTCGGCATGCTTCGCAAGAATTGCTGTTTTGAGATGGGCTGGTGGGGATACGCGAAGCGTAAAGAATTCTTAAGACCCCTTCCCCCCCTCCCCTTTGTCTATGACACCCCCCCATTCCTCACTCGTAGGGCGAGTGTCCACACCGTGCTTCGTGTGGCCAGGGCCCCGTCCCCTATGAAGGAGGAACGCGAAGCGGAGGAGAAAGCGTGGAGGCAACCCAAGGTCACGAGGGGTACACCGTTGTGAGATTAAGCAACGAAGTGAGACCTGCACGCTTCTATCCCGTTCTGAAGGTAGACTCGGAAAGCCGGCAAAAGGATGGGCAACGTGGTTCCCCGTGGGAGAAGGACTGCCGTTCCGTAGCACATCGGCACGCTCACGAGAGAAGTAGCCGGACAGGCGTTTGACTCAAATCGGTCGGGCCCACAACCTCGGAGTCGAAATTCGTCCGGAGGAGCAGGAGGGAAGGTACCATCAATCGTGGCTCGTTCAGGGCAAGGTCTGGACACCTCAGGCGTATCCTCACGGTGCCCACTCAAATGACGTACATTCTCACAGTAGTGAGTGGGAGGGAGAGAGGGAGGGAGGGGGAGCAGGCTCCACCCCCTCCTCCTCTCCTCCTCCTCCTCCTCCTCCTCCTCCTCCTCCTCCTCCTCCTCCTTCTCCTCAACCTCCTTCTCCTCTTCCCCTTCCTCGTCCCCCTCCTCCTCCTCTTCCTCCTCCTCCTCCTCCTCCTCATCCTCCTCCTGCCCCCTCCGACTCCTCCTCCCCCTCCATCTCCTCCTCCTCGTGCCCCGCCTTTCGCCTCCCTCCCACTCCCCCCTCCCCCCCCCACCCTCCGCACCCCAACGGTTCCAGCGGTGCGGCGGCGGTCGACCACCTGCTTCCAGATCGTGGGGACCTCGGCCTTGGCCTCCTTCCCCAGCCGGGAGTCCACCTGGGCGCCGGGCAGCGGCCTGCGCCCACCAGGAGTCGGGCCCAAGAGCGCATGACAGCCGAAGCGCGCAGACTTCTGCGGCAGCTCCTGGGAGGCTCCCATTCCATGTTCTTGGCCTCTGCTCATCGACGCCGCTCGGAGCTGGATCAATGCCGATCGACGCTCGTCGACGCTGATTCTGCGCTTCTCATCGATGATATGATTGGACGCTGGCGCACGCCAAAGGCGCCCATGACCGGGGTTGCGAGGACACGCAGGAGGAGGAGGAGGAGGAGGAGGAGGAGGGAGGTAGGCGGAGTGAGGAGGAGGAGGAGGCGAGGCGGAGGAGAGAGTAGGGATTGGAGTAGGATGAGGATGGGGTAGGGAGGAGGGGAGGAGGAGTAGAGGAGAGGAGTTTGAAGGAGGGAATTGCGAGGACACAGGGCTCCCATGATTGCGCGCCGAAGAAGAGAGACTACCCTCTTGCAATCCGCCGCCCCAGCAAAGCAAATGGGTGACCGGCTCCTTGGTGCGAGCCGCTCCCCCCTCCCTCCCCCCTAGCCCCTCGGTCGCCCACCCCAACGAAATTCCTTTTTTTTTTTCCTGGCCCCCACTGAGGAGGAGGAGGGAGAGGAAGGAGGAGAGAGAGGAGGAGGAGGAGGGGAGGAGGGGAGGAGGGAGGAGGAGAGGAGGAGGAAGGGAGGAGGAGAGGAGGATGAGGAGGGGAGGAGGAGGGGAGGGTGAATTAGTAGGAGGAGGAAGATGATAAAGGATAAGGAGTGGGATGAGGAGGAGGAGGAGGAGGAGGAGGAGAAAGAAGGAAGAGGACCTTTTCCTTTTCCAGGCTCGCCACCGTGCCAGCGGCACGCTGGGGCGTGTCGGGGTGTCAGCCTGCTGACTGGCAGGGCGCCTACACTGCAGTGGGCCCTTCCCAGAAGTGTTCCCGACCCCAGTCAATCAAAAACGCGGCCCTCCTCCCCCGCACTCCTCCTCCTCCTCCCTCCTCCTCCTCCTCCTCCTCCCCCCTGCTCCTTCTCCTCCTCTCCCTCTCCTCCTCCTCCTCCTCCTCCTCCTCCTCCTCATCCACGTCCTATACTGCAGGGGGCCCCTTCCAGAAGTGCTCACTCACGACCCTAGTCAAACAAAAACGTCACCGCCACCGCCCCTTGATTCGCTCCCTGGCACCATTCTGGGCGTCAAGACCACTCCAAGACAGCCCACGATAGAAGACGCCCCAAAACTATCCAAAGAGAGGCCAACGATCTCACAACCACTCCAAGATCTATCCCCGAGGGGCCACAACAAGGCCCCAAGATATGCCCAAAGAGGCCTTCGGCGGGTCCCTATTAGGCGAGCAGTATTCAATATGTGGATCACACAACGTGTCCTGGTTTCAAACATTTTGGGCTGAAGATCGACTCGGGAAGCCGTAAGTGCGCCCCAAGAAGCCCAAACATGCCTTCAAGAGGGAAGAGAGACGAGGAGAACGAGGCTGAGGACAAGGAGGGGGATGTTCAAGACCCTGGCCAGTTCAAACAGAGCGCTGAACTGGAGCGGGTTCCAAACTCGAACTCTTTCCTGCTGCGCTGCTGCGCTGGCACGGTGGCGGGGCTTGCCGCAGGCAGCTGAATAAATCACTCCTCCTCGTCGCACCACCAGACGTGTCGGTAGAGAGTTCCAGGGATTTCGCATGGGACCTCCTCACCACTTGTGACCCTGAAGCTTGAAAAGCACAACTGCTACCCGGGTGGAGGGCGGGCCGTTTTCAAAGCGTGGTTCTCACCTCATCGCCGCGAACGTTCGTCCGACAAGTTCTCAACAACTACGGGACGTTTCCAAAAGGTGGCTGACGACTTCGCGCCGTGCACATTCGCTTCAACGTCCCCAACAATTACGCGCAAGGAGAGCGAATGGCCTTCAACATGCAGCTCTTGCTGATAGCCATGCACATGTTATGTAAAACTTGTGAGGGAAGAGGGCGGCTCGGTGTCAAAATGGAGCATCATCGATTAAACGTCGACTGGTCTTACAACTGGGAACTTCAAATCTGCAACAACTATACACCTGTAGGCTGGATCACTTCAAAACGGAGCTCCAAGTTATAAAATGTCCACATCCAATGGCACCCACTGCGAACAACTACACGGATGGAAGCTGGCTGCGTTTCAAGAGCGTGGTTATCGCTTGACACTTCCATGGGCTTCAGGGTCATATACCTTGGCAGTCCTCATAGCTAGAGGAGCGGATGGTGGCTCCTTTTTGAACATGGTGCCCTCGACCGAATGGCGGGACGCTTGTCTTTCACGGGTGGTGCTTCCTGCAGTGAGACTGAACACTTGCACGCACTTGCGAGGAGGGATTTCAGACGGCGACAGATTGCGAAGTCGTTGGCGCATCTTGGGTTTCGGCATCTCGGGGGCGCGCAAACATGGATTAGCGATCCATGAACTTGGCGAGCGGTCGCCAGATCCATGGATCGGGGGAGGTGCCCTCCCCAAAGTGCGGTTGGTGCCGCCCCGCTCGGCGGCGGCAATCAGCGACTTCCTGTGGAAACGGGACCCGTCGCTGATCCACGCCCCCTTGATCCATGTTTGCGATCGCCCGATAATCCTACTCTCAAGTCGTGCGTCTCCCCCTACAGTGGGATTTTCGACGAAAAATTGAAAAGACTTCCCAAATACTCCAAAAAGATAAAAAAAAAATACCCCCCAAACAGTCCCCAGACTATTTTTGGATTTTTTTCCCCAACCATCCTGTGGTGTTGGGTCCTCGTTTTGAAGAGACGGTGCCCCGCGTCTCCTTCCTCCTCCTCTCCTCCTCCGCCTCCTCTCCCCTCCTATCATCCTCATCGTCATCATCATCATCATCATCAGCATCACCATCATCATCGTCATCATCATCATTATCATCATCATTATCATCATCATCGTCATCAGCATCAACATCATGGCCGCCATCATAACCATCATCGTCATCATCACCATCATCGTCGTCATCACCATCATCGTTGTCCTCGTCGCCATCATCGCACGTTTCGTGGCCCCATACGGAGCTCCACCGAAGGTCCCAATGGGTGTGCCCGCATGCGTCCCGCACGCCCATTTTGGCACACCCCTCACACGTTTCGTGGCCCCATAGGGAGCTCCATTCACGGTCCAAGTGGCGCAGCTCGCATGGCGCCACCGCCCCATTTTGGCACACCCCTCACACGTTTCGTGGCCCCATAGGGAGCTCCATTTACGGTCCAAGTGGCGCAGCTCGCATGGCGCCACCGCCCCATTTTGGCACACCCCTCACAGATTTCGTGGCCCCTCAGGGAGCTCCTTTTGGCACACCCCTCACACGTTTCGTGGCCCCATAGGGAGCTCCACCTAAGGTCCACGTGGCGCAGCTCGCATGGCGCCACCGTCCCTTTTTGGCACACCCCTCACACGTTTCGTGGCCCCATAGGGAGCTCCATTTACGGTCCAAGTGGCGCAGCTCGCATGGCGCCACCGCCCCATTTTGGCACACCCCTCACAGATTTCGTGGCCCCTCAGGGAGCTCCACCTGAGGTCCAAGTGGCGCAGCTCGCATGGCGCCACCGCCCCTTTTTGGCACACCCCTCACACGTTTCGTGGCCAGACCTCCGGGGCGCGAGCAGTCCGCGGCGAGACCTCGGTCCTGTGGACTCTCGCCCTGGGCCGTCGGCTGCCCGGCGCACTGCTCCCTCGGCCGAGTCGCCCAGGTGTGATCCTGGACTGCGGCCGCCACGAGGTCGGGAACGGCAAGAAGGAGGACGACGACTGGTGGCTGGAGCTCTATGTGCTGCTCTCGCGCGCCACGCGCCACGAGGACCTCCTGCTCATGCGGGCGCCGCGCATCGAGTTCTTCCTGGCAGGACCGCCGGAGGGCCTGCGAAAGCAGCTGGAGCAGTTTGCAGCGCGCACGAAGCGGTGCAGGAGGGAGGCGACGGCCCTCGCCAGGGAGCTCGGCTTCACCGAGTTTATCCGCGAGGCCTGACCTGAGGAGCGCCCCCCCCGAGCCGCGCCTTCTCTCGACTGCCCGCATAATTGTTCGGCCTCGCGCCGCGGACGACCCGCGCGCGTCGCTGGGACCCTCTCGGGGCGACCAGCGCGCGTCGCGGGGATTCCGCGCGGCGCTCTGCTCAGCGCCTCGCTCGCCCGTCGTCGCTCTGCCCAGCGGCCGGAGCCTTGCCCGCAATCAGCCGGCCGGCTAGCTCTCTGTGCTCCGCGCAGCGGACGACCTGCGCGCGTCGCTGGGACCCCTCCGCGGCGACCTGCGCGCGTCGCGGGGACTCCGCGCTGCTCTGCGCCCGCAGCTTTGGATTTTTGGAGCGCGCAGGCAAAGAGGGGGGAAAAGAAGGGGCGGAAGCGGGTGCGATCCCCGTGAGGGGCGTGCCGACATGGGCGTCGCGGCGCGCGGGCGCTGCCGTCGGGGTTCCCGCGGAAGCTGCCTGCGGCGGCCACGCCCAGTGTCACGAGTGTTCGGACAGGCATGCTCGAGCCATTCACATTCATATACATTTACACTAGGCGTAGCCAAGATCGCATTCATGCAAATATACTCACTCCCACGCAGACCCATTCACACTCAGACTCTCTCGCGCTCTGGCTCACCCGCGTTCATTATTTCGTAATCTGACCTATCGTATTCCTTTGCGTTGTGTACCCCGCCATATTTCGGCATACCCCTCATGCGGTTCGTGGCCCCATAGGGAGCGCCACCGAAGAAGGTACTCACAATTGCGGCACTCACAACTGCATATGGTTGGGTCTTTCGCCAGGATAATTTATTATTTTGGGGTATGTCCTATTTTTCGTCAAAAATCCCCCTGTAGGGGGACACGCCCGACTTAATCCTACTCTTCCCTGCAGTCGTCTTCGTTCTCACATCCCCCGCGCGCGGCTCGAGGAGGGAGCCGGAGCAGAGCCAGAGCGGTGTTGTGCTGCGGCCCCCTGGAGGCGCCGAGGGCACACGCACGGAGAAGTACCCGCCACGACCTGCGAGCAAGACCGCCAGAATCCAGAACGAAAGGATAGAACATTCGTTTGGAGGTATTGGCCCCGATGTCCCCGTGTGTCCCCTGAGTGCCATCAAAGGCAGCTGTCTTCTCCACTGGAGGGAGGACAGCGGAAGACGGGCGACGGGCACGGACATCAGCGCTTCAAGGAGATGTCAGTGCAGTCTGGTGGCGCACAATTGGCCGGCATGCGGCTTGTCAGACTTGGCCTGGCGATGAGCCCAAGCCTATACAGCCGCGTGGTGACCTGTGAAGCGCGTGGCGTGGCACGTTTACTCACACAGATTGACAGCTATACATATTCCTGTTCTGTATCTGTTCACCATCCAGGAGGGCGGGAGGGGACGACCCCCACAAAAAGAAAACTAGAGGCCTCCATGATGGGGTCCGAGCAGATGGAGTCGGAGGGTCGCGCCGCATCGACAATGCGTCGCCGATACATCGGCGATGCACCGGCGATGCCTCGGCGATGCACCGCCGACGTCGGCAACGCATCGGCGGCGCCGGCGTGGAGAAGATCGGGCTCCACATTGAGCAGCATCCCCGATGCATCGGCGATGTGGCGCGATCCTCCGACCCCATCTACTCCGAACTCGGGCCTGTCACCCTACAGGCCGATGCTCGACGAAAAATTAAGAGTATTCAAAACATACCCTGAAATGCCCAAAGATGGTCAAACACTCGTCCCCAAAATCAGACTTAAATCTACTCCGACCCCACCTAAGAGGCCTAGAAAAACGGGACCCCCAAGATCCGTGGCCCTGGGGGGCCCTGGACGCCCCTGCAATGGGTCCCCCGCTTTTTGGGGCTCCCGGAAGCCCCTGCTGAGGCAGCGGGCCCAAATGGGTGAGCAGGGAAGCAGAAAGGCCCCGCGAGGGCCCCAAGAGGCCCCAGACACCCACCAGACGCCCCAAAACGACCCAAAGAGGACCCTCACGAAGCCTGCGAGACGCCAACAAGAGCATTGATTGCCAAGTGTTTGTTCTGAATGATTGTGGGAATTGTCTGTTCTTTGGTTTGTATGGGTGTCCGAGACCGCCTAGCTTTCCGAGAATTGCCCCCCAACTACCCGAAAGGGCTTCAGGGCAGCCCAACAGAGCCAAGACGGCCCAACAGGGCCCCAAGATGGCCCGAAGAGAACCCTGTGACGGCGCAAGATGGCCCCAAGACGCCCCCCAGAGCGTTCCAAAACTTGCAGGGAAACCGAAGTTGGAAGCAGAATGGCCCAAAGAAGCCCCTACGGCCCCCGGAGGGCGCCCACGATGCCTCCAGAAGGCCCCAAGAAGCCCTTACAGACTTTCGTGGGGCCACCAAAAGGCTCTCGGAGGAGCCTGCGCGAAAAAAGAGCTGAGGAGGATGGGAATGAGTTCGCAGGGTAGGGCGAACATGAGGAATAAAAATAACTATGAAGGAAGGATAACGAATGGCATTGCTACAACATGATGTCGGACAAGGCAACAAAGATTGACCGTCAACTGTTCAGTATCCATTATTGCCCGTCCGCTTGCGTGCCCAAATTCAAAGACCAAGGCGCATGGCGCGAAGCGCCAATCCAGTTTTGTGCAAACGTAAATAAGTACGAAGACGGATGTATATATATATATATATATACACAAGACTGCAGTGGCGCTTCGCGCCATGCACCTTGGTCCTTGAAGTTTGGTATGCAGGCGGAAATGGCAGGAAGGTCAAGCCGACAATTTAGCGATAACTCCTTGCTGCCTTTTCTGGCATCGCCTTTATAATAATGTTGTTGGTTATCCTTCCTCCATGCTTATTTTTCCTCATTCTCGCCATACCCTGCGCATTCTCCCCATCCTCCTCAGCTCTTCTTGCGGAGGCTCCACCTTGGAGAGCCTCTGGGGACCTCACCAAAGTTCTCAGGCGTTTTTTACAGCCTTCTGGAGGCCTCCTGGGTGTGTTCTGGGGGCCTCTGGGGCTTACTAAAGCCAACCTGCCTCTAACCGCGGTCTCCCTGAACGCCCCAGTCACGATTTGGAATGCTTCGGAGGGTGTCTTGGGGCCATCTTGGGCCTGCATGGTGCTCTCTTAAGGCTATTTTGGACTCCTGTTGTGCCGTTTTGGGGCTCTCTTGGACTGCCTGGAATCCCTTTGAGATGGTTGTGGGGCGATTTTGGAGCCTCCCAGGCGGCTTCGGACGCCTAGGAGACCGCCGTCTTGGAGCGTCGGGAAGCCGAAAAAAGGAGAACCCCAAATGCACCAAAAATCGACATAGAATCAATGATGTTTCCCTGTTTGGGGCCTTCTTGGGGGTGCTCTTGGAGGCCTCTTGGTATGTTTTGGAGCGATCTTTCAGGGTATGACGGCTTCTTGGAGCGCTCTTGTGCTGTCTTGGGGGTCTCTGGGACGTCTCCGGTGACCCCACTGATCGCCCTGGGTGTGCTGCGAAGGCTTGGCAAAACGCCCTGCGAGGCCCAGGGGTCCGCTTCGAGGCCCGTCCGGAGGGCCTCAAAGCCCCAGATCCCGGGGGTCCGGTTTTAGGGGGGGAGGGGGGTGACGGGTTTTCCCCCCGCCCGGGCTTATAAAATATAGGAAGAGGAATCTATATATATACACACAAGACTGCATTGGCGCTGCGCGCCATGCACCTTGGTCCTTTGAGTTCTGCACGCAAGCGGAATGCGTGCGTGCGTACATGCGCGCATGCATGTATACACGCGCGCGTGCATGCACGTTCCGTATAAATGTCTAGGTGTAAGCAATACACGTACATTGTTGCATGTGTGTATACAGCGTACAGATGTACATATAAATGTATGTTTGTAAGGGTACGAGCATGCATATGCAACTCGTACGGGGCATCCTCGGGCATCTTCGCTGCATGCCACGAGACCCTCAACGACTAGCTCACAATGTGAAATGTCCTGGGAGCAAAATCGATGAATGTTGGCATTCAGAAACATCGTGGGGGTGTTTTTGGGGCCCTCGTGTGCCGTTTTGGCGCCTTCATGGGCCGTCCTGGGGCCTTCTTGGGCCGTCTTGGGGAGCTTGGGCCCACTGGAGCCCCCTTTGGACCCATCTTGGGCACTTCCGGGGACCTCCCATGGCCCTTTTGGGTCTGTGCTGGGAGCCCTTGGGGGGCCTCTTGGTTCCATTATGGGCTGTCTTGGGGCTCTCGTGGGCGATCGTGGGGCCCGGCTCGGCCGTCTTGAAGCTTTCTAGGGGGCCTTTTGGGGCGTCTGGAGGCGATCTCGGGGGCTTTGAAACCATCTTGAAAGCTAATGAAACCCGGAAGGCGAATATGCTAAACTTGTAAGTTTTACGAAGGGAATGGGACGATTTTTGTGGTTTGAAGGCCCCTTGGAATGATTTTTGGGGTGCCTTGGGGATCTTTATGTTGGCATTCGGAAACATCGTGGGGGTGTTTTCGGGGCCCTCGTGGGCCGGTTTGCGCCTTCATGGGCCGTCCTGGGGCCTTCTTGGGGAGCTTGGGCCCGCTGGAGCCCCCTTTGGACCCATCTTGGGCACTTCTGGGGACCTCCCATGGCCCTTTTGGGTCTGTGCTGGGAGCCCTTGGGGGGCCTCTTGGTTCCATTATGGGCTGTCTTGGGGCTCTCGTGGGCGATCGTGGGGCCCGGCTCGGCCGTTTTGAAGTCTTGTCGGGGGTCTTTTGGGGAGTCTGGAGGCGATCTCGGGGGCTTTGAAACCGTCTTGAAAGCTGATGGAATCCGAAGGGCGAATATGCTAAAATTGTAAGTTTTACGAAGGGTATGGGGCGATCTTTGTGGTGTGAAGGCCCCTTGGAATGCTTTTTGGGGTGCCTTGGGGGTCTTTATGTTGGCATTCGGAAACATCGTGGGGGTGTTTTCGGGGCCCTCGTGGACCGTTTTGGCGCCTTCATGAGACGTCCTGGGGCCTTCTTGGGCCGTCTTCGGGAGATTGGGCCCACTGGAGCCCTCGTTGGACCCATCTTGGGCACTTCCGGGGACCTCCCATGGCCCTTTTGGGTCTGTGCTGGGAGCCCTTGGGGGGCCTCTTGGTTCCATTATGGGCTGTCTTGGGGCTCTCGTGGGCGATCGTGGGGCCTGGCTCGGCCGTCTTGAAGCTTGCTTGGGGCCTTTTGGGGCGTCTGGAGGCGATCTCGGGGGCTTTGAAACAGTCTCGAAAGCTGATGAAATCCGAAGGGCGAATATGCTAAAATTGTAAGTTTTACGAAGGGTATGGGGCGATCTTTGTGCTTTGAAGGCCCCTTGGAAAGCTTTTTGGGGTGCCTTGGGGGTCTTTTGGGCCGTCCTGACGCAATTGGAGTCCCTCTTGGAGCGCTCTTGTGCTGTCTGGGGCCTCCCTTTGGCCATTCTGATGACCCCTCGGATCGCTCTGGGTCTGCTGCAAGGCGTTTGTGGAGACCCGGACAGACGGGTGACCTTTTCCAAGGACGTCCAAGGGAGCCCGAGAACCCCAGATCCCGGGTTCCAGTTTCTTTTGGAGGGGTGAGGGCTTCCCCCCGGGCTTGTAAAACTATAGGAAGAGGCATGCATATATATATATATATATATATATATATATATATATATATATATATATATATATATATACACATACATACATACATACATGCATGCATGCATGCATGCATGTATGTATACATACATACATATATGCATGCATACATACATACATACCTACATACACACATACACACATACACACATACATACATACATACATACACACATACATATCTACATACATACAACCATACATATATACATACATACATACATACATACATACATACATACATACATACATACATACATATATACATATATATACGAACATACATACATATGTATATGTATACATACATACATACATGCATACATACATACATGCATACGTACATACATACATACATACATACATACATACACGCATATCTACATACATAACTGCATATACACATACATGCATGCATGCATACTAACTATCTTACAACCAGGAACACAAAGATAGCTTACGCGCCGCAGGACTATCTTACAACCAGGGCAAGCGCGCAGAGGCATGCTGAGCTCGCTGTGGAGCGCAACACGTGTCATGGGCGGCCGCACTTGGCGGGGGGCGACACGCGGGCCACTGTGGCCTTCGGTGGGGCCCTGACGGAACCACGGACCGTGTGACGGGTGCGCCAGACGAGCGGGGGGACGCCACGCGGAGCCTGCCGCTGGGGCCTTCGGCGGAGCTCCCCAAGGAACCAAGAAGCGCGAGGGGTGAGTCGAAATGGGAGAAGGGGGCGCCGTGCGGACCCTGCCATAGGAGCATTCGGTGCGAGGTGGGGGGGCGATCTACGGACATACCCATTGGAGTTCCCTCTGAGGCCACAACGCGCGCAACGGATGCGCCGCACGGGGCGGAGGGGCGCCGTGCGAGCACCGCCTCTGGGGCATTCGGTTGAGCTCCCCATGTGGCCACGAATCTTCCGAGGGTGCGCCGAAACGGGCGGGCGGCATGCGTCTCGCAGCTCGACGCACAGCGCGCCCCCATCTGCCCCTGCGACCTGCAACGGCCACCGAACCCACTTGGCCCAGCGCTGGAGACTGGCAAACGGCCAGCGCCTCGACAGGCAGCCCGACACAGGCCCGCCAGGCACCTGCACGCGCGGGCTCAGAGAGAAACGAGCCACACGCACATGCGCCCGCTCATGAGAATGGCCCCAGGCATCGCAAACACACCACGAGGCCGTGAATAATGCGCAACCGGTGCCCTGCTTCGCCCGCGGCATCCAGCGAGCCAGGCCCGCCGGGGCCCTCTGTCGTCTGCCGCGCCCCGACCATGAACGCCGCCTGGCTGTCTCCGCAGCTGTCTCCGCATCACCCTGTTCCCCCGAAGGGGCGCGGGATCTGCCAGGCCCGCTGCCAGGCCGCCAGACCGCGCGCGCCGCCCGGCAGCTTCAGCCTGGCCCCCGCCGCACTCGCGAGGGCCCGCGGGCAGCGCGCCTGCGCCAGCGCCGTCATCACGATCGCCGTGCTTCTCCGTCAGCAGCTCGTCCCCGCGCGCCTTCGCAGCCGCCAGCGCCGCCGCCGCAGCCCCGGCGGGCCGAAGAGCAAACCGCGCTGGCCGCTGCGCGGATCGGCTGACCACCTCGCGAGGAGCGCGGGCCTCCGCCACTCCTGGCTTCGCGAAAAACTCGCGGGCGCTCCCTTACCTTGGCCCGAGAAGAATTGGACAAGGCGCCCTTGGCCTGATCGAATACCTCGCTGGAGAGCTCCGCCCGCGTTTAGGCCTCGCTGGGGCTGTACGTAGCGCACGAGGGTGGCTGCGGACTGCTGCTTCCCGAGCGCGACCAAGGCTGACGCTGCCCTTGGTACCACTGCTTGGTGTTCGCACCCTTGTTGTTGCCGGCCCAGAAGGCGGTGCCGCTTGGCGAGCATGCACCCCAGGGCTTACCAGGCTCCTGCGTTGCCCAGCAACTGCAGTTCCAGTACCCGGCCATGGCGAGACGCTCAAGACTGGCACAAGTAACAAGCAAAAAGCGAGGGTACCTGCCTAACGCTCGCTGGTGCAAACCAACAAGAAGATTGAGGGCGAGCCGCGGACTAATGGTATCCAGTTCTTTCCCTGGGAAAGCATGACCGACCTTGAGCCAAACAATGACGACGGACCCCCCCCTCTGAAGCGTTCGGCGGAGCCTCCCCTTGGGACCACGAAGCGTGCGGGTGCGTGTGTGTGTGTGACCAAATTGATGTTCCTACTATGAGGACGTTGTCATTGAGGCAAGCAGTGAGGTACCCCGTGGGGCCCCGAAACGTGCACAGGGTGTGCCGAAACATGGCGGTGGCGCCATGCGACCTGTCCCACTGGGGACTTCGGTGGAGTTCCCAACTGGGCCACAAAACGTGAGGGGTTGGGCTGAATTGGGACGGTGTTGCCATGCGATCTGTCCCAGTGGGGCAGATAGGGCGGCGTCGGCATGCGAGCGTCACACTGGAGCGTTCGTTGGAGATCTCGAAGGGGCCACGAAACGTGTGAGGGCTGTACTGAACCAGGACGGTAGCGCCATGCGATCTGTCCAACTGGGGCTTTCGGTGGAACTCCTTCTGGGGCCACGAAGCGCGTGCGGGGCTTGCCGATATTAGCATTCGGAGGGCGAAGGCAAGGAGGGGAGCGTGACGCGGAGAACGGATGCAAGGATGAAAGCGAGGGAGGAGGAGGAAGGAGGAAGAGGAGGAGGAGGAGGAGGAGTGATACACGCGACGCCGCGGATACAAAACAAGGACCCAACTCCACGCGTGAGGATTTGGAAACATGGACTGCAGAAGCGCACGCACATAAGAGTAAGTGTCGCCACCAGTTACAGCACTTCGTCACACAACAAAAACTGACAATCATCGCGATTCTCAGCTGTCAGTGCGACTTGCCCCTTTGGCATTGTCCACGCAGTGCATACGAAGCCGCGCATGCGACGGCGAACGCTCGAGCTAGTGAACAATACAAGCTCGCGGGTTCCCAAGTCGAATTCGCGACCACTTCATTATGCAAGACTTGCAATCAGATGCGCGCATTGTAGAAGGAGGGCGTTCAAGCAAATCCATCAAATGCATTTGCTGTCCAACTTGCAAAATCAACTGGGTAGAAATATTGTGCCCGCAACTTAATCAAATGAAGCCTGATCGTAGCGTCACGGGTTCGAATGAGAGAACTGGAACGGAGACCCTACAGCAATAGCGAGGCCTAATACATATTGCGACGGAGCTAGCAGCTAGACAGTGAGTCGCGGCTAGAAGACTGTGCTAGGTAATCCCAAGGCAACCTCGGGTAGCCCCTGAACATCTATCAACTAGAGATCAAGCCATTCAGGACAGAACGGAAAACAACATGTGCAACAAAGTGGAGGGGGCCGTCCTCTGTCTGATGTTTGATGATAATGGCCAACAGAACGTTGAGCAGCACCAAGAACACCTTCCCGTGCCCACGCGGGTCGCCCCCAGGCTCGAACAAAATGAGACGAGCGAACGGTTACTGCAAAACGCCCTCGCAGGCTCCGAAAAGAAACGAGCGAGAGGAACCAAGAACCCAGCGTGGTTGAACTCGGATAGTATCTAACGTCAGCATCCCTTCCCCACTGGAGCAGCCGAACGCACAGCGAGGTCCGATACCCTGAAATCATGCCCACCCCCTCCTCGTCTCCTTCTCTCTCCCCTCCTCATCCTCCTATCTCCCCATTGCCCCCAGTCCTCCTCTCCTCTCCTCCTCCCCCGCCTCCCCCCCATCCCCCTCCTCCCCACGTCCTACCCCATCCTCATCCTCCTCCTCTTGTGGCTCTGGCCTCCTCGGGCTCAAGGCGCTGGTGCCCAGCTAGCTGGGCGCGCAGCAGCGCAGCTGCGCTCCACATGGAGATCCTCGCTACGGCCGCCACTCCACCACCACCTTTTTGCACGCTCTGTGCTGTTACCCGAAACAGGTCAACGATCGAAAACGGGCAAACGCCTAAAGTTTGGCCTCGCTGGCCTGAAAGCAACAGGACGCTATGGATCGAAGAGAGTGTAGACATTCGCTTAACCCATGAACCCCCCCTTCCCTTAGTGGTCCTGGCAACGCCTCCACTCCAACTTTCTCTCCACCCCGTTTCCTCATGAGCACTCCTCTCTGCCGCCCCCCCCCCCCGGGCGGGTCGGGAGGGCGTGCTGGGCGCTCCGCCTGAAACACTTCCACACCACGGGTGATGGTGGTGAAAGCTGGAGCTCGCAGCAGCTTCACGGATGGAGGGGGATCGTTTTCAAGATGCGCATCTCGCCTTCGCGCCGCGCACGTTCGCCTGAGTCTGCAACCGCTTCACTGATGGGTGCAGGGTCGTTTTTTAAAACACGTGGCCATCGCACTGGCGACGCGAACGCTGGTCTTAAAAGCTCGCAGCAGTTCCGCAGATGCAGGGGGGGTCGTGTTCAGAATGTCGGTCTCGCCTTGGCGCCGCGCGCATTCGTCTGCAACAGCTGCAGCAACTTCACAGATAGAGGGTCGGTTTCGAAATGCGGCTCTCGCCCCAACACCGCGGACATTCGTCTGAACGAAAGGCAACTGATTCACGGCAACAGGCCGGCTTCTTTTCAGAATGTGGCTGCCGCCGAAACACCGCGCACAAACTTCCTAAAGTGTGCAACAGCTTCACGGACAGAGGGGACGTCGTCTTCAAACATGGGCTTTCGCCTTACATCCACTCGCATTCGTCTGACACTTTTGCAACAGCATCACGGATGGAGAGCCGTGCCTTTTCAAACACATGGTTGTCGTCCCAACACCGCGCACGCTCGTCGTCAAAGTTTGCAGCGGCTTCGCGGGTGAAAGGGGCGTCGCCTTCAAGCTGTGGATTTCGCCTGAAAAACAAAATGCACTTTCGTCTTAAAGTTTGCAGCAGTGTCGCGGATAGAGGGAGGTCGTTTTCGAATGTGGCTCTCGAAGTAAAAGGTTTCGAATGGTTTTCGAATGTGGTTCTCGAAGGTGGTGTTCGCGCGCATTCGTCTTAAAAGTGTCCAACGTGCTCAGCAATGGAAAACACGTCCGTTTAGAGAGAAGCTTCTCGCCTTGGCGCCGCGCGACATCGCCTTAAACGATGGCAGCAGCTTCACGGATGGAGATTCGTTTTCCTAGTGTGGCCTTCGCCTGAGCCGCGCGCATTCGTCTGACACGCTTGCAGCAGCTTCACGGATGGAGAGCACTTCCTCTTCAAACAAATGGTTTTCGCCTAGGCACCGCGAACATTCGCCTTCAACATTTGCAGCAGCTTCACGGGTGGAGGGGAGTCGTGTTCAAAATGTGTCCATCGCCGCCGCCTCAACTGTTTGCAACGCTGTCATGGATGCGCGGGGGTCGTGTCCAAACTGTGGCTGTCGCATTGGTGCAGCTCGCATTCGTCGTGGACCTTCGCGCTAGCTTCACGGATCGAGGGCGGCTCTTGTTCAAGATGGGGTTCTCGTCTGTGAGCCGCGCGTAGCCGTTTTGTAATGCAACGCTGAGCAGGATGGAGGACTGTGCTTTTGCAACATGGAACTCTCGCCTAAGACCTCGCTAAGCGTAAGGACCCGAAACTAAAAGCACGTAGCGCTGCACGGATGCACGGCGGTTCCATTTCAAAATGGAGATGTCGAGTGGTACTGCTTCGAAGTCCATGACCACACGGGTAAACTTGTGCAAGATTTGCACGCGTGGGGGGCCACCCTTCTTCGAAAGGGAGACGTCGCTGGACACCTCGTTGAACTGTGTGGTCACTGAGTCTGCTTGCGTTCCTGGCGATGCGCCAGGAGGATTCCAGGCAGTTCCTGTTCAGAGCGGGGTCCTCGCCAAAATGGTAGGCCCACATGTGTTGGTATGTCAAGGGTGCGATGGCTGCAGTGGAAAAGAGAACTTGCATGTGCGCGCGAGAAGGGTTTGGGGAACGGGAGGGTGTAGTGTAGTATCGCTTGCGCATCGTTGCTTTACTATCGTCCTCCTCCGTCTCCTCCTCCTCCCATGCCGGTTCCTCCTCCCCCATCCTCCCCCTCTACGTGCAGAAATCTAGGATAGAGTGGGTTCAAGATTGACGTTCCACGACTGAAGAGTCAGACATGTTCTTGAAGGCCTACGGGGTGCAGGATTTGGACTTGGACAGCGCGATCATGAAAACGAGTGTCATCGAATAACGAACGTTGAGGGATCAACTCCACCGAGTTCCAGGCCGTGAACGGCCTCCCAAGCTCCCTCGGATGATTGTGCAGCAGCGGCGCACTGCAAAATCAGCATCCCCCTCCAGGGCGAATGACTTCATATGTCCACCCCGCACCCCACCCTCGTCAATCCCTCGTGGGGGGGACGAGGTGCGTTAAGCTTGGTGGCTGGACCGACCGCCTCTGGTCAGCCGCAACTCACCGCTGCATCCGAAGATCGCGGGAGGACCTCAGGTGTGCGTGCGCTTACTTCCCTGACAATGCGCGTCGCCACTCGAGTCTTACGGTCACCCCGACACGTCCCATACCTCAATGATGCGCATGGCCGATGTCTTCCGCCAGCTGCCACTCCACCCCCCCTCCCTCCATGATGCGCATCCTCCCCACCCCAGTCCTCATCGCCCTCCTCCTCCGCCTCCACCTTCTCCTCCTCCTCCTCCTCCTCCTCCTCCTCCTCCTCCTTATCATCATCCGTATAGTCATCATGATCCCCACCATCGTCGTCGTCATCATCATCAGCAGCAGCATCATCAACATCAGCAGCATCATCATCATAATCATCATCATCATCATCATCATCATCATCATCATCATCATCAGCATCAGCATCATCAGCAACATCAGCATCATAATCAGCATCATCAGCATCATCCTCATCAGCGGCAGCTGCATCGTCACCAGCAGCAGTATCATCATCAGCATCAGCATCATCATCGGTTTCGTCATCGTCATCATCAGCATCATCAGCATCAGCATCACCAGCAATCAGCACCATCATCACCAGCATCCGCATCATCATCGGTCTCGTCATCAGCATCATCGTCAGCAGTATCCCCATCAGCATAATCATCATCATCATCCACAGTATCAGCATCAGCACCATCATAACTACCAGTATCATCCTCAGCAGCATCGTCAGCATCGGCATCATCATCAGCATCATCACCATCACCTTCATCAGAGTCAGCAGTATCATCAACATCACCAGTAGCAGCAGCACCATCATCGTCATCAGCAGCATCATCATCAGCAGTCGCATCTGCATTACAAACAGCAGCCGCAGCAGCAACAGCCTCATCGCCATCCACAACAAGACTAGCATCATCTGCAGTATCAGTAGCAGCACCATCATCATCAGCATCATCAGCATCATCATCAGCATCGTCTTCATAATCGTAATCGTCGTCAACATCGTCATCGTCACCATACTCATCAGTATCATCAGCATCATCAGCAACAGCATCAGTATCCTCATCGTCTTCATGATCATGATCATCAGCACGTCCACTCCCACCACCATCATCAGCAGCACCAGCATCATCATAATCATCATCAGCAGCATCAGCAGCATCGGCATCAGCATCATCAGCATCATCGTCAACAGCATCATCAGCAGCAGCATCAAAGAAACACCAATGACCACATCAACATCAACACTGTCATCGTCATCACCATCATCGCAATCGCCATCGCAATTGCCATCACCATCATCACCATCAACATCAGCAAACCTCAACCGCCTCATCAACATCATCATCATCCGCAGCAGCATCAACATCCTTACCGTTATCATAATCGTCAGCATCCTCATCCTCATCATCAACAGCAGAACCATCATCACCATACTGGTCATCAACATCCTAATCATCATCGTCACCATCGACATCATCATCAACACCTCCCAATCGACAGGCTGGTACTGCCTCCTGCTCCTGCAGTGTGGAGCAACCGACATGAAGCGCAGAATCTGATTCAGCAAGATTCGTCGAACGAGCCCCAACGGGACCCTCATAGGCTCCCAAGAGGGCCCCAAAGAGGCCCCCAGGAAGCCTTCAAGACACCTTCAACAGGGAGGAGCCAAAAGGGTGGTGGCAGTGGAGGAGGACGAGGAGGAGGCGGAGGAGGAGCGGATGCAAACGCAACAGCTTTCAGCTTAGGTCGGTCTCAAAAAAGAGCGGATGAGGAGGAGAACAAACGGAGGAGAGAAGGAGCTAAAGGACAGCTGCGGAGGAGAAGCGGAGGAGAACGAACAGGGAGTAAGACAGCGGAGGAGAAGGAGAACAACGCCGCAGGCAAGAAGGAGCGTTCAAGGCCCGCGCCAGCTCAGACAGGGTAATCAACTGGAGCGTGCCGCACCCACAACCTGTCTCCTGCTGAGCTCCCGCCCTGTCACGATTGCGGGTGTTGGCGCGGGCTGCTGGATACACAAATCACGATGGGAATCAAGAGGCATCGTGTTAGAATCCACGTGTGTGTGTGTGTGGGTGCGCATGGTGCTGCATAGAAAAAGAAGTTGTGCTGTTAATGTACGTTGCGTGTCTGGGGCTCCAGGAGCAATCGCATCGAATCCCACTCCATCCTCCGAGGGCGAAGGGCGAGCAGCTGAAAGGCCCAAGATCGAGCTAGCTGTTTGCAAATCATCCCTTCGCGCCTGACCAGGTGCAGGGAAGGGAGGGAAGGAGGAGGGAGAGGAGGGGAGGTAGGGCAAAGATGAGAGGAGGGAGGACGGGGGCACGCAGGGAGGGAGGGCGAGATGGAGGCGAGGAGGGTCACGAAGGGTCAGCTGCCAGGCACATCTCGAGGTGGAGCCCTGGAGCCCTGACGCACGTCCTCTGGGCCACCCCACATCACGAGAGGTCTCTGGCCCTAGGCTTGCGGAAGAGGCCCGTGGGGCACTCAGGATCTTCAACTCTGTGGCAGCACGGGGCGCTTTCTGCGCGATAAGCCGCGGCTTGGGGCACTCCCTCCCCCTCCCCGCGCCCTGTGGCCAGGCTCACCCCAGACTCTCTCCAAGAGGTGCCCCAGCGACGCCCCTCCTTGCGGGGCAGTATGGGACAACCAGCACCGCCCAGACATAACCCCAGGTGATCTCTCAAGTTGCCATCCTCCTCTTGCTGCTGCGGCCTCCAGCTGGGGAGGAAAACTGAAGCTCCTCGAGGCTCCTGCCCACCGCCCAAGCACTGATGGATAGGACTAGTTGGCCCAGAGCAAGCCTGAAATCCCTCCCAGGCCATTCTTGTATTAAGCCAGGCGTGTCCCCCTACAGGGGGGTTTTGGACGAAAGGTAAAAAAAAATACCCCAAACATATTCGAACATAGCAAAGAACACTCAACAAATAATCCGCAGACTATTTTTTGACTAGTTTTGAATATTCCTCCTGTAGAGGGACAGGCCCGACTGAAGACTAGTTGGCCCAGAGCAAGCCTGAAGTCCCTCCCAGGCCGTCCTTGCAGCCCGAAACCTCCCAGCGTGGCACGAGGGCCTCCCGAAGGTCGACCTGCAACATCGGGGCTCTGACACCGCGGGTGAGGCTCCGGCGCCGGCACACCCCCCAGCGCCAGGAACATGTAGGACGCGAACCACAAGAACACGATGATGACCGGAATGCCCGAGGGCATGTAGGCGGTCTGGGCGCCGCGCGGGATCAGGAGCAGCAGCCGAACTCCCTCCGCACCGCCCTGCCCGAGGACCCGAGAGAAGCCATTTGCGCGCCTTGGGCGCGGCTTGATGGGGGGGGTCACAAATGGGGGGGTCAGAAAAGGGCCCCTTTCGTACCCCTTTCGGGCCCCTCCAAAGCCCCAGGGGGGCTCGTTTAGGTACCGTTTGGGTACCTTTTCGGACCACACTCGCCGCCCCCCCATTTATGATCCTCCCCCCATTACGCAGCGCCCAAGCGCCCACCCTTGAGAGCCCGCCGGGAGAGAGAGAGGGAGAGAGAGAGAGAGAGAAGGGGAGCGGAGGGGCAGCGAACCACGAGGGCTGACCCGCCGTGGCCGCGCTAACGGCGATGCTGGCTAATGGCGATGCTGGGAATCTGATGTTCGTGACACCGAGCTCGCGCAGGACAGCTGGTAGGAAATCACGAGCCACGCGCTCCTAGATGTCGACCGTGCGACTGCACCGAGCGAGCACGACGCCGCGAAGTGCAGGACAGCGGGCGAGCCACGATGTCCTCCGATTGCCTTGGCAACGAGCCAGCCCCACCTGCAATGCCGAAACAGAACCTGCACCGCCGCTGCCTCCATTGCCGTGTTAGCGCGACTGCGGGTGACTAAAACAGGGCTAGGATCGGGATAAATCGCTCCAGAGCGTTCCGGAGCGCTCTCAGAGCGTTCCGGAACGCTCTGGCGCGGCCGCGGCGCCCAATACATCCTCCAAACCCGTCGATTCTCAGAGATTTCGAGTGATCCCGATCCGATTTTGTCCCGATCTTCGCGTCGTTTTAGTGACCCCAGCGCGCCATCCACAGCCTCGCCCACGCCGCCATCGACCCGCCACGACGCCCCGCCTCCCAGGGCGCGTGGGGGGGCCCTTCCTCGGGTGCTCGGGGGAGCCCGGCCCCACCTGCCATGCCGAAACACAACCCACACCGCCGCTGCCTCCACTGCCGTGCTAGCGCGACTGCGGGCGAGCCCAGCGCCCTCCACAGCCCCGTCCACGCCGCCGTCGACCCGCCACTGACTACCTACCAGACCACCCCAACCCAACCCGAAGACCCGAATTTCGGGTTGGGGGGGGTAAGGCTTCCACGTGTTTTTTCTATGTTCCCCGACCCCCCCCACTGGAAATGGAGGGCAAATCGTGGCCTTCGGGTTGGGTTGGGGTGGTTTGGTGGGCGGTGAGCCCGCCACGACACCCCCGCCTCCCAGAGGCGCGTGGCGGGGGGCCCTTCCCCTCCGGCGCTCGGGGGAGAGCCCGGCCTCTCCTCCCATGGCTCCCCCGCGGCCCCCTCTCGGCGGTCCGAGGCGGGCGGCGGGGTTCGAGGCCCCCACTGGCCATCGCTCGGACGTCCATTCCCAAAATGGTCAAGGATTTTTTCGCCAAAAAATCAAGGATTCTCAAATCGCCTCATGGTCAAATCGCCTCATTCTCAAATCGCCTCCCGGTCAAATCACCACGATTTGCGTGGTTTTTTCGCCAAATGATCAAGGATGCTCCTCGAGGGTCCTCGCCGAAGGAAAACTGCACACGTCCCAGCGCTGCCAAGCCCAGAGGGCGGGGCTGAGCCCAGGCTCGGGGGCCTGCTGACCCCGGTCAGTCCAGACCCGGGTCGGTCCGGCCTGGCAGAGTCCTGCAGGCTCCTGCAAGATCCGGCACCCAAACCAGGGTCGATACGACGGATCCTGCAGGATCCTGCACCCAGGCCCGGGTCAGTGTGACCCAGGCCCTGCAGGGTCCTGAAGGATCGGGCGCTCTGGCGGACCCCCGTTTGCATCGGCCCCCGTCTCCCGAGTCTCGACTGGCGCGAGAAGCGGGGACTCCCAGGGGAGGCCAGGAACAAGGAAGAGCGGCACCACCACCAGCAACGCTGAAGTCTGGCATGGCCTCCTGCAGGCGGATGCTGGACAGAACGAATAAAAACTGGTCCAAAAAATAACCAACAAAATGGGCAAACGTAGTTGACAAATCGTTTGAGCATTCCTCCCGTAGACGGGCAGGCCCGACGTAAAGCCAGGGGGGGCGCGGCGCTCCTGGTGGTGTGGCCCCCCTGCCCCGCCCGGCATCGTGGACCTGCTTCTATCTGGTGGCGGACCCCCCGCTGGTGGTGGTGTCGCCCTTCCCCCTCCTCCCAGTGCAAAGGGGCCCAGGGACACACGCAAACAGACAGGCACAAATCCCAGGACCCCCCATATCATGCCAATGGTTCCTGGAGTTCCGTCTTCCCCCCCACTTCGCATATTTTGCTCTATTCTCCTGGGGATGGATCGTCGATTATTTGCGTCTGTGTTTTTGCCCCTCCTCAAAGTGAGCGGCCGACCCTGGGCGATCGACATGTTATCCATGCCCTGCTTGCCCTGGCGCCCAGTCGAGGGCGGCAGCAGCAAGTGTGGGTCAAGCGTCGATCGGTCGATCGCCAAGATCCCAGGCGCAGGGTGCCTGCGCCCTCCTGGCTTGGCCAGAAGGCGTAACGGCGGGTTCGTGTGGTGACAGACCCCGGCGATGGTCTCCGACACCGGGTGGGCCGCTCAGCCTCGACCGATTGGCCGCTTTCCCGCCGCCAGATCCCATCTTGGCCGATCCTGGGCCACTGGCGGCGTTCAACCATGAACGCCCACGGCGGGGCCGCTGCCGCGTCGGCACCACACGAACACACCTCGGCTGCCACGAAACGCAACACGCGACACGTAGCGCATGAATACAAAACTCAACACGTAAACCGAACGCGTAAATCTAACGCAATACGTTCACCAAAACGTACGCCAAGCCAACACGCAACGTATTGGCACGGGGGTTCTAAGCATGGTACGTGTTGCATCTCAAGACGGGCGCATCGAGGCAGCTGCAGAACCTGCTGTACACCGCCACCCTGGGCCAAGGTGCAGGAGAGCCCAGCATCGAGTCGATGAGTCGGATCGGCAAGCGACATGACTCGGAACGGCGGAAATTGGTAGCCAAACTGGGAACAGTCAAGACGAACCAGGACGAGGATAAAATCGGGTGGAGATGAATCGAGAATCTCTGAGATCCGGCCGCTCTGGAGGATATCTCGGGCGCCGCGGCCTTCTCAAAGCGTTCCAGAACGCTCTGAGAGCGCTCCAGAACGCTCTGGAACGGAGATCTCCTCGCCCGAGCCCCGCCCGAGAAGTCGAATCGGCGGAAATCGGAAGGCTAGCAGAGCCTCCACTGAGAAACTTTGGCGGCCTAGAAATTGGCACCAACATCAATACAGGGGGTTGCCTCCGCAGGGGGAAGATGATCCTAGATTTCGGTGTTGGTGGTAATAGTTTGGCCACCTTGGAAGCCAGAATATTACCACCATCACCGAGATCGGGATCGTCTTCCCTCGGTGGAGGCACACCGCCGATCTTGGTGTTGGTGTCAACTTCTGGGCCTGCGAAAACTGGAGGCCAGATCGGGATCCGAAGTCGAATCGCACCGGGGTCGGACCGAGGCGAAGTCGCACCGAACCCCGCCGGAGGAGCCGCGGTGAGCCCCCTCGGCGGGAGGCGCCTCGGCCGTCGGCGCCCGTTCGGCCGGCAGTGATTGATGGGACTGTTTTCCACCACCACCACCAGGAGTTGGAGGGGGGGGAGGAGGGGGGAGGAGGAGGAGGAGGAGGAGGGAGGAGGAGGAGGAGGAGAGGAGGAGGAGGGGGAGGAGGAGGAGGAGGAGGGGAGGAGGAGGAGGAGGAGGAGAGGAGGAGGAGGAGGAGAAGGAGGAGGAGAAGGGGAGGAGGGGAGGAGGAGGAGCAGGAGGAGGAGGAGGAGGAGGAGGAGGGAAGGAGGTGGAGGACGAGGAGGAGGAGGGGGAGGAGGAAGAGGAGGAGGATGAGGAGGAGGAGGACCCCTCCCCCTCCAACTTGTGGTGGTCCTGAAAAAACAGGCCCATCATCCATGGGCCTCTGGGGCACGCGCCCAGTGGCGCCAGCTTCCGCCCATGGTTGCGTGAGAATCCGTCCCTGACCAACTAAAAACGGACTGCCCATGTGGAACATCAACTGAAACTGACAACTGACAGCTCTACGTCGCTAAAAAGTGGTTCATTCTGAGCCACGTCTCAGTCGCAGAGCGTGGGGGGGGCTCTGGGAGAGGGCATGCCACTCCTTGACTCCTTGACAAAGACCTTGCCCATCATGCCACCAAACGTGTGGGGGCTGTGTCGACATTGGGGGTGGAGCCGCATGCGAACCCTGCCACTGGGGCCTTCGGCGGAGCTCCCTATGAGGCCACCAAACGTGTGAGAGGTGTGCCGAACTGGAGGTGGAACCGCATGCGAACCCTGCCACTGGGAGATATATGGAAATCCCTTTAAGGCCACAAAACGTGTGAGGAGCGTTCCGGAATTGGGGGTGGAGCCGCATGCGAACCCTGCCACTGGGGCCTTCGGCGGAGCTCCCTGTGGGCCACGAAACGTGTAAGAGGTGTGCCGAAATGGGGGTGGAACTGCATGCAACCCTGCCATTGGGGCCTTCGGTGGAGCTCCTTATGGGGCCACGAAACGTGTGAGGGGTGCAAGGGATGGGAGGAGGGAGGAGGGAGGGGGAGGAGGAGCGAGTGGGTGACGCAGGGCGCTGTCTCTTCAAAACAAAGACCCAACAACAGGTTGGTTAGTAAAAGCGCACGGAAATTACGGTTGCGTAGCACGCACCGCGTGAAATACTAGAGGCCTCCTAGATGTGGTCCGAATGTATGGGGTCGGAAGATCGCGCCGCATCGCCGACGCTGGTGTGGAGAGCATCGGACTCCACATCGAGCCGCGTCTCCGGCGAGGCGGCGCGACACTGCCTTCTTTGACCCCGTGTGGGAAGCATCGAACGGCGCGCGCGTCGTTGAGCGTCGCCCGCTCGCGGTCCGCCGCCCTGGGGCCCTCCTCGGACCCGAGGGCCCTGGGGCACCGCGGAAGGAGGAGGAGGAGGAGGAGGAGGAGGAGGAGGAGGAGGAGGAGGAGGAGGAGGAGGAGGAGGAGGAGGAGGAGGAGAGGAGGAGGAGGGGGGGAGGAGGGGGAGGAGGAGGAGGAGGAGGAGGAGGGAGGAGGAGGAGGAGAGGAGAGGAGGAGGAGGAGGAGGAGGAGGAGGAGGGGAGGAGGAGGAGGAGGAGGAAGGAGGAGGAGGAGGAGGAGGAGGAGGAGCAGGAGGAGGGGGAGGAGTCGCGAGCCCATGGAGCGACGCGCCGAGTCGGAAACGGGACGGAACAGGGGGCAGGAAAAGGTGAGAACCGCGCAATCGAGCACAAAGCGATGTCGGGCCCCAGGGCGCATTGGCCCAGCCGAAACATCACGGCCGCGACGAGAGGTCCCGAGAGAAACACGCCCAGGGTCGGGGGCCAGGGACCGAAACGACCGAGGACGGACCAAAGCTAAACGAGTTAGCAGAATTACTATGTGGAAAGCAGGCCGAGCCACTGGACTGCCGAGTCCGTGACCTCAAGCCTGCGGGGGATCGGTATGGGTGGGGCCTTCCCCCCCTTTGGGTGGGTGCCCTTCATAAAGTTGTCCCGTCTCCACTTACGCTGGGGATTGTCCTTAAGGGCAGCCTCAGGGTCACACTCCCAAAACAGTTGCGTGCGCGCCGTTCTGGCCGAGAACGCCCCACACTTGCTGCAGCCCACCAGGTCCCCAGGCAGATACAGGACGTGGCCCCGAGCGCTCGCGGGAGGGACCTCCCCCGAGCGCGGCAACGGGGCCCTGGGCACCACCGCATCCGCTCTGGATGGCGGCGCGCCCTTCCAAGCTCTCTTCACGCCCCGCGTAGTCGCCGCACCCACCGCGCCCTTTTAGGCCTCCTGGGGCCGCTCAGGTCCCTCCAGGACCTCCGCGAACCTGACCCTCGGACGAGGGGCGACGGGGGTCAGCGGCGGCGTCGAGGAGGGGAGAAGCGAGGCGAGGTGAGACGAGGGAGGCCGAGGCGAGGGAGAAGAAGAGAGATGGGCCACAGGAGACCCAGCAAGCCCTCGGGGAGCGTCCTCGACCGAACCAGAACGGCGCCCACGCTCGAGCGAGGTGAGGACCAAGGGGGAAGGAGGCCCAACGAGGGGGGAAGGAGGAGGAGGCGGGGGGGGAAGTGACCCGAGGTCTAACATCCCTGTGAGACGGTGATGCCCCGCCCTCCAGAGGTCGACGTCCTCCTCCTCTGGCAGGGCACTCCTCCTTCCTAAGCCTCTCGAGACCCCTACGTGATCTGGCAAAGCGAGGGCAAAGGTGGCATCGCCAGCCGCGGCCTGCCGCAACTACGCGGTGCCTTTTACTCTGCTCGCAGGCGCAGTGGCTGTCAGGTCCAGCCGACTGCACGCGGGCTGGCAGCACACGCCCGCCTCGGCGAGCCTTCCTGCCCACGGTGGCGACCCTGTCGAGCTGCTCGCCCTCGCCGATGTCCATCTGGCTGTTGCCAATCCAGGCAGCTACCTGCCTGACCGCCTTGGGCAGTCTCATGTGCTCATCGTAGGCGCCCTCGGGGGAACCATGGAGCGCCGTGCCTTTCTTGGCGGCTACGTCCGCGAAGTCGTTCCCAATCTTGTCGATGCTGTCGCCTGCCTCCAGGGAAGACTGATGACCCTCGATCCACGTGATCTGCAGGTCCTCGCCGAGCCCGCCCAAGTCCTCGATCGCATGCCATTGCTGCCGCCATAGGTCTGCATTATCTCTCCTCACGTGCGCGCAATGCCCCTTGCCGAACGCCAAAGACTCGACGAGGCCCAGGCAGTCGGTCTTGACGTGGAGCGGAAGGCGACCGTGCTTGAGCACCTGGAGCACGGCATAGATCTCGCCCCGCTGGGCTGTCTCCTGGGGCCCTGGCAAGGGGCCGAAGGCCATGCCACGGAAGCGCCTGCCTGCTAGAATGGCAAGGCCCCATCCTGCACGGCTCGCCTCAGGCCAAAATAATGGTGACTTGGCCGATCCATCCGTGAAAACAACTCCTGTGATGTCCATTTCCTGGCCTCCCATGCAGTACCACCATCTCTGCGTGTCCACGGGCGGCGGAATATCTGGAAGTACTGCCCGCGGTAGTAGTGCCCTGGTGTAGAAGAGGTCATTCGGGGAGGCCTCCTTAGCCATGTCCAGTATCAAATCATCCACAGCAGCAGCCCTCGTATCTGCACAACGCGGGCACTTCCAAAATCTGCGATGTAGATCTCCAACAACATCTCCACAATACTGGCACATTTGTGTCCGCATAGCCCATGGCGTAGAGGCGCTGTTGTGACCATTGCGCCCCAATGATGGTGGACCTGGGGGCGCCTCTGGCCTTGGGCTGCAGGTTCCAAGTCGTCGCCTCAGTAGGTGCGCGCACCATGGCTGCGATCGGTTCAATCCAGTAACCTCGCGGGTCACGTGGAGCAGGTGGGTGTTCAGCTGCATGTTCCACTTTGGATGCCCACTCCTCCCACTTCATCGATCTGTAGCTGCGTCTCGCCATCGTGCGCACCCACTTGGGTGCCACCTCGTTCAGCTTCAGCGTGATGCCGTTGCCCGTCTCCCAATGCGTGGCTGAATGCGCCCTCCAGCCCGGTCTCCTCAGGTTGATGATGACGGCGCCTGCAGGCCCAGCGATGGTGCTCCATGGGGCCGATGCCGATGCCAATGCTGCCGACTGAATCCTCCAGGCGCGCTCGAACGTGTCCATGGGGGCCTTCTGGTCGAACACCAGCTGCGCCCACGTGAAGATGGGCTCCACGGTCGCCATCACATCAGGCATCTGGTTGGGACCTTCTTCCAAGAGCGATGCCAGCCATGTGGAGGAGGCCGTGGGTGTCTTGCTCCAGCCTGCGCGGACCACGTTCATCATCGTGGCCACCGTGGCTGGCGGGGCTCCACGACATGAAGGCCGTAGGTCATGCCTGGCGCCAGGCATGGTCGAGCGATCCGCTTGGCCAGCTTCGCCATGCCCTTGAGCTTCCTGAACCCCGGGGTCCGCTCCTTGACCTTCCTGACACGCTTGTGGATCTCCATGTAGGTCAGTCGAGCCCCTGCACGACATTCCAGGCCATGGACGCTCAGCTTGTTGACCACTTGAAAGCCGTACTGAGAAACTCCCCGAGCCACTTGCGCAGCGATGTCCTCCGCTGATCCCAGGATCTTAGCTTTGTCCTTGGCGATGGGAAGCCCAAGTGCTTGTAGGACCACCGCCAACCTGCCGATCGCCGCCTGAGCTGCTTGGACAACCCCATCGGCCTTTAGCATGATCTGTAGCGTGATGTCATCTGCATAGATGTCCAAAGTGTGCGGTATCTGTGTGATCGACGCTTGGTAAACATCAAAGGGGAGGATCATGATTAGTTGCAACAAATGCATTGCCACCGAGCATCCAGGTAGAGCCCCTTGTGTTGCTCTGACAGCGCATGAGAAAGTCGCCCCCCATCGAATGCGCCGCGGAGCCGCATACATGGCCAGGACACTGCGCAGAATGCTGAGCGGGAACTCGAAGTGCTGGGCGGCCTCGATGATCTTGATCCACTTGAGCCTGTCAAAGCACTTGCTGATGTCGACCAGGGCCGTGATGATGGCGTCCTGATCACTTGCGTCGGCTGCCTCCGCGTAGACCATGGTGCGCGCACCCACATCAATCGTAGATCGCCCTGAGCCCAGGGCGAAGTATGGACGCGTGTGGTTGGCCGCCCATCTGCGCGCGTGGACGATCCTGATCTTGGTATACACCCTGTAGATGGAGGGGAGCAAGGCTATCGGTCTGAAGCCACCCTGAGGCTTCGCCAACAGCGTCACATGGATGGCCATGATGGTGGTGGGCCATCGCCCCCAGGCCTCCGCCGCCCATAGTAGGTACACAAGCATGGCCGCGGCGTCGTCAACCAACAGAGAGTATGCTCGTGGGGGCATAGCGTCAGCACCAAGTCCCGTCTTCCATGCAAAGGATCTCGAAGCTCGCCGCACGTCTTCGATCGTGGGAACCTGCATGGCCTCACATGGTAGAGTGCGGATGAGCTTCATCAGGTCGTCCTGGCTGTCTGCAATGTGCTCGACGTCGTACTCATTGTCGCCGAGGCTGTCATCGCAGGTGGTGCAGTCTACGTCCTTGTAGATAGTGTCCTTATCCGCTGCTCTGGAGATCTTGGTACCTTACCATCTACCGTTCCACATGTCCATCTGGCTGTCTGCTACTGCTTGTGGAAGGGCTGAGCGAATACCGAACCTGTCTACTTCATTGTGCGCCCATCCCTTCAGCTTGGTCATGCCGAAGACTGGAGAGGCGCCAGTGATAAGCGCGTCCTGGGCCCACTTGTGAAAGCTCTTAACCCTCTTGCAGGCTGCCTGCTGCTCGGGGCTCTTGGCATGGCCTTCAAAGGTCAGGGCAAGAGCTTTGACAAACAGGATGTACTGCGAAGCCTCCAGTCTGCACACATAATGCGACACAGGCCACGCCCACTCGAATAGTACCATGCCCTCCGCCGCGTGGATGTCCTGACGATGACCTGGCCGAGGAGCTCCCGCGACGCGGGTCCATTTGGATCCAATAAGACCTGGAGCCCTACATCCCGGTGGGGAGGGCCCCACGTGCTCGCCCGCTGCAAACTTCGAGTGCAAGCTGGAGCTCGAGTCGCTGGTGCCACCTGAAAAAGTAGATGTCCCACGAGAACATGCATCCTTGTCACGATCTTGCGGCGCCATCGTCTGCGTATCGATGCGACCACCAAACTTCGAATGAGAGCAGGATCCTGCGTAGCCTTCACCGTCTGCATAAGTCGAAGCCGCAGATGTAGCTGGCGACGCATGGCCTGCTGGGCCTGCTCTTTCCAGCTGGGCGGCCAGGTCTTGCAGCGCGATGGTCACGTTGCGCATGCATCGAGCTTCGGAGCCCGCTGCTGGAGCTCCTTTGAGGATGGGCCCTCCCACTGGACGCCAGACATATGCAGGAGCTTCCGCTCTTCCACAATACTTCTCACGGTCTTGCACGTCCACCTGGTAGATATGGCAGAGGTCCTGCTCCGCGAACGAGATGAAGTTGGCGTGGAGGCCGTCGAGGCGCCGCTGAGCCTGGTCTCCATCTTCAGGTCGTCCGAGATCAGCATCTTGCCTGACCACGTCTAGGTGGGGCTGCAGCATGGGTGGCCCGTACAGGGGACTGGCCCCTGAGTACCTCGGTGCCTGCTTGGGGAAAGGCTTGGGCGCTTTCAGGTGCACCTGCATGTGCGCCCTGGGCTTCGCGTCGATATCCATGCGCACAGGATAGCGGGGCCTCGGTGCCCAAGAGTCCAGCACGCAGGGGACGCGAGAGGGCTTCGCAAAGCCAGGTGAGGCCAGCCAATAGTCGATGGTGCTGTAGGTTCCCGTCTTGGCCGAACGGCATGTGCCCGACGTCCGATGGGGCCACCGCAATGGCAGGCATGATCTGCAAGAATCCCAACACCTCCAAGTTGGCAGGGTCCGTGTTCCAGTCGCCTGCGAAGATGAATGGCGCAGAGAAGTAACGCATGCACTCCGCGATGCGCATGAGCTTCTGGTAATTAGTGGTGAGAAAATCGGGGTCTGGGACCGACTCCATGTACGCCGACCCGACGATGAATCCTCCCTTGATCCCCGCATGTACATGTACTGCCACCGCCCACGATCGTAGGATCTCGAACCCGCCAGTAACGCCCCCAAAGCCACTAAGAAGAGTAGTGGATACATGCGCCCTGACAAAGATCCCCACGCCCGCACTCGGCAACTTGGTAGCCAGGCGTCTGCACGGACTGATGAATGGCTGCCATCCATTTCTCGTCGCCCATGTCCGCGCCTGATCCAGAGCCTCGCCATCGAGTCGAAGTTCTTGAGCCATCACCACCAGCGCATCCGTCGCTCCATTCTGCAAAAACTGCTGACACGGTCGCCAACAAGACCCATTGAATGTGACAATCCCCATGCTGGTGCGCGCCCTTCGGCGCGTGGCTCGTCTATATGGTGCCCGCATACTCCCACGCGGCCTCTGCTGGTCCTGATGGCGTCGGTGCTGCAGGTACTGGTGATGCTGCAGGTGCCCGTGCTGCGCCTGGTGCTGCCTGCTGCGCAGCTGCTGTGACTGCTGAGTGGGCGCCAACGCCAGCGGGCTGCCCGCCCGCGGTGCGAAAAGCCTCCACTTCCATCGTCGCCTGTCCTGGCTGAGAAGGCTTCGGCATGGCGTCCCCAAGCGTGCGGACGTGTCCGACCAGCTGCTCCAGGATGGCACCGCCCACGATGTTGCGATCCTGGCCCTGCTGGATGGAGTTGTGGGCTGACTGCAGGAGCAGCTGGAGAGCCGCCACCGATGATGCCGCGTCGCCACCCAGAGGTGCGGTATGTGCTGCGTTGGCCAGCTGGGCCTGGGCCACCTCCTCATTGGACTCCATGAGCTGCTGCTTGACGCGGTCCAGCTTGTCGGTGGCCGATTTGAGCTGGGCTGCCCGCGTGTCGACCTCCGTCTGAAGCTTGGCACGCTCCTCCTCACGGGATGCCTGCCTGTCCAGCGCCGAGCGGAGCACGTCGGCAGGCGCCACGTGAGCTCTCTCATGCGCTTCGGCCTGGCCGAGCTCGGCCTTGGCCGCCACGACGAAGGAGTGCTCTTCGTCATAGACGCTGCGCAGCGCCTTGAGGGCCCGACGGCACTTGACCACGGCGTTGGACTCCGCGGTGCCCCCGCCGTCGGCTCCAGGAGGAGCGCCGCGATGATGACGATCGCCGCCAGCACCCTGCGAGCGAGGCCTTGTCGCCGAGCGCGGCCTGGTGGGCTGGCGAGCGCCCTTGGCACCCGTAGGCCTGCCCTGGCGGTCGCGGCCACAGGCCCAGCAGGTCTCGCGGGTCGCGTAGTTGCTGGCGAACCCGCATGCCCGCGTGGCCGCACATGCCCACAGGGCCGCCACCGCCACGCCGCCACGCCCCTGAACTGTGCGCCAAGGGGCTCCATGGGCCACGTCGTCCTGCGCCATGGCCTCGCCGTGGTGGCCAGCCAGCGTCCTGCGGGCCTCCGCGACGCGGAGGACCTGGCGAGCCTCCGCGCGGCGCCGCCGCTGCCGCCTGTGCCAGGCTGGCGACGGCGAGCGCCGTCGAGGCGAGCGGCCAGCCGTCGCCGATGTGCACCAGCGCCCGCAATGGCCGCGGGCCGCCGGCGTCTGGGGCCAGTTGGACGCCCCCCTCGCACGCCCCCGCGCGCGTGGGAGCCCAAATGGCAGCCTGAGGAGGGGAAGAGGAGGAGGAGGAGGAGGAGGAGGAGGAGGAGGAGGAGGAGGAGGAGGAGGAGGAGGAGGAGGAGGAGGAGCCTCCAGCCCTCCCGATGGCTCCGGAGACCCGAGACGTCGCCAGGGAAGCGCAGCGTCGCGAGCAGCCGACCCGCAGCGCTCCGCGGGGGCCCCGCGGCCCGCACCTCGGGCGGGAGCGCCCGGCTCGACGCGGCGGCGCCGCCAGGATCGGGAGCGGCCAAGAGTTAAGTCGGGCGTGTCCCCCTACAGGGGGATTGTCGACGAAAAATAAAAAAGACTCCTAAAATACTCCAGGAAAGCCAGAAAATGCTCAAAAACTGGTCCCCAGTCTATTTTGGGACTATTTTGGAACATTCCCCCTGTAGAGGACAAGCCCGACTTAAGCCACGAGGGGGGTGTCGAAGAGGGTGGGGTGCAGATCATGGCCGGCGGCACGTGCGCGGCCCAGCGGGGGGGCCGGGGACGTGATGACATGCCGTGAAGTCTGGGAAATATCATGGCCCCCGCCATGATATCCACCCCCCGCTAGTCTTAGAGCGGGCCTGTCCCCCTACAGGGGGATTTTGGACGAACGTTAAAAAATACAAAAAAATGCTCAAAAATTGTCAAAACATCGTCCCCAGGCTATGTTTTGACTATTTCCGAACATCCCCCCTGTAGAGGGACAGGTCCGACTTAACCCTCGTCAGCACCCCCCTCCTTGCCGCCCCCGCCAGGACCTCGGGCGCCGCCCACGGCGCCCACGGAGCCCCGCGCGGGCCGGCCGCGGCCCCCCCGCCCCAGCCGGCCGGGACGGCCGGGGAGCCCGCGCGGGGATATAGCGTCCCCGGGCGGGGCGCGGCGGAGGCGGCGGGCCTCTCCCGGCACCCCGGGGGTGCGGGGGCAGCGAGCTCGGGGGGGGGGGGCAGAGGTGGGGTCGAGTCAACCCGCAGAGTAAGGAGGCGCGATAGGGATGCGAGGGCCTTGGACGCCCATTTCGAAGCGTTTCGAGCGGGGCGCGGCCAACGAAAGTGGCCAAGGATGGACCCAGGAGGTAGACCCTGCGAAATGCTTAAGAAATCATGGGTTCAGAAATTCACAGTCTCAGAACTTGGGTAAAAAACCTAAAGAATTCCTTTTGAATCTTAGGACGTACATTGAAACATCAAGAATAATCGAGACTCTGGCCGAAAACTCAAGTTTTCTTGAGCATCGCCTAAGGTGTAGGGGCAGAGGTGGGGGCTGTGAGTAGCGTTGACCGATCCCCATCCCCAGCGGCGTGGCCTCGGCCCCACTGGCCGATTGACCCCCCTAGATGGGGATGTAGGTACTTCCCTTCGGGTTTCGAGGGTTGTATCCCCAACTGTGGTGGTAATTTGGCGGGGGTCTCGAAGGGGATGGGGATGGGAATGGAGATCGATTAAACGATACCGAGGTTGGAGGGAAAATAGCTCCGGACGGCCCCTGGAAGAAGGGAAAGCGTGAATCGGGAGCATCTGGCTGGGCAACCCTCCCTCTACGAGCCCCCGACCTTCGAGCGACCACAGTCGCATCGAGGACACGCCGCTGGGGATGTCTAGCGCACGCAAGCAGTCGTCAGAGCACCGAAGCCAGCTCAGAACTGGTTGTGATCGACGTGGGCGTCCAGGACGATCAAATCGACCACATCCGCAATCAAAGGGTTCATGCCGAGGTCGACGGGCTCTCCCCCGAGGGGCCCTCCAGGAAGATCCACTCGGTTCTGGTTGTGGCTGTGGTTCTTTGTCGTTCGGGGGCGCGCAAACACGGATTAGCGATCCATGGATTTGGCGCGCGGCCGCCCAATCCATGGATCGGGGGAGGTGCCCTCCCCAAAACGCGGCCGGCCCGCCTCGCTCGGCGGCGGAAATCCGCGATTTCCCATGGAAACGGGACCCGTCGCTAATCCACGCCCCCTTGATTAACGGGCGAAGAACGATATAAAATAAACTTTTACGCCGTCGGGGACACCTGCCCCTGGGCGGCTGGAAAGTCTATACCCCTACGGTGCCACCGTAAGGGTATAAACTTTCCAGCCACCCTGGGACAGGCGCCCCCGACAGCGAAAAAGTTTATGTTGTACCGTTCTTCGCCCGGTAACTTGATCCATGTTTGTGATCGCCTGCGTTGTGCCCAGGCCGCCTTCGCAGGTCGCCATGGGGCACTTCGGCCCCTCCCCCCGAGAGCGCAGCTCCTCCGTCGGGGGGGCCGGAGGTGCCCTCTGCCGCCGCGCGAGCATCCCCCGCCCTGCTCTGCCCCCTGGGGGCTCCCGCCCGTCTCGTGGCAAACCTCCTCCGCCCTGCCTGTGGTCCTCCCGCCATGCTCAGAACGAGAAGGGTCGGGTCGGGAAGGCGGGGCCGGGCGAAAGGATCAGAGCATCCGTAGCATCGCGCCTGTTGAAGGTGCGACTTGCGCGGTCCTGCCCTGTAATTATCTCCCCAACCCCCAACACGATGAGCGTCCTTCTCGCATGCTCCTGGGGTGCGGTCCCTTCCCGCACTGCGCTGCACGGTGTCCCCCGAGGCCGTAGGCGACCCGAGGAGGAGGAGGAGGAGGAGGAGGAGGAGGAGGAGGAGGAGGAGAAAGAGGGGAAGGAGGAGATGGAGGAGGGGGAGGGGGAGGAGGAGGTGGAGGAGGAGGAGGAGGAGGAGGAGGAGGAGGAGGAGGAGGAGGAGGAGGAGGAGGAGGAGGAGGAGGAGGAGCAGGAGGAGGAGGAGGAGGAGGAGGCGGAGGAGGAGGAGGAGAAGGCGGAGGAGGAAGAGGAGGAGGAGGAGGAGGACGGGTCGCCGGAGCACTTCGGAGAAATCCTCCACACTGCCCCTGGGCCTCCCGCGGGATCCGCCGCCGGGGGCGGAGGCCTCTCCGTAGAGCGAGCGCTCTTCCATGACTCCGACGTACCATTCGTAGTCGCCTGCGCGGCCACTGCCGTCGGGGAGGCGCAGGAGCCCATTCTCCACGTTTTGTTGTCTGGTCTGGTCGCCCCGTTTCCAATGCTGGGCGGGGGGGGCCCTTCGCGAGCCCGCCACGTGCGATATGCCCTGGTGGTATGCCACCAGAAACCTCCACATCGCAACTCCCTGTATCATGTGCATATATGGGGTCTAGTGCGCGCGTGACTCCGATTGTTCTCAAGCTTGCATCGTCACACATGTGTGATTCGGTTGGTACGTTTTCGCGCACACGAACACGTCCGCGCGCGGGGCGGAAAATGTACCACATGCTCGTCTGGTAACGCACATATACGTGCCAACCCACATCTGCGTAGCCTGCCTTCTGTGGAACATGCGCGCCAAAACTACATATGTTGCCATCCTCCTCTCGTGTACGTGCGAGCGGCCTGAACGGCTTCCCTCTCCTATCCAGTAAACAGCCAAGGCCACCCCCTTTCGGCCTGCTCCTCGACGTCAGACATCATTCGCAATGATGCCCGTTACCTCGCCCCCCCATCCCCCAATTTCCCTGGTAGCGCGACGATTCACGCCCGTGCCGCCTGAGGACGGGTAGTAGTAGTAGCAATCAGACATGAAACTATCAGAGACCACTCGCAATGATTTGGGCATGTTAGCCAGTGCGGGCCCAAAACAGCGTGTTTGTAGCCATGTCTGTTCTGCAACCTCGGTGGCGCAATGCCTGTGGTGCAGTCTACATGGTGCAATCCACCAATACTCAACATGAAAGTGTCTACTTCATTGCTCGCGGAAACATCCCACCCACCCACCCGCAACTAGGTTTGCAAACCCCATGCGGCGGCGATTGCGATGAGTGTTTGGCGCTGGCTGGTGCATCTCTGCGGCCGCGACAGCCCGCGCATGCACGCGCGCGCAGCGGCCAGCTACTTTGGCGCGACCGACCCAGCCGCGGTGGCGCTGACCGCTGGGCACATCCCAGCGGGCACTTCAATGCGACTCGGCGACTCGGGCGGGCGCGGTATCATGGCAACGTCGACAACGGTAGACACGGTGATGGTAGTAGCGATGCTGGTGGCGATGCTGACAGCGACGACGGCACGGTCAGCGACGGCGCAAATGATGATCGCGCCAACGACGATGACGGCGTCCTCGCGTCGGTGATGAAGGTGTCGGAAAGAGGTTGGCATGCGCTCGCGGCCGACTCGCGAGAATGGCCCGCATGGGATGATTTGACACGGATCGTGCCGCCCCCCAACACGCGCGCAAGGGCGTGCGAATGATTTCGGCATGCGGCGCCAAAGGCCCGTTGGGCAGAATTCCATAATGATGTTGAAAAAGTGGTTCCGCTAAGAAGTCACAAAGGGCGATCGCACGTTTTTTTTGAAAACGGATGTTGCGAATACATGTGTTGTATGGGTTTTGGACACTCTGTTTTTTAATTCGCTACGAAACCGTGTTTTTACGTGCGCGCGCGCGACGACGCGCGCGCGCGCGCACTTCATCTCATGTGTTGCAAAGGGTTCTCGCGACGGCACTCGCGCAAGGGCGTTCGAACGATTTCGACATGCGCGCGCGAAGCCTGTTTGGTAGCAGTTTCTGAAAATGCGGAAAAACGATGATCTTCTTAAGAACTCGCAAGAACGCGCGCACAAGCCAAGCCTGCTTCTTTTGATTAAGAAAATCAGCGTTACGAATCCATGTGTTTATATGCGTTTTGGACACTCGATTTTGAAATCCTTGCGAAACCGCAGGTGTTTGAAGAGTTTCGGCATTCGCGCACGACGACGCGCGCATGTGCACTTCGTCCCGTCTGCTGCAAGTGATTCTTGAAATCAAATGATTTGTGATAAGCGAATGCGCGCGCATAGTACTGGTTGCAGAGAGTGGCGGGGGGATACCGCCCCTCCCTGGGATAATATGAATTCATCAAATTTCAAACGGACGATGGGGCAGAATCGTATGTAAATTGCAATACGACAAGGGGGGGTTATGATCCCGGGGGGGGGGGTAGAGTTTTTTTTTAGAGAGGAGGATCTACGTTGTTCGAAATATGTTGCGCAATAAATGCTATGGCATGAACGATGTGATATGTTGTGCAACATATGGTGTGAAAACGCTGTGAAATAGAATACGTGGTGCAATCGATGCCGTGCAAAACAACGCAATACAATATCTGTTGTGCAACCTACGCTTTGCAACTTATGTGGTGCAATACATGGTCTGCAAAATGTGTGGTGCGCAATTGATGTGGTGCAATCGACGTGGTGCAATCTGCGTGCTGCAAACTATGTAGTGCGATATTTACCGTGCCACCCATATGGTGCAATCTATGCTGTGCAACCTAGGCGGCGACAGGGCGGCGACGGCGACCACGGAGCCGCCAGACCGAAAGCCAGGCCCAGACGACGGGCGGCTGCGGGGCGACGATGGCGACGGCAAACATGGAACCGCCAGGCAGACAGCCAGGGCCAGTTCCCTTAGAACAAGAAGTAAGAATCCTTCAAGCGCAAGCGCTGCTCGGGGAAATTGGTGAACGTACGCACATTCACTGTTGGTGCTCGCAGACATTCATCGGTGCTCGCGGGTAACTGCAGTGCTGGCAGCCACCAACATAATTGTTGTGCATGTGGGTGGGGCTGTGCTGGCAGGGTCTGGCTGCCCTCGCCGCCCGGTGGTCGCAAGCAGAACGTGGTGTTCTGAAGCATGCCGTGGCGCTCGCAAGTACAACGCGGCGCTCAGAAACACATCGCTGGTGCTCGCAAGCAAGCGGTGGCACTCTTAAACTACGATGTGGTTCTGGCATTATGTTGCGCGTACGCGTGGCGTGGCGCCCGCAGGGTGGTGATGTCCAAATCGCTTCACTCGCCGTCGGGTGGTCGCAAGCACACAGCTCGCAAGCGATTGTAGCGATCACAGGCACACTGTTGGTGCTCACATGCGCATCATGGTCCAGCATACTGCGGATCTGATGCTCGCAAACACTGTGGTACTTGATTGGGCTTCATTCGCCGTCTGGTGGTCGCAAGAACTCTGTGGCGTTTTCAAACGCAATGTGGCGATCGCAAGTTACTGTGCCGTCAACTCGCAGATTGCTACATCGTGTTCGCAAGCGTACTGTGGCGCTCGCACGTGGTGCTCGCAGCCTGTTGTGGTACTGGCAGGGTGCGGTTTCCTTCCCCGCCTGGTGGTCGCAAGCACACAGTGTGCTCGCAGGCGAATTCTGGCACCCAAAGGGTACTGTGGTGTGGATAGACACATCAGTGGCGCTGGCATTTGCAAGGGCCGTACGGATCGCGTTCGCAACCAATTCTGGTATTGACGACCTCTGGCTTCCGTCGCCCCATAGCCGCAAGCGCGCCGTGGTGCCCCCATGAACGCTGCAGTTCTCGCGAGCTAAAGCGGTGCTCATAAGGATGTTGACGGTATCCTGCTGCTGTAGAACGAAATATTTAAACTTTCATGCATGCCCGTAGCAATCATCAACATCTCATCTAACCGTTGCTGACCTTAGCTGCTTCAGTCAATCGTAAACGACGATGGGAAAACATTACGCTACCAGCTCTCATTTCCCGGTAGTGCGCGTTATCTTCACCATCGTCATTATCCCCCTCATCATCCGATCCCCTCATCATCCTCCAGCTTATGTTCCTCCTCCTGCTCCTCCGAAGCCCCTGGACTCCGCTATCCTCTGGGAGCCACCCGAGACGTTTAGACATGTCAAAACAACAACCACCACCACCACAACAACACCAATACCAACAACAACAACAGCAAACAATTTGAGACTGTTCGCCCTTATTTGCTCGAGTGTACAATAACGCGTATTTCCCGAACCGTCGATACCCGCCCTCTTCGTCTTCGATCGAACCCCTTTTGGGGGGTATACCTTTCTTCCCTGCAGGCCAGGCCCCGGCAAGCGGCGGGGCGGCCGCGGACACTCGGCCTGGCCAGCGGCAGCGCTGATCGGCGGGGCGGCCGCGGACCGTCGACCCGACCACAAGAGGGACGGACAGGGGACCGACCACGACGACGACGACGTCGACGACGACGGGGACGACGACGACGGCGACGACGACGACGGCGACGACGACGACGAGCGAAAGCGAGAGCGAGAGAGAACAATAGCAGGGCAACAAGGACACGAAGTAGGCCACAAAGGGCGACAGCAGGGACACGAAGGGAATGCGTATGGGGCCACGAAGAGCGCGAACGAGCGGGGGCCACGAAGGGCAGATAGTGCGGGGCCACAGAAAGCAACGATGGGGCGGGCCACTGAGGGTAGCAACTGGGCCACGTAGGCCAGTGAGGGGGCCACAAACGGCGACAGCGGGGCCACGCAGGGCATGCACATGGGGCCACAACGGGCGCGAACGAGCGGGGGCCAGGATGGGCATACGTATACTGGGCCGCGGAGGGCAAGGACGGGGCCACTGAGGGCAGCAACGGGGCCACGAAGGGCAGCGAGGGGGCCACGAAGGGCGACAGCGGGGCCACGAAGGGCATGCATATGGGGCCACGAAGAGCGCGAACGAGCGGGGGCCACGAAGGGCATACATATATGGGGCCACGAAGGGCAGCGAGGACGCCACGAAGGGATGCAACGGGGCCACGAAGGTCAGCGAGGGGGCCACGAAGGGCTGCAACGGGGGCACGAAGGGCTGCGACGGGGCCACGAAGGGCAGCGAGGGGGCCACGAAGGGCTGCAACGGGGCCAAGAAGGGCATACATACATGGGGGCACGAAGGGCAGCGAAGAGGCCACGAAGGGATGCAACGGGGCCACGAAGGGCAGTGAGGGGGCCACGAGGGGCTGCAACGGGGCCACGAAGGGCTGCAACGGGGCCACGAGGGGCAGCGAGGGGGCCACGAAGGGCTGCAACGGGGCCACGAAACAAAGCGAGGGGGCCACGAAGGGCTGCAACGGGGCCACGAAGGGCAGCGAGGAGGCCACGAGGGGCTGCAACGGGGCCACGAAGGGCAGCGAGGAGGCCACGAAGGGCTGCAGCGGGGCCACGAAACAAAGCGAGGGGGCCACGAAGGGCTGCAACGGGGCCACGAAGGGCAGCGAGATCTCGATTCCTAGGCAATCTGTGAAGGAGTCCTTAACGTGAGCGCGACTCCTGGGTGCCTGGGTGTCGGGAGCGCGGCGCTTAAGTAAGTTGCAAGAAATTCCAACGCAAAGGCGCTATTCTTGTTTAAATTGCAAGCAAGTCTCCAGCGAGAGCGCGACTCCAGAGCGCCGGGAAAGCGATTCTTGAATACGTTGTTAGGAAGTCCCGAGCGAGAGCGCGACTCCTGAGTAACATGCGAAGAAGTCTCGGGCGGGAGCGGGGGTCCTGGCTAAATTGTGAGGAAGTCTCAAGCGGGAGCCGTTGTTGCTGTAACCCGGGGGCCAGGGGCACAGTTTGAGCCTCAAGACTTTCACTGATAAAAAAACAGGGTACGAGCGTCGAGGGGCACACTATGATTGAGAAAAACAATATGCACTGGTGGGGGGATCAACAATAATTATTCTTCAGAAACCGAAATCTAACAACAACAACAACAGCAGCAGCAGCAGCAACAACAACAACAACAGCAGCAGCAGCAACAACAACAACAATGACAACAACAACAGCAACATCAGCAACAACAACAACCACAACCACAACAACAACAACACCACCACCAACAACAACAGCGACAACAATACCAACAACAACAACAACATCAGCAACAACAACAACAACAACAACAACAACAACAACAATTACTAGCACGTGGGGACACTCCGTTCTCACCAGTGCCAGGGTTTTCATACGACGCCCGCCAATACCCCCACTTTGTGGGGGGGCCGGTTCAAGCTCTACCACATTTCCAAACGACTCTTCGCCACCACCCACACCCAGCTTCCCGCCCTATGACGTTCGGACACTTCACTTCGTGGCCTGCGGACGACCGTGGCTACTACACTGGCGTATGATTTTATGTTGCGCGGTGCTAAAATTCCTAAGAAACCCAATGGTTTTTGAAGATTTCGGCGTGCGCGCGCGAAGAAAAAACGAATGTGCCCCGCATGGTATTATTTGACAGGGATGATGGCCCTGGCAGGTGCGCAACCGTTGTTGGAGAAGTTCGAAGCACGTGAAAAAGTTGCTCGCAAAAGCCCGTTTGACAGAAATGTTTAAAAAGTGTTGGGTTTCCTACAAATCCGCAAGAGCGCGCGGGATGAAATTTTGACACTTTTTTTTGAAAAACCATTGGTTTTTTATGTTTTTATGTTAAAATCGCTACGAACACTAAGGTTTTGGAAGGATTTCGTCTTGCGCGCGCGAATGTCCACTTTACCTTATTTTTTGCAAGGGATTCTTGAAGTTTGGTTATGTTAGAACAAGAAATGTCCACTTTATATTGTTTTTTGCAAGGGAAAGCGGGGGGGAACAAAACAACCGGATCCGGACCAACCCGTTTTGCCTGGAGACTTCCTCACGAAAATGATGAAAACATGGCTGCGGCCTAGGCGCGGCGAGGGGGCCGTGCACCAGGGGCCCCAACAATAATTATTCTTTAGAAGTAATAATGTTCAACAACAACAACAACAACAACAACAACAACAACAACAACAACAACAAACTAGCACGTGGGGAACACCGTTCTCACCAGTGCCAGGGTTTTCATGCGACGGCCAGCCAATACCCCCACTTTGTGGGGGGGCCGGTGCAAGCTCTACCAAATTTCCACACGACTCTTCGCCACCACCCACACCCAGCTTCCCGCCCTATGACGTTCGGACACTTCACTTCGTGGCCTGCGGACGACCGTGGCTACTACACTGGCGTGGAGTACACACCCACAGAAGTTGTTAAGCCTACGTTCGTACACCCACAGAAGTTGTTAAGCCTTGTTAACCCACAGAAGTTGTTAAGCCTTCCACAGAACATCTGTTGCATATGATGCATATGGTACATGATACACATGATACACATGATACGTACTCACAAGATAGTTCATCACATCTTTAGGGCAAATTCCTGAGGGATGTGGGAATACACAAGAGAGAGAGGATATGGTTGTCCCGATGGTTGTCTCGATGGTTGTCCCGATGGTTGTCCTGATGGTTGTGGTTGTCCCGATCGTTGTCCCGATGATTGTCCCGATGGTTGTCCTGATGGTTGTGCTTGTCCCGATCGTTGTCCCGATGACTGTCCCGATGATTGTCCCGATGGTTGTCCCGATGGTTGTTCCGATGGTTGTCCCGATGGTTGTCCCAATGGTTGTGAGCGATGCCGGATCCTCACGCCCCCCGCCGGAGGAGGAGGAGGAGGAGGAGCAGGACAAGAAGGAAAGGAGAGAAGAGAGAACGGAAGGAGGGGCGGGAACGGCCACGCCCACCCACCGTCTTTTCCCCGCCGCGGCTCTAAAGAGACGAGTGATTTTATGATGCGCGGTGCTAAAATTCTTAAGAAGCCCAATGGTTTTTGGAGATTCCGGCGTGCGCGCGCGAAGAAAAAACGAATGTGTCCCGCATGGTATTATTTGACAGGGATGATGGCCCTGGCAGGTGCGCAACCGTTGTCGCAGAAGTTCGAAAAAGTTGCTCGCAAAAGCCCGTTTGACAGAAATGTTTAAAAAGTGTTGGGTTTCCTACGAATCCGCAAGAGCGCGCGGGATGAGATTTTGACATTTTTTTGTTGAAAAACCATTGGTTTTTTGATGTTTTTATGTTAAAATCGCTTGCGAACACTAAGGTTTTGGAAGGATTTCGTCTTGCGCGCGCGAATGTCCACTTTACCTTATTTTTTGCAAGGGATTCTTGAAATTTGATTATATTAGAACAAGAAATGTCATTTTCTATTGTTTTTTGCAAGGGAAAGCGGATTACAACAAAACAACCGGATCCTGTACACACCCTCTTTTCTGAGGCTTCCTCACGAAAATGATGAAAATGTAGCTGCGGCCTAGGCGGCGCAGGGGGGGCGCGCACCAGGGGGCCCAACAATAATTATTCTTTAGAATAAATAATGTTCAACAACAACAACAACAACAACATAACACCTTCGCAAATCTCCGATTCCCTCCTGCCGTGTACCACCCGCTAGACTCACGATGCCACTCCAATAGAAAAACGATCTACGCAGCAGACCACCTTGCGCCCGCACATGTCAGCACATTGTTACACAGTGCCTGGGTGCTGTCTTCGCGACTGGACAAGCGCCATTCGTGCTGCCACGCTACCATGTTTAGCTGCCCTACGTTTAGGACGGTCGCGTGCCTACGCTCATGGTCGCTCTGCCGAGGCCTCCAGCAGCTTACTGCAGGGTTCCGACGCTGCCTTCCTGGGCACAACGTCCCTGCCACTGGTTTCGCCCTCGCCGCCACATGGGGCCCTGGCCGCCTCCTACTCCTCCTCCTCCACCTCCTCCTCCTCCTCCTCCTCCTCCTCCTCCTCCACCTGGACTCCACCTCCTCCTCCTCCTCCTCCCCCTACTCCTCCTCCCTCCTCCTCCTCCTCCTCCTCCTCCTCCTCCTCCTCCTCCTCCTCCTCCTCCTCCTCCACCTCCTCCTCTTCCTCCTCCTCCTCCTCCCCTGGACTCCATCTCCTCCCTCCTCCCTCCTCTCCTCCTCCTCCTCCTCCTCCTCCTCCTCCTCCTCCTCCTCCTCCTGCTCCTCCCTTCCCCGCGCCTCGCGCTCCCCGCCTGCCTGGGCTGCAGCGAAACGCAGGCCGCCGTCGCCGCAGCGGAGGGGGGGCCCTGTGCGTTCCTCACAGGGGCGACGATCAAGAAACGGGCCTCAGGCGAGACGACGTGGCGACCCTACGCGGTGGCTGCGCGGGCCGCCGGCTCGGCGTGCTGCATTGGGGGCGAGGGCGCCTGCGCGCGACCTCACGCGGGCAGCCTGCGCGCCAGTGTCAGCGCAGACGACCCCGCTTTTGCTGCGTCACTCGCACGCGACGCTCCCCGTGGGCCCGGGCTGCCGCACGTCTGAGTATCGTCTAACCGATCCCCATCCCCGGCGGCGTGTCCTGGGCCCCACTGGCCGGTTCACCCCCCTGGATGGGGATATGGGTCGTTCCCTCCGGGCCTCGAGGGGTGCATCCCCAACTTGGGTGGTAATTTGGTGGGGGTCTCACAGGGGATGGGGATAGGGGATGAGATACCAAATCCGCCGGCCCCTTGCGTGTCTCGAAGCGTGTGAGATTGTTCCCCCCCCATAACCCCCCCCTGGGGACTCCAAACCGGAGATTTGACCCCCCCCCCGACTCACGGGGCTCTTCCGGGCCCAAGAGGGCCCAAAGACGGGCCACGAAGGCCCCAAGAGGCCTCCAAGACGGCCCACGAGGGCCCCAAGACGCCAAACGAACGCTCAAAGACGCCCACGATGGCTCCAAGACGGGCCAAGAGGCCTCGAAGATGCCCCAAGAAGCCTCCAAAAGGCCTCCCAAGGGAGGCTGAGAAGCCAAAATCATTGATTTGTCAATTGTTTTGTCAATGAATTTTGGGCTTTCGCGTTTTCCGCTCCCCGACGCCCCAAGACGGCCCCAGAGGCCCCGAAGACAGCCCCAAGACGGCCCAAGAGGCCCCCAAGATGGCCCCAAGACGGCCCAAGAGGGCCCCAAGACGGCCCAAAAGGCGCCCAAGACGGCCCAAGAGGGCCCCAAGACGGGCCCAAGAGGGCGCCAAGAGGGGGGAAAAAAAACTCATGTCGAGCCCTCGGCCCCCAGACGCCCCCGGGAAGCCCAAAGAGGCCCCCCATGAGGCCCCCAAGAGGCCCCAAGCATGCCCCAAGAGGCCCAAAACAGGCCCCAAGAGGCCCCAAAACTGCCCCCAAAGGGTCTCCAAAGTGTGGGCGGTACCACCTGAGGCATACGGACGACGCTCCTCGCGTGGTACTTGGTTGGTACCACTTGAGGTCTCCGAGAGACCGACCACGAGATCCCAAAGAACACTCCAGAGGCCACTGACTCACAACCCAGGCACGGTGGCGGGATTGGCGGGGCGGGCCTCAGGCCATTCGAGAAAAATCCCTCTCAGGATCCACGACAAGATCCTCACTTGTCCTCGTCGTCTTCTTCCTCCTCCCCCTCCTCCTCCTCCTCCTCCTCCTCCTCCTCCTCCTCCTCCTTCTCCTCCTCCTCCTTCTCCTCCCCCGTCGTCTCCCCCTCCTGCTTTGTTCCTCCCTACTGTCCACAGCATTCGCGCGCTGCCAGACGCGCTGCAGCGCCTTCGTGGAAGCCCCCCAGGGCCTCCGAATCGGCCCCCAAGTGACTTCAAAACTGCATCCCAGGGGCCCCCGAGAGGCGTGCCGCGAGATCCCTAGACACATACTTGAAGCCTCTAACCCATAACCCATGACCCAGAACCTTGTCTCCGTGTCCCCCTCCTCCTCCTCCCCGGCCCCCTCCATCCCCATACACATACCACAAACCTCTACCCCACAACCCATAACCGAGAGCCTCATCTCAGTGCCCCCTCCCCTCCTCTTCCTCCTCCCCCACCTCCTCGTCGCCCCCCTCCTCCTCTTCCTGCCCCGCTTCACCTCGCCCTCTTCGATGCTTCTCCCCCCCATTTTCCGCCTCACCCCCCATCCTTCTCTCCCCGTCCTCCTTTTTTCTCCCCGGCACGCGCGCCCGATTGGCCATCATTTGCATGTCTTGCACTTCAGGGTGCCCTTCTTTGCGTCGCGCGGGACATTGTGCGGATCGGGGAACGCCGACTTCGGCAGTCTTCTCTTGCATGCGCCGCTGCACTGATACGCCTGGCAACTGCGCGCGGCGAACCCGAGTTTTGTGCAGTCTCCGCACGCGACTTTGAACTGCGTCGCCTTTCGATGATGTTCCTTTTGCGTCAGCTTCAAATGTTTCGTCTCTGAGAACGCTCCTCCGCGCGCCGCGCACGTCAGCGGCTTCGCGTCCGCCTCGGCTTTCCGTTTCCTACTATTCGACTCGAGCGTCGTCCTCTGACGTTCCTCCGCGCACCTCTGACACAGCCTCTCCCCCGCTGCTTTGTGTTTCTTCTGTGCATCGGACATATCCGCCTCCTCTTGGAAAAGCGACAGACATTTCTCGATGGAACAACGCACCTTGCGTTTCCTGTTATTCGACTCGCGCGTCGTCCTCTCCCGGTCTTCCGCGCACCTCTGACACAGCCTCTCCCCTGCTGCTTTGTGCTTCTTCTGAGCTACCAACATTTCCGCCTCCTCTGGCAATGGCGACGGACAGCCGTCATTCGAACAGCGAACTTTGCCCGCGCTCTCGGCCCACTTGGCGTTGGCACGGCGCGACTTCTGCTGCCCCTTCACATCGCTGCATTTGACACGGTACATGGTCCGAACTTTTTTGGCGTCGCCCCCATCGCGAACCCTCGCCACGCCCTCTCGTCGCCCCTCCGTGCGCTTTCGTCGCCGTGAGTCTTCGTTGCCCACGTGTCACACGTTTTACACCATTTCTCGCCCAGGCTCTTCATCTCTTCCGTGCACTCTTTACAGAAGGCTGGTCTCTCCTTCCGCTGGAATTCGTACTTCGTGAACGCCTCCATTAGCAGCGGACGTCGGCAACGCCCACGCTGATCGCGCGGCATCAGCTTCGCTTCCCACTCCTCCCAATCCACAGTGTCGCCGCGTAGCACCTGCAACAGCTCCTGCGCGCCGGGCATCTCCCCCTCGTTGCACGGCTTCCTGTCGAAAGGCCCCCGTCTCCTCACCCGGGTAATCGCCGCGCAACTGGACATCCAACTTACGCCGCGCCCGCTTTCCAGATCCGCTATCACTGCGCCCAACGTCCGCCCTTGCGCGGCGCGCGCTGTGATTGCTAAAGCTGGCGTAATCATGAACTGCGTGCGCTTCACCCCCAACACCGGGCGCTTCCGATACCCGTCCAAGAACCACCGGGGCCCCTTCGATGGAAAATTTGGATGCAGTCCCGGCCACCACCCGGGCAAGTGCATCTCTTCGTGTGGAAGTCCAACACTATGACCCTTGGCAAATGCGACAACACTTCCTCTTCTTCTTCTCCCACGACTTCGTCCTCGTGCAAGACCCACCCATGAATCGTCGCGTGGCTTCCCCGCAGCAGCTGCTTCTTCGACGTGTCCAAATTATCTCCTAAGGCATCCCCTTCGCCAACGGCAGCCACCCCAGCAAGCTCGCGCACTCCTTTTCGCGATAACCTAGCCACCGTATCTTGTCCTCCACGGTGCACGGGCGTCTCTGCCCCCCCCCCTGGCACGGGCGATCTCTCGCCGCGACCCATAGCAGTTGCTCTCCGCGTTCCTTCGCCCACTGCACAGCTCTTTGTTTCCCGACGTGGCACCGCGCGTCCTGATTGGCATAGATCGCCACGGCTTCCACGAATTTCTCTTCCCGAAATCGCGGGTCTACCGGCGACGTCGCCACGAGTTTCCTCTCCCCTCGCTCCACTTTGCACACCGCGCATTCCAGTTCATTGGCTCTGCCAATTTCCTGTGTTTTAACTCGACGCTGCGAGTTTCCGCATTGCGGCGCGCCGTTCACCCACGATCCTGGCACGTCCGTCGGCCGTCCGTGCAAGAAATTGCGCGCTCTCTCCGTCAATTCGCCTCGACGAAACTCGTCTTGCACCCCGAGGAACCAGGCGCCTGGCTCCTCCACACGCTTGCACTCTGTCAGCTCTGTCATTCCTTGCGCTGCCCCTGCGCCTCCCCTTCCCCAGAAGATATGCTGACCGTGGTCCTCCGCGGCACCCAGCGCGCACTTTCTTGCTTTTTTCAGATGCGATGTGGGCAGCGCATTGATGGCCATTCCCGAGGGAGGCTCAAACTGATAAAAGTCTCCGCAGAACAACACGTTGATGCCCCCGAACGGCCTGTCCACACCGTCTGTCCCTACTTTCGCGCCACTCGCAGCTGACATGCACGTCCGCAGATGCGAATCGAGTTCCGCGATGCAGCTTGCGCCCACCATGCTCACCTCGTCCACAATCAGCCACTTCCACTGTGACATACGCTGCGCCGCTTGCTCTTTCTTCGTTGTCTTCTTCGTCTCTGCGTTGGCATTGCCCGCCGCGTCCTTCTCTTTCGCTTTGTTCCTCACACCGAGCCCAAAATGCACTGTGAATCGTATTCCCGTCGAGATCTGACGCGTTCGTAGCCTGCAACGCTGCCGCCTGAAAATCTACGCCGCGCGTCCACCCCGGCTCTTTTTTCGAACAGCTCCTTCCGGACCTTGTCTATGACGAAACTCTTCCCAGCCCCCGGGCCGCCATGCAAAATCCACACGAGGGGCTGCACATCAGAACCGCTCTGCCCTGTTTTCTTGCCGCTCGCGGACCTCCCGAATTCTTGCGCCAACAAACGATCTGCCACCTTCTCAACGACGCTACGCTGTCCCGCGTTCAACCCGTTCTCCGCAAGCCCTTGCCTCGAACTCCGCACACTTGACGCCGCTGCTTTCTTGGCCACCGCCACCTCTGGGGCACCGTCCTCTCCACCCGCGCCGCTGCCTTCTGCGGCCTTCGACGCCGCGGCCACCGCTTGCACTTTCTTCACTTCCGCGTCATCCCACCTCAACACACCGCCCCCTCCGCGCTTCTTGCGCTTTCCGTTCATCCGACCAGCGCTCGCGCCCCACACGGCGTCGCCCCTGGCCATGGCGTCCCGGCTCTTCTCCTTTTCGCACTCCGCATCTACATTTATCCGCCTGTCCTCTTTCTCCATGGACGCGCCTCCCACATGCGTCTTCCGCCTTGTCGCCGCGTCGACAATTATCGGATCCAGTTCTTCATCGCTGTACAGCTCGTCCTCGTGTTTCACTAGATCTTCGTCCGTGACTGGTCGCATATCCACCGCGCCCATGTAGTTCTGAACGTACCTCTTTGTTTCTTCACATGACATGCCTTTCTTTAACCACTCCAATGACGCCTCCGCCCACGACCCCTGCGCTCCGCGGAAGTCCTGCAGGTGCGGCACTCCACATTCGACGTCGTCACGCAGAGTGAACGCCCGAAAATAGACCATCAACAAGAGCCCGTTCCTATCCTCCTGCCCCGCTCCGTGCTTCGGCTGCGGCGCTCCATGAAAACTCGGGTTCCTCGGGCGCTCGTTCCGCACCAGCACCCACGTGTGCCTCAGAGTTTCCAACTCCGGAACATCCGGGAACGGTGCCCACGAATATCTCTCCCATCCCTCCTTGATCACATAATTCAATCCAGATTTCAATTGGGGTCCAGCCTCGGCAACTCCCAAAGGGCCCCCACGACAACTCACCAGAACCCCGAGCCGCCAAATGATCGTTCGAAAACGCCAAAGATGGCATCCACGCGGCCCAAGATGCCTCCAAGAGTGCTCCGGGACGGCCCTACCGCAGAATCCAAACGGCAATGTAAAGCCGCGGGCCCCCACAGAAACAGCATGAGGCCCCCAGAAGCTCTCCAACAATGCTGCCAGGACGCCCGCGCGGAAAGAACCAGGAGCCCCCCAAGAAAAAAAAAAAAAAAAAAAAAAAAACGATGAGCACCAAATATATTCTTGGCCACCGGCGACGCTCCACCTCGAACGTCCGCTGCTGGGTCGCCGCCGCAGCGCCTCGACCACCTAACTATACCGTGACCCGCGGGACCACACATGTGCTCAAAACAGACCCCCACACACCCAACCCCCCATAAAGGGGTCGGCGGATGTGGCGTAAGCCTAGAGAATCATCTCCGCCGCGCGGGGCGCTGTCCTGTCCCCCCCAACGCTTCGCGCTCCCCGCTGGCCCAGGTTGCCGACGTAGCCGCCGGCACCGCACGCCGCCACATGCCCTCCTTCCCGCTGCCTCTGTCTGTCGCACGCCGCCGCCGTCGACGCCGCGTGGAGCCCTGGGCATTTCGCACACTCGGCAACAAGAGGAGGAGGAGAAGGAGGAGGAGGAGGAGGAGGAGGAGGAGCACGTCGACGAGGAGGGGGAGGAGGGGGAGGAGGTGAGAAGGAAGAGGAGGGGAAGGAGGAGGGAAGGAGGAGGGAAGCGGGGGGAGGGGATGGGGCGGGAGGGGGGAGAGGAGGGGGAGAAGCAAGAGAGGAAGGCGAGCGAGCCAGGTGCGAAGGCGCCACATCTGACATCCTATCCTTCCCATTCCTTGCAATTACGCTGATATGTTGTCTGTCCGCGGACCGTTGTCATAGCGGACCTGTATCCCCCAAACGGCCCCATCGTGTGCTGCGAAATCAGAGAGAGAGAGAGAGAGGAACTGCGTACACTGGAGGAGGAGAGAGAGGTGGTGGATGAGAGGGAGTATGAGCAGGACGAAGATGATGATGAGGAGAAGAAGCAGAAGCAGCAGCAGGAGTAGGAGGCGCGACAGGGAGGGGACGAGCAAGAGGAGGACGAGCGCAGGGCAGCTCGCCCAACATGACTTGCAGGCCAGTGTTGAAGCTGCTGCCGATGCTGCTGAACTCCTCGAGGTCGTTCCCGAAGAGCACGTGGCCGATGATGGTGAAGGGCAGGAAGAGCCTCGGCGCGTGCACCGGAAGCGGAAGCGGAATCGGACCTGCAAGACTAGAGCCCGCGGGGGCGCTGCAGCTGGGCGCCGTGGCACTACTTGCGCAGGGCGAAGATTTTCCTCTTGAATGCAAATGGCGATGATGGCTTGGAATTTAAGGACCGAGCCCCCTTCCCCTCGTAGAATCTTAACACGGGCGGATTCCCGGGTCCGCGGATCCGATTTCCTCCGGTTCCCCGTTTTCATTTGATACTATAAATTTAAAACTGGGTAAAAATCGGATCCACCGTGAAAAATAAGACTGAACACGGATCCAGCAAATCCGAAATCGGATCCGCGCGGACGGAAATCGGATCCAACGAAACAAACACCAGAGCCACTTTGGATCCGCGCGAACTTCATGGGATCCGACGGCGGTTATCTCATACGCGTCTGCTCAAGACTTGAAGCCGCCGTTCCGGGCCCAAGAGGAACTGAACTCTCAACTCAACACGCAGCTCCGATTCTGAAACTGACGGGGCCCCAGGACACACAAATAAATACCCACAAATAAAAATATTCCCCATATTTCCAATATTTTC
>CAUYUJ010021418.1:87500-97500 GCA_963575745.1 Prorocentrum cordatum
TGTCGCTTCCGGGGCCCACTGAGGTCCAGAGCCTGTTGCTGCCAGGACCCGCTCTCCTTCATGCCGAGACGTCGAGGGGGAGGAGGAGGAGGAGGAGGAGGAGGAGGAGGAGGAGGAGGAGGAGGAGGAGGAGGAGGAGGAGCAGGGAGGCGCGGGAGCCAGACTCGGGCCCGGGGGCGGGGGCAGGGGGCGGGAGCGTGAAGAAGATGATGAAGAAGTGCGCGAAGTCGGTGCTCGCCTCCTTGAAGGTGTCGGTCACCACCTCCCCCCCTTGCAGTGCCCGGCGCGGGCGGCTTAAGGAGGCAGGCGCCGGAGCTGCCGGGGGGAGGCGCGGCCGGAGCACCAGGCGTCGCCGGTCTGCGCCGTTGGGTAGCGGGGCCTCCCGCCACCGAGCACGTCACAGGGAGGGCTCCCCAAGTACGCCACGAAACTGTCTACACAGACGCTCGCCGACGAATTTTGCGTGTACCTCCCTGTGTGCAAAGCCGCTGGCTCTCGGCAGCGGCTTCTACACCGCCAGCCTCCCCTGGGGCCCGGGAGCAAACCAGCGGAGGGTGCCTGTTGAGACTTTTTGGTGGCGGACCCAGGCTCCTCCCGCCTCACGGAATCCACACGCCCATTCGTAGGTAGGCGGCACGCCCCTGGCGGCGGCTTCCCTGCGGAGCCCTGTCGCGGAGCTCCGATCGGATCCCATGCGATCCTCGCCCTCGCCTCCTCGTCCTCCATCCCCCCGCCCGTGCTCCCGCTGCTGCTGGAGCCCGCTGGCGGACACGCAGGCCCCCACTCGCGGGGGCCGCGAGCAGCCGTGGCTTTGGCGGGGGCGGCCGTGGCTGAGAAGGTTCCCTTGAAAACATGTTCGAAATTTGTGGGCTTCATCGACCCGTCAATCGAATTCGTCGTCGGCATGAATTCGATGATTGGCAACCACTATTTGCCAACTGCGGACTCCTCTCCCCGCACTTCACCGCGCACTGCGCGCCCCCCCCCCCTCCCTCCCGAGGCTCCCTGGGCAGCCCGACGCCAAACTCTGAGGGCTCTCCCAAGAGAGAGAGGATTCGTGTAGCACTCGCAGGGACAACGGGCGGTATGGGAGGGGGGGAGGAAACGGGGGGTGCCAGGGACGCGCTGGACGGGGGTAGCGGCATGTGAACTCAGCCACTGAGGCCTTAGGTGGGGCCTCTTTGTGGGGCCACAGAACTTGCAAAGCATATGCGAAAATGACTGGGGGTGGCGGCATGCGAACGTAGTCACTGGGGCCGTCAGTGGAGCCCTTTATGGGGCCACGGAACGTGTGAAGGGCGTGCCAGGGTGAGGGTGGTGGTGGCATACGAAAGCAGGCACTGAGGCCTCAGGTGGAGCTCCTTGTGGGGCCACGAAACGTGTGAGAGGTGTGCCAAAGTGAGGAGGTGGAATGATCATGATGATGACGATGACGATGACGATGCCGATGCCGATGCCGATGACGATGACAATAGCGATAGTGATCATGGTGATGATAATGATAATGGTGGTGATGATGTTGATGATGGTGATGATGTTGATGCTGATGAAGTGCATGATGGTGGTGATGATGAAGGTGATGCTGCTGATGGTGATGATGGTGGTGATGATGATGACGATGGTGATGATGATGACGACGATGCGAGCGGTGAATATGAATATCACGACGAATATGAAGATGAATATGTCGATGAAGCTGATGATGATGTTGATGGTGGTGGTGATGATGATGTTATGGTGATGTTGATAGTGATGAGTAACAGCATGGTGATGATGACGATGACGGTAACGATGATAACGATGCCGATGATGATGCTGAGGATGAGGACTGTGATGGTGATGATGACGATGATGATGACGATGATGATGGTGATGATGCTGATGCTGATGATGATGATTATGATGATGATGGCGGTGATGATGATAACGATGAGGACCGATGGGGCAGAGGCAAACGCGGGAGGAGGGAGTAGGAGGAAGAGGAGGAGGAGGAGGAGGAGGAGGAGGAGTGCGGGGCGCTGTCTCTTCAAAACGAGGACCCAACACAACACGATATGGTTGGGCAAAAAACAATGGGGCCGCGATCCAGAAGCCACGATCCCGAGTAAGAAACAATGTGTTCTCGCTCCCGAAGCGACGACCCTTTTTGCAACAAGAATATACTCGCGCTCCCGAGGCCACTATCCCGCGTAAAATAAATGTAGATCCGCGCTCTCAAGCTTCCAACGCGGCTGAAGCAGGCAACCAAGGCCGCCAAGGTTGCCCAATCTTGCTCCAAGATGGCCAAAGGACGGCCTAGGATGGCCCCATGGCATCGCAAGAGGCCCGCAAGACGGCCCAAGAGGGTCGCAAAAGAACTCGCAACAGGGCCCAAAGAAACCAACAGCAAGTATTGTCCCACATTGTTTTCCACTGATTTGGGCGTCTGCACCGTTACGGCCTTCCTGCAGTTCCAGGCGACCCTGGAGAGATCAAGCCTATGTGTCTGTTTGACTTTCAGAGTCGTTGATCCTTCTTACTCATGGGAGGTCAGCCTAAACAAACAACGTGCGGGCCCATGCCTGCAGCGGCAGCGAGGAGGAAACGCAAGGGCAGGAGCAGATTTTAATCCACGGTTCGTTCTTTCTGACTCGTGGAATGTAACGCTTTTCAGAAGGGGGGTAAGGAGGAAGAAGAGGAGGAGGAGGAGGACATTCGAGGTACCCATCAGCCGAGAGAGAGAGAGAGAGAGGAGGCGAGGGCGGAAGAGGAGGGGCAGGGTGGGGATCACTGACCAAACTGCCAAGACTGCGAGCGGGCCGCCATTGAACAATTCCCCGGGCGAGCCATGGATAAGCCGAGGAACCGTCAATCGGGGACACGGGGCAAGGAGAAGGAGGGGCACAGAAGGGGGGAGGGAGGAGAGAGCAGGTGGAGGAGGAGGAGGAGGAGAAGGAGGCATGAAAGAGGGAAGGAGGGGGAAGGAATCCGAGTCCAGCTGCACGTGGAGGGGAGGAGAGAGGGGAGGGGGGGAGGAGGGAGGAGGAGGAGGACGAGTAGGAGGAGGAGGAGGAGGAGGAGGAGGAGGACGAGGAGGACGAGGAGGGAGGAAGAGGAGGAGGAGGAGGACGAGGAGGACGAGGAGGAGGAGGAGGAGGAGGAAAGAGGAGGGGGAGGGGAAGGAGGAGGCGGGTAAGGAGGAGGAGAAGAAGGAGGAGGAGGAGGAGGAGGAGGGGGAGGAGGAGGAAGAGGAGGAGGAGGAGAGAGGAGGGAGAGGAGGTGGAGGAGGAGGAGGAGGAGGAGGGGGAGTAGGAGGAGGAGGAGCAGCAGGAAGAGGAGGAGGAGGAGAAGGAGGAGGAGAAGGCAGAGGAGGAGGAGGGGAAGGAGGAGGATGAGGAGGAGGAGGACGGCCAGGCTCCCGAGGGCAGGGCCCGAAGCGCCCCAGGGCGGGCCCCCCCGGTCGCCTTCAGCCGGGGATTCGAGGTGAAAGCCTTGAAGAACTTCGACACGATGCTGACCTCGGCGGAGCGCAACGTGTGCTCCCCCCTCCCCCTCGTGCTCCTTCTGGTACCTCCTCCCCTCCTCCTGATCCATCCTCCCCCTCCTCCTCATCCCTCCTCCCTTTCCCCCCCCTTCTCCCCATACCCTTGCCCTTCCCCTCACCCCACCCACCCATTCCACCTCCTCCGCCTCCTCCTTCTCATCATCATCATCATCATCATCATCATCAGCAGCAGCAGCAGCAGCATCATCATCATCAGCATCATCAGAATCATCATCATCAGCATCATCATCATCAGCAGCATCATCATCACCATCAGCATCATCACCACCACCATCATCATCATCAGCATCATCATCGTCATCAGCATCATCATCGTCACCATCGACAACATGATTACCATCGTCAACATGAGAGCAGCATCATTAGCATCATCTCCAGCATAAGCATCAGCAGCATCATCAGCAGCATCATCAGCAGCACCATCATCAGCACCATCAGCATAATCATCATCGCTCGCATCAGCAGCATCATCAGCATAATCAGCATCGTGAGCATCATCATAATCAGCGTAACTGCCGTCGTCATCATGACCACCATGGGCATCATAATCATCGTTAGCATACTCGTAATCATACTCATATGCACAACCATCATCATCATTCTCATCACCATCCGAATCCTCATCATCATCGACACCAGCATCATCGTCAGCATCAGTATCAGCATCAGTATCACCATTATCATCATCATGATCATCAGCAGCAGCAGCATCCTCATCATCATCAGCATTATCACATTCACCATCATAATCAGCATACGTGCCGTCGTTGTCAACATTAGCATCATCAACAACATATTCACCGTTAGCATACTCGTAAACGCATTCATGTTCACAGACTTCAGATCCTCATGTTCATCACCATCAGCATCTTCATCATCGTCACAACCCGGATCATCGCCAGCATCATCGTCTGCATCAGCATCACCAGTAACATCATCAGCATCGTCAGCAGCAGCATCATCAACATCAGCATCACCATAATCAAAAACAGCATCACCACCATAACCATCATCATCATCATCAGCAGCAACATCAACACCATCATAATCAGCATAAACACCATCGTCATCAGCAGCATCGTCAGCATCATCATCATCAGCATCAGCATCAGCACCGTCGTCGTCGCTCTCATCATCAACAGCAGCATCGCCATCATCGGCAGCAGCATCAACATCATCAACAACATCACCATCATCATCATCATCATCATCATCAGCATCATCATCAGCACCAGCATCATCATCATCATCATCATCATCATCATCATCATCATCATCATCATCATCAGCATCGTCACCAACATCACCACCACCATCAGCATCACCCCTCCTCCTCATCTTTCTCCCCCTCCTCCTGCTCATCCTGATCCTGGTCCTCCCCATCTCCCCGCGGTACCGCGCAGCGATGTGCGGCTGACTGAGCCTGCAGGGTGGGCCATCTCCGAATCTGTGCACTTCGGCACTTGGGTTTGGGCGTCGGCTTCGGCGGTGATGCACTTCGAATCGCGTTTTCAGGCCAGCTCACCCGAGTCTGTCTTCCGCTTACACGGGTGCATCCTTCCCCCCTTTTCTGAGGCAAGCCGCGGGAGCGAACGCTCGAGGCGTCAGACGCGCCCGCTGGAGCGGGCGATCAAGGCAGGCGCCTTGGGCACAGCCGAAAAAGACCCTGGAATGAGGTAGCTGTGCCCAAGCCAGAAACAGTGACAGTCGAGCAAGCAGTGGCGCTCGACCATCCTTCCCCCCCCTCTCTCCCCTCCTCCCTCCTCCTGCTTCTCCGACTCCGCCCCTTCTCATTTTCCTCTCTCTTCATCATCCACCTCCTCGGTTATCGATCCACGTGGATCGAGGGTCGAGGATCGAAGTTTTGACGCCGTTCGACTTTCCTTTTCGGACCCATGATTTCACTTCGCTTCCACCCACTCTTTCACACCCACACACACTCCCTCTCGCTCCCTATCTACATGGACTCCTCTCTATCTCTCCCTCCTTCTCTCTCTCTCTCTCTCTCTCTCCCTCTCTCTTTATGTCTCTCTCTCTCTCTCTTGTTTTCCTGCGTCCGTACTTTCCAAGTCGTGAGGAGAGCAAGGGAGAAGGATGAGGAGGAGAGAGAAAGAAGGGACGGAGGAGAAGTAGGAAGGATGAGGTGGAGAGGAAGGATGAACGGGAGGCTCGAAGGTGTGGAGGAGGCATTCGGCGACAGCAAGGTGTAGGGGATTGACCAGACTTCACGCCAACATGCCAAATCTCCAAGCAACATGCCGTGCACTTGTGCGTAGTGTTGCGCGGCCCTGGGAGCGACAGCGACCCGGCCATCGCATTGGCGCCTCGTCGACACCGTCCCCATCGAAGTGCATCCCCCCACTTCCTCATCATCCTCGCCATAACCACCAACATCATGGCAATCAGTATCAACATAGTGATCACCGCCGCCGCCACCACCAACACGACCACCACCACCACCACCAGAATCATCATCATCATCAGCATCACCCAGAACAACATCATCATGATCATCATCATCAGCATCATCATTATCATTATCATCATCGTTGTCGTCGTCGTATCCGCATGATTCGCAACACCATCACGCAGCAGCATCCCCGTCATTATCATCAACAACATCATCAGCATCGTCATCATCATTATCATCATCGCCATCAGCAGCAGCATCAGCATCAGCATCCTTATCGTCACCACCGTCGTCCTCAGCCACAGCCGAATCATCAGCATCAAGCATACACGTCAGCGTCGTCGTTGGCGGCGTCGTCATCGCCATCACGATGCCATGGTCACCATCGTCATCATCATAATTCTTATCAGCATCATCAGCATCATCGCCGTCCTCCTCCTTCTCCTCCTCCTCCTCCTCTACATCCTCCTTCTCCTTCTCCCGCTGTCCATCCCGCGTTCCCCAGGCTTTGTCTGGAGCTGCAGCTGATGCTCAAAGCTTAGGGCACGCCGAATATCCACACGCACCGATCCTGGCCAGGCCGATCCTGCATGGGATCTATACAGCTCGCTCTCCGGCGGCGCCATCCGAGCCGGCGTCGGGCGGGTGCTGCAGGGGCGGCTGCACGAGCTCGTGATGGCGCAGGCCGCCAGTGCTGATGACCGGCCGCTCTGCTTGTCGCCTCGCTCCCCTCTCGCTCTTCACCCTCCGCGTCGTCTCCGAACGCGGCGTCCACCGGCGGGCGGGCCCGGGGTTGAGTATCGTTGAACCGAGCCCCATCCCCAGCGGCGTGGCCTGGGCCCCACAGGCCGATCTACCCCCCCTAGATGGGGGTATAGGTCGTTCCCTTCGGGTTTCGAGGGGCGTATCCCCAACTGGGGGGGGATTTGGTGGGGGTCTCGAAGGGGATGGGGATGGGGATGGGGGTCGGTTGAACGATACTGGGAGGTGGGGCTGGCGGGGCGGCCGTGTTCGCGGCCATGATGAAGTGCAGCCACCGGAACCTGCGGGGCAGAGGCGAGGCGGGGCGACTCCCAGATTCGCCCGCGAAGGGCGGCAACGCGCGGCGGGGCCGGGAGCGGACGCCGGGGCGCCGCGCGGTCCGTCGAGGGAAACGAACTAAAGGGGCCCAGGGACACACAAATATATAAATACACACAGATAACCAGAGTCCCCATAGTTTCCAATCTTTTTTGGAGTTTCGTCTTCCCCCCCACTTCCCATATTTTCCCATATTTTCCGGGGGATCGACGATTAATTGTGTCTGTGTGTTTTTGTCCCCTTCTGAAAGAAATGTGTCTGCTTGTACTGTGCACGTAACTGTGCTCCAATTGTGACCACGAATCGCTTCTCGACGCAACGCGTGGCCATTTCTCCCCGCGTGTTGTGCGAGGGACTCGGCCACGTCATGCAGGGGAGCACACGCAGGTGCAGCAGTGCCATTTGGACCACGCCAGGCCACGCGCCCAGGCCGGGCCGAAACTGGGCCGTCGACAAAATTCGGGTCCTGGCCGGCCCCGCGCGGGGCCATGACGGAACGACTGAGCGAACTCCTGAACGACTGGTTCAGGAATGCAAGTAGCGTTCCTGCAAACTGCTGGAGAAGCACTGGGCCAGGACAAGTATGGGAGCGCATTCTGGGCACCTGATCAGAAGGACGAAACGGCGAGGAGATGCAGAAGGGTACAATCGGCACACGACAGCTGGAACGCTGGCATTATGAGCACGTTCTGACGACCTTCCTGGAACCACATCTGCACTCATGCGTCGATGATGCGTCGAACGTCTGTCCACTTGAGTCGGACTGTAGTCGAACTTGAGCCGAACTTGAGTCGGAACAAATCCGATGGGTGGGCCCCGGGAAGGTCCCCACCCCAATGAACATCTAACCGGCGTTGGTCTCCACTGCAGCCCCGAGACAGGCTCTCCACCGCGGCACCTCGGCGGCAACACGCGAGCAACCTCTCGCGCGCGTCTCACGCGGCACGGGCACGAAGCCCCAAAGCGCAAACTCCCGGTGGCGTGCCCTCACTTGACCGTCATTGGCGGCGTGCTGGAGGGGGTCGGGTCTGGGGGTCGACGAGAGAGGGTCGGGTCGGCGAGGGGGGCGGGTCTGCCCTCCGAGAAGGCAGGGGGGGCCTCTCGGCAGGGAATGCCCCCGATTGGATGCGTCTGCGAGGGCCCTCCTGCTGGCCTTTGTGGGCCCCGGAAACGGCAGGGCCGTTTTTTCACCCTTTCCAAAAAAATGCCCCTTGAAAATGGAAACGGCAGAAAAAACGGCGACCGGAAACGGCAAAGAAACGGCTCCAGGATTGGAACCGGAGCCGGAACCGGTCAAAAAACGGCGACGGGACCGGTAAAAAAACGGCGTCGGAACCGGCAAAAAAACTGCAAAACAACGGCAAAACGGAACCGGTAAAAAAACGGCCCTGTCGTTTCCAGGGCCCACTAAGCTGCTGGCAGGCCGGAGGGGCTTCCAGCCAAGAGGCGGGGTGCCTCCTCAACGGCCTGCCCCCTGCCGCGCGCTGCCACTGACACCCCGCGTGTTCTCGTCGGCGAGGGCTCAGCACGAGGCATGCGGCGTGAACACGCCGACGGAAGATGTCCATGCAGACTGCCGCGGGACCGCGTCCCAGAGACTCGGGGAGATCGCCCCGCAGATACCCATAGCCACCACTCCTCGCAATCCCAAGACACGACTCCGAAGCGGTGGATACGGACACACTCTGGCGGTGGAACGACTGGAAAGGGGGGCCCTGGATGGGAGCGGGTCCTCGATGCCCTGGGGCCCCCTCCAGGACCAGCTTCTCGTCCTGTGCAGCCCCAGTCCTGGCCAAGCCCACTTGTCGGCAGTCCTGCTAGCGCCGCATGCTCCCAGCACGCTGTGCGGCCCGGACAGAGAGCAGACGACGACGACGACGACGACGACGACGACGACGACAACAACAGAGACGCGAGGAGCGAGGAGCCAGGAGCGAGCAGACGACGACAAACGAGGCCGTACAGGAGCGAGGAACGAGCAGACGACGACGACAGAGACGCGAGGAGCGAGGAGCGAGCAGAGAGCAGAGAGGCGAGGGGCGAGCAGACGACGACGAACGCGCAGGCGGGGGGCCGAGGGCGGCGGGACAAGGCAGGCGGGCGGGCAGGCGGGAAGGGAGCAGGCGGGAAGGCAGCCCGAGGGAGGAGGAGGAGGAGGAGGAGGAGGAGGACGAGGAGGAGGACGAGGAGGAGGAGAAGAAAACGGAGGAGGAGAAGGAGGAGAAGGAGGAGGAGGAGAAGGAGGAAACGGAGGAGGAGGAGGAGGAGGAAGAGCAGGAAGAGGAGGAGAAGGAAACGAAGGAGGATGGGGGGGGGACTGCAGGCAGGGCAGGGAGCCGGGGCGAAGACTCTGGCGGCCCCAGGGCCCAAGAAGGGCTCTGGGCTCTGGTACAGAGGCCAAGGACGGCGAAAAACCTCAGGACCCCCCTCTCCGTCAGGATCCCATCCCTTCCCAGTGAGACTGCACTCGAGGCCGCCCAAATGGCTCAAATGGTGCGAGAGATCATGGAGCCGAGGATCGCACCGCATCGCCGATGCACCAGCGATGCATCGGCGATGTCGGGATGGAGAGGATTGGACTCATTGGACTCCAGATCGCGCCGCATCGCTGCTGCCTCGGCGATGTGGCGCGATCCCCCCGCCGCCGCCCAATCTTATCAATCATGCTCAGTCCACTCCAGCCCCATTTCGGCGGCCCGGATGTGATGGCTGGCCGGTCGGCTGGCCGGTCTCCTGTTTGCCGCGCGCAGCGCCGGCCACGCCAGCCGCTCCAGCCGCGCAGGGCGGCGAAGCCGCGGCGAGAGGCACGCGCTACGCGAAGCCGCCCGGCAGCCGCGCCGATGCCTCGCCCCGGCGGGGAATGCAGAAGGGCGGGCCTCCACCTCCCCCCCTCCTCCTCCTCCTCCTCCTCCTCCCCAATCCGCCTCCTCCTCCTCCTCCTTCTCCTCCTCCTCCTCTTCCTCCTC
>CAUYUJ010021418.1:102500-107500 GCA_963575745.1 Prorocentrum cordatum
AATCGGATTGGCGAGACACACCTGCAGCCAAATCACCCCCGCGTTCACCGGCGAAAACCGCCCCGAAAAAGGCAAACATCGATCGAAGCTCAAGTCGGCACACGTATGGTCCAGCCCCGGGGCACTTCGCCCATGCCTCCGCCTCCTCCTCCTCCGCCTCTGCCTCCGCCTCCGTCTCCGCCTGCTCCTCTTCTTCCTCCTCCTCCTCCTCCTCCTCCTCCTCTGCCTCCTCCTTCCCCTCCTCCTCCTTCTCCTCCTCCTCCTCCTTCTCCTCTTCCTCCTCCTCCTCCTCCTCGTCTCGACGGCGAGCCCATGGGGGAATGCAGAGGGGGAGGGGCCTTCTCAGAGGACTCGGAAGGTCTCAGGCCTTGCGGAAAGTTTATCTGAACCCTCTCCGACTCCCTCTCCGAAGACAGAGGCGGCTTCTTCTGAGAAGCCCCGCGGCCCTCCGAGAAGGCCTGCCCCCAATCACTCCCCCCCCAGGGCCCGCCGCCGAGGAAAGACATGTGAGCCCCTCCTCCTCCTCCTCCTCCTCCTGCTCCTCCTCCTCCTTCTCAACGAGCTAAGGGCGTCGCAAGAGCGGCACGACCGTACGTCCGTCTGTGTGTGTTCGTGCGCCATGTCTAACGTCTCGAACGATGGCTGCAGAACCTGCCAACCGCAGCCACATCTCACGCTGCACGTGCGTGCGCCGTTGTGCGGGTCGGCTTGAGCTTTCACATCGGGATGTGCTATCATACGCTCGGTTTCGTGTGTTTCGTGTTGCCTGGTTCTGTGCAGCGCGCCAGTCGGACTGCCCCCCCCCCTTATGGCCTTGACTGCCTCACGTTTCGAATGTATTAGTCGTACCCGCCTCCGTCTCTCCCTCATGTTCCTCCTCCTCCTCCTATCCTCCTCCTCCTCCTCCTCCTCCTCCTCCTCCTCCTCCTCCTCATCATCATCATCAGCAGCATCATCATCAGCATCATCAGCATCATTCATCATCAGCAGCAGCATCATCCTCCTCCTCTTCATCTGAACCCTCCGCCTCCATACTACTCACCCCCTGCTCCTGAGATCTCTGAACATTCCTGCAAGGCTGAAGGTTTCCTCGGACCTCCAGAATTGCTCTGAGGTCCGAGGATGGGAAGGGTGGGGAGGAGGAGGAGGAGGAGAAGGAGGAGGAGGAAGAAGAAGAGGAGGAGGCACCAGGGATTCGAGCACGAATGCCCAAATCGCCGTGGCGAGCGAAGCATACCCTAGCATCAGGTCTCTCCTGGGCGACGAGGCTCCGTCCCCGCTGACACATGGGGCACCGACAACCGTTGCTACCACTGCCTGCCCTCTCGCACTGCCTGCCGCCCTGCACGGGGTGATCCCAGCACTGCAGCGGATGGTGCCGCGAGCTGGCCCCAGCCGTGTAGCTGATGGTGCGTCACCGCCTGTTTCCACTGCTTGCCCCTGTCGCCAGGCCAGTGCCTGCTGCCACCGCCCGCGGTCTCGCCCGCGCTGCTCGCGCGGCCTGGGGCCTCTCGCGCGAGCTGGCCCCCCCGCTGTAGCTGGTGACATTGGTTCGCGCGTTCTCGACGCACTCGCGCGAACTGGCCCGTGCTCGTTAGCTGGTGAGGCTGGCCCGCGCGGGCTGTCCTTCCTCTGGCGCGGGCGGCCCCAGCGCAGAAGCCGATGAGGTCGCTGTACGCCTCGCTTCTCGCGTGGACAACGCGTGCCGCCATTACCTGCCCTTCTCGCATTGACTGGGCCCAGCTGCCTGCTTTGGTCCGCTGGCAATCCCTGCTGCCACTGCCCGCCTTCTCGCACGAGCTCCCTGCTGCCACTGCCCGCCTTCCCGCGCGAGCTGACTCCAGCAGCGTCGTAGGCTTTCGAGTGGGCATCGCACGAACAAGTATGCTGCCAGTGGGAGGGAAGGGCAGGGAGGAGGAGGAAAGGGGCAGGAGGAGAGGGGATGGAGGTGGGAAGGATTAGAAGGGGAGGGAAGGGGCACTTTTACGCATTCGATCTCCAGTCAGCGTGCTCCTGCTGCTGGGTAGGGCGCCTCAACAGTTCAAGACCTATAGGCACGCACCACACATTGGCGAAGAAGACTATGAAGACCCAACACGTTGCCATCCGTAGAAAGAAATGATCAACGGCCACTCTGGCAACACTCCCGAGGAGGGAGGAGAGGCCCCCCCCAAGCGCGCCAGCAACCCCTCGTCGCGCAAGGCCGCGGCCAGCAACAGCTCCTCCAGCTCCCCGCGGCTCATACACGCCAGCTGAGCAGCCGCGCGAGTTGATCCTGCGCCGCGGGCCACTCGCGCCAGCGCCAACCCCGGCGCTACGCCCGCTGCTGCTACTGCCTCCTCCTTCTCCCTCCTCATCTCTCTCTCTTCCCTTCAACTCCACATCCGCCTCCTCCTCCTCCTCCTCCTCCTCCTCCTCCTCCTCCTCCTCCTCATACTTCTCAGAGTCCCTCCTGTTCCTCCTCCTCCTCATCGTCATCATCATCATCATCATCATCATCATCATCATCATCATCATCATCATCATCATCATCATCATCATCATCATCATCATCATCATCATCATCCGCAGCATCATCAGCATCATCATCAAAATCATCACCATCACCATCATCATCATCATCATCATCCGCAGCATCATCAGCAACAGTATCATCATCAGCATCATTAGCATCTGCATCAGCAACATCATCATCAGCATCAGCATCGCCATCATCAGCATCATCCTCATCATCGTCACCATCAGTATCATCGTTATCAGAATCATCATCAGCAGCATCACCATCATCATCCTCATCCTCCTCATCCTCTTCATGGTCCTCCCACTTCCTCCTCCCCCTCCTTCCTCATCATCATCAGCATCATCGCCATCAGAGCATCATCATCAGCATCATCAGCAGCATCATACTGAGCATCATCATTATCATAATCGTCATCATCATCAGCATCATCATTTGCATCATCATCACATTCCTCATCAGTATCATTACTATCCTTATCATAGACATCATCATCATCATCATCATCATCATCATCATCACCATCGTCATCATCATCATCCTCATTATCATCATCAGCAGCAGCGGAAGCAGCATTGTTAGCATCATCACCATCATCACCATCATCCACATCATCCTCGTCATGATCAGCAGAAGCAGCATCATCAGCATCATCAACATCGTCATCAGCATCAACATTATCATCATCAGCGTCATCGTCATCGTCATCGTTATCATCATCATCGTCATCGTCGTCATCACCATCGTCGTGGTCATCAGCAGCGGCCTCATAATCAGCCGCACAATCATCGTCATGACGTCATCATCACCATCATCATCATCCTCATCCTCATACTCATCCTCATCCTCATCCCCACCCCCATCATCAGCATTAGCATTATCATCATCAGCAACATCATCATCTTCAGTGGAATCCGCATCAGAGGTAGAAGCAGAAGCAGCAGCAGCAGCAGCAGCAACATCGTCAGCATCGTCATTACCATTCGCATCCTCCTGGTCATCACAAAAAACAGCAGACACATTGAATCCGCTTCTTTCGCACCTGCACGCATGTCAATAAATTCGAAACCCGCCCTCTTCGTCTTCGAACGTACCCCCTTTTGGTGCATATCTTCTTTACCTGCAACGCAGTAGTGGCGCAACCCTTCAAAAAGGAAGGGGGAGAAGGGGAAAGGAAAAGGGCGAGGAGGAAGATAATGGCGGAAGGGGCGGAGGAGGTACGGGAAATGGGGAGGGAGGAGGAGAGTTAAAGGACGAGAGTAACAAGCAAGGAGGGGGGAAGAGAGAGGAGCACGAAAACAAGAAGCAGACCCGGGCGGGCGGGGCGGGCGGATCCTGATGGGCGGATCGGGCGGGCGGGGTTGCGACTGCGGGCCACAAGGGGCGAGTCGGGCGGGCGGGCCCCGACGGGCGGGTCGGACGAGCGGGCCGCTAAAGTCCGGAGTAAATCGCAAGGAAGTCTTGGTCGAGATCGCGATCCTTGGGTCAACTGCGAGGAAGTCCCGAGCGAGAGCGCCATTCTTCGGCAAACTGCACGGAAGTCTCGAACGAGAGCTCGTCTCCTTCATTCATAGCAAAGGACCGTCCTGAGCAAATCGTCAGGCAGTCCTTGGCGAGAGCGTGATTACTGAGCGTCGACGGCGTGGCGCCTGAATAAGTCGGGAGGACGTCCCCCGCGAAAGCACGATTCGATTCCTGAGTAAACGGTCCGGAAATCCCGAACGGGATCGACCGCGATTATTTAATGAGTTGCGGAGAAATATCCAACGAGAGCCGTTGCTGCAGTATCTCGAGGGCGAAAGGTGCAGTTTTGAGACCCCAGGCCCCCCTCCTGAACAGAAACAAAGTGCGGGCCCCTGGACGGGCACTTCAAGTAGAAAAACAACAAACACAGATGGGCACCCGAGGGGGATCAACAATACATACTTTGCAGAAGTGAGAGCTCAGCAACGCCAACAGCAATCATTTCAAGGCTATTCGCTCTTACCTGCTCGCGTGCCATTCATAACGTGTATTCCCAAACCCTCGGTACAGACCCACCTTGGGGTATATCCTCCTTATCTGCCAAGCGTACTTGGTGTAGCCCCCTAAGGCAAGAGAAACATGGAAGGGGGAGCGAGACAGATGGGCGCAGGAAGCCCAACGGGCGGGTCGGGAAGGCGGGCCCAGGCGGCCAGGTCGAGCAGGCGGGTTGCTAAGGCGTGAATGCTGCATGAATCGCGAGGGATAGATCGATTCCCAGGTAAATCAAAAGAAAAACCACCGCGAGAGCGCAATTCCTGAGAGTCGAAGGCGCGGCCACGCGAGAACGCGATTCCCGCATAAATTGTGAGGGCGTCCCGCGCGGGAGCGCGATTTTGAATAAAATCGGTAGGAGGCATCAGGCGTGACTCGCTGTTGTTGGTAGCCCCGGGGGGCCATGGCCACAGTTTGGTGACCACAGCCTCCACCTCATAAAAATGATAGTGGGAGCCCCAGGGGG